>OY757018.1:123965991-124428991 GCA_963580285.1 Lucinisca nassula | reverse complement strand
TTTGATTGTTCACCTACCTCACACTTCATTCTCTATTCAGCTCCCGAACAGTCCAGGTTCCAGTTGTTCAAAGCATCGTTAGCTTAACGAGCTCGTTAGTGGTCAAATTGTTAACTGTTCTTGTAAGTGCAATATCGAAAAGTTTTATTTTTGCTGAAATTTTTTTAGCATTTTGCCATATTTAATGATCGAAGTTTTAACAATACGTTAACTAACGACGTCGTTAGTTTTGAACAACTGGCCCCAGATCGTTTTCTCAGCATGTCTGTCTCCATGAAAAAGTATCGCCTTCCAGTGCCATTTGTGACTTTCTTGAAGTCATGCCGACCTCCTGGGGTGCCTGAAGTGACCACAGGCCTTCAGCAACAGAGTGTCACTGTCACTCTTCGTTGGGATCTGAGCACTCCAGCCCCAGCCAGGCCCAAGAAGACAGTGAAGCAGCAGCCTACAGCGACGGAGAGACCACTCCAGGACACAGCACTTCAAAAGCATGTGACCATCGAGATTCCACCATCTCCGACCACCACCAGACTATCTCCGACACAGTCACCATCTAGGAAGATGCCTCGCTGGTAGTCTCCGACAATCACCAAAACCGCCTCCCATGACAACGTCCGAATCGACGCCTCCACCTCCAGTCTTCACATACATTAAGCGCCCGCCGTTCAACGGGGAAGATCTGCGCTTCAACATCTATCCAGTGCCGTGCATACACAGAGACTACGACTTCTCTCCATCACGCCTATTCAAGCTATTATCTGTTTGTTTGATTGATTTGAGGTTTAATGTCCCCGTCAACACCGTACAGGTCATTTTGGAGATGCTGCTTCCAAATTTGTGGGGCTTTTACCCGACATTGAGATGAAATGACATCTCAAGCCCTGTCGCCCAATCAAATCAATAGGGTTTATAAGCATGGACGGTCCGACTCGCACCCCTTTGCCTGGGCAGGCTTAGATCCTCTAAGCGGTTTACCAGTACTCGTGTGCGGTCGGTTTCAGCTCTATATGGAAGCATCATGCAGCCCATCTATTTCTTCAAGCTCCGATGGGCGGTGAAACGAGCTATTCCCTGCTGTTTTATGCCCATTTTCGACCTGACGTAAAAAAAAAAACAAAATTACAGTGCTTCTATTTGGGCCCCGTCAATCGATTTTGGTACTTATCGCCTATGCGAGCAGCGAAGGTTCAGGCGAGCCTGCGCATCCGCGCAGTCTCGCCAGAACCTTCGCTGCTCGCTCATACAAGCAGTGAATCAAGAGGAACCTTCAGACAGAAAGCCATATCCCTGGCCCCTCTGAATGGCTGGGCATGCGCAGTTAAAATTTGTCATGACGGAATGCTCGAAAACACAAATTCGCTTGGCGGGGCTCACTTTACTAAGAGGAGGGCACTGATAGGTCAGCACGATTTGCATATCGCTGAACTCTACCGCGATTTGCAGCCCAGAAGCATGCTAACGCGCCTGACCGTAGCGGACGTAAAACGCTAAAACTTTACAACAACAAAAGCAACAACAACACAACAACAACAACCGTAGCAGTTGGTGGGACATAAAAGTCAAACACACACAAATCGTCTCTCCCGACATTACACATGGATGAGGCGGTTCTAACGAGTACCCGCAATCTATATTTTGAACAGAAATAAGAAAAATATCACAATTTTTCATCATGAAAGTTTAGTTTTTTTTAGTGGTAAAGTTTGCAGTGTATTTGTATAGGCGTGTTTTCGTTATCACTGTCGTGATAATTGTGCCATATAGCTATATTATAATATGAACCATTGATTACATTGACCAAGCCAAGCTGTTCCAGGCAAGTATCGTGGTATTTGGATGCAGTATTAACCCATTTAAGACCAGAAACCCCAAATTGGGTACCCTGGCAAACAGTGCAGGCCCAGATCAGACGCCGCAGAACGCGGCATCTGATCAGGGCCTCCACTGTTTGCTAAAAGTCCAGTCATTTTCCAAATCAATTTTGATGAAAACACAACCTGACACCCCTAAATTTTGAAATGAACTCCTGCTATTTATAAGGAGGAAGATTCCATTTGGTACAAAAAGGGTTAAAACTCTCTCTCTCTCTCTCTCTCTCTCTCTCTCTCTCTCTCTCTCTCTCTCTCTCTCTCTCTCTCTCTCTCTTGATATTTTATATTTTTAAGCAGTACCCCTTTTATTATGCCATACCATGAAAAAAAATTCTAGGCATATAATAGTCTATAGCCTCGGACCCAAGCTCCTTATTTAAACGGTCGTGTTACACAAACTCAAAAATTAACAAAGCTGACTCGAGCCACCGCTGGCTGCATGTCCGACAGTTTTTTATGAGTAAAAGAGCATTGCTACATGCATATTACACCAATTGGCACTTTTTCACTTCTTTTGGACTAAAAACGTGTTCTACGAGCGTATACTAAATTTGTTGTGAGAACTTAACGTGGCCCAACCCCATAATTTGCTGCCAGGGTTAACTATTTGCGCGGAAAGATAAAGGATCTATAGTTATGAAAAAAGCGTTGCAATTCGAAAGGACGAAAATCCAGTGATCAAATACAGTAAAATTCCTGTATTAAGACCACCTTTGGTCCCTGACCAGAGGACACTGTGGGCAGAAAACACAAAGAAAGATTAAGTGCAGCCTTCAAAATAAGCTTTTTAAAGCAGAATTAGTCATAAATTTAGGCGGTCTTAATAGCGGAATTTCAATGTTTTACATTAAAACATCAGTGTGTGATGGGGCATACTTTCATATCTCCAAAAGGGTCATTTTTTCTAATGAAAATTTATATTTTCCTTACTTATACCCAGAGCACATTAACCCTTATCTTGCTGAATATTTTTAAGCCACACCCATTTCTGTCTATCAACCAATCAAATTACTTGATGTAATTTATTGCTACAAATTTATAAACTGAATGCCAAACAGTGTAGATCCTGATCAGATGGCTTCTTCCGCCATCTGATCTGGATCTGCACTGTTTGCAAAGATAGGAGTGATCGTGAACAGCAAGATAAGGGTAAAGTTAGCGAGTAACCCATAGCCTATATCTTTGAAAAGAAATAAGAAAAAACAATGTTTTGTTTGTTTTATTTGAGGTTTAACGTCCCCGTCAAGACTGTAAAGGTCATTTTGGAGACGTTGCTTCCAATTTTGTGGGACTTTTACCCGACGTTGAGATGAAATGACATCTCAAGCCCTGTCGCCCAGTGAAACCAATACGGTTTATAAGCATGGGCGGGCCGACTCGCACCGCTTTGCCTGGGCAGTCTTAGATACCAGTATTCGTGTGCAGTCGGTTTCAGCTCTGCGTGGAAGCATCATGCAGCCCATCGAGATCTGTTTCTAGGGACTGCTCTCTTTCCTTCCATTTTACAAATACATTGTAAACTTTACCTCCGAAAAATCGAAATTTTCTAGATGAAAAATCGTGTTATTTTTTTTATTTCTGCTCAAAATATAGATTGTTTGTACTCGTTAGAATCAGAATCAGAATCAGAATTGCTACTGGTGACACGTCAAATGACATTCATACACCAGGACCTGTGATGTGGGAAGTTAGTCCCTAGCTCTAACCAAAGAGGTAAATTTAGCTACACAATCATCAGCACCTTCAGCTGTCGAGATAATCGAATCGGGAAGGGCATTCCAATCTCTAATGGTTCTGGGGAAGAACGACTCTTTATAAATGTCAGTTCTTGCGCTAAGGGTCTGAAACGCCAACGAATGGTGATTTCTACAGTGTCTAGCTGGGGGAACAAGGTCATTTGTTGGAATGCTGGCAGCACCCTTTAGACCTTTGTATAAAAGGATTAGCCTACTGTCTTTTCTCCTTTTCTTGAGAGACTCCCATTTTAATTTTCCAAGTATTCCAGTCATGCTCCCAGTTTCAAAGCAGTAATTGCCTGTTACAAATCTAGCAGCTCTATTCTGAACTTTCTCAATTTCATCATTAAGGACCACTCCACTGGGGTCCCAGATACAACTACCATATTCCAAGATTGGGCGAACAAGACCTTTATATGCTGCCTCTTTTACATCCTGAGGGCACTGATGAAGATTTCGCCTCAGGAAACCAAGCGTTCTATTTGCCTTAGTACACATGTTGCTAATATGAGTATTCCATCTCAAGTTGTGTGAGATTGTCACTCCAAGGTATTTAATGGAGTCCACATTCTCGAGGACCGTTCCCTCTAATGTGTAAGAAGCCTCAACTTTATTAGATCTCTTCCTAGTTATCTGCATAATATTGCATTTAACTGGCTGAAATCTCATGCCCCATTTACGTGCCCAACATCCTAATCTATCTATGTCAGCCTGAAGTTTCAATGAGTCATCTGAATCTCTAATTTCCCGGTAACAAACACAGTCATCTGCGAACAGTCTTATTTCTGAGTCAATGTCAGTGGAAATATCATTGATGTACAGGGAGAACAAAAGTGGACCAAGAACGGTCCCTTGCGGGACTCCAGACAAAACTGGAGCCCACTCCGAAGATTCACCATTAACAACAACCCGCTGTTTTCTGTAGCAAAGAAAGGAATCTATCCATTTGAGGGTCTTTCCCCCAATTCCATAACCAAATAACTTAGAACCGCCTCATCGAGCAGAAATAAGAAAAATAAGGTTTACCCCTGTAAACACCAGTTTTATTTTATAAAAGTGGGGTTCGAGGGGGTCAAATTATATAGGCGTTTTCGTGATGTTTTACTGCAGGCCTAGCACAGTTGACGCGAGTATTGGTCCAACCGGCTTTTCATACATTGCTAATTATAGTTGCAGCATTCTATCATTACACTTTTTGGCCTTTTATTTGAAATCTGCTGAAGGTAAGAATACATTCTTTGTTTGCCGAATTTTAATTTTAAATGCAAAATTGATTAATAATGAATTGATTGTAAAATACAGGGCGCCAAATACAGTTCGTATTGGGGCCAACGAAGGGGCCATTTTTCTCTGGGGCAGCGTATTGTGTTTAATATTTTAGGGTCAATATTGTAGGGCAATGTCAATGTTTACAAAATTACAATAGAGTTTGAGATATACTTGCTTTATTGTTTAATATGCTGATCCATTTCATCTGAAAAATCTCTCGGAAGAGTTGACCCCTATTGACAGGGGCTCGGACCCATCATTGGTCCGAGACAGGGGAGACAATGTAATTTTGAAAAGGCTGTACCCATTCCCTTAAGAAATTCATGACAATGGGTGTAGGGGTACAAGCTTGTGCATTTGACTTGTAGGCCTATTTAACAATGCATTTGGCCAGTGGCGTATTTAATAAATGGTGGTGAAGGTCACTACATGTATTTGTTTATGGGACGCCAGTTTGGTATTTATTGATGGACCATCCCTCGGCCTCGGGAATAGCTTTATTCACCATATTTGCATTATTTGCTGGCTCCCAACTTGCACATTGCCAATATTTGAAAAACAGGTAACCAGACCCCCCTGACCTTTTAAGGTCAGGGGGGTCTGGTTACCTGTTTTTCCAACGCTGATAACCATCAAACTAGGAACCAGCAGATAATGCAAATAAGGTGAATATATATAGGACAGCGAAGTGAAGTTTTTTCTGCTCATCATGCAGGGTTCGCGATTTCGCCAAATGCGAAAAGCCAAATCTGGCGCAAATCTGTCTCATTTTGCGATAACTTGTGGCGAAAAAAAAAAGATAAGACCAACCCATCTTACACGTGTATTTCCTCGGACCCAATAAGCATCTTTGGTCCAAAATTGACAGTTTTGGGGGCCTGTGCCCATGAAAATAAGGTCAAATTCATCAAAACCTGTTGTTTCCTCCAATCCTAGTGATATAACCATGCGAGTTTGGTCATAATAAATCGTGTTCAATGTTCAAGGGGCGATAACTTCAAAAGTTGGTTCATATGGTTCATATGTTCTACAGGTCGTCTCAGAGTACTCTACATATCTGTGAAGTTTCGTGAAACTATCTCAAATGGTTTCAGATTTATGGAGCGGACACGAAACGGATCACAACAGCTACATGTATATTAAAAAACTAAGAGTTATGGAGCGGACTCGAAACTGATCACAACAGCTATATTCAAAGTTCAAAGGGCGATAACTCCAAAACTAGGAAAATCAGAGTTACGGTTCATATGTTCTGCACATCGTCTCATGGTGTTCTACATATCTGTGAAGTTTCATGGAAATATCTCAAACGGTGTTTGTAAGACGAAAATAAGTCGTAAATGTTTTTTATGAAACTGCCTATTTTGGCAGTTTTAACCCCTGATATAGCTGCGAGTAAAAGCGTTTTTTTTTTTTTTTTTTTTTTTTTTTTTTTCAAATTATTTCCTGTTAATTTATACACACAGTAAGCGATTTCTTATACATTTATGTATATTTTAGAGTTCGTTGCGTTTAAGGCTAATAACCCACAGTAAAATAGATGTGTAGACATGTAATTGTTGATGGGACCTTACGGCATAAGCTCTGAAGCAATTGTGGGACCAGGCTCTGAGGTTATAAAACAATTTTCATGCTCAACTTAGCTGAGCAAGAAATATGTATTGCTCATAATTATTAAAATACAAACATATCAGGTAACTTTCATGCTCAGATCAGCAGAAAATGCCATTTATCCTGCTGATAAATTTTTAGTGGTAAAATTTATGAACAGGATAAATTTCATGCTCAAGTGAGTTGAACATGAAAAAAAGTTTTGTAAACTCGGGGCCAGATGGTCAAAGTATCGTTCGTTAGTGGTCAACTTCTTAACTGTTCTAGCAAATACATTTGCAATATCTTACTATGCTGTAGTGGTCATTTAAGGGTAATGGGAACACCTGGCAGTTTTGTCCGCCATTTTTCAAAGGCAGAAAACTTTCGGGACGTTTTGTGTGCTTTTCTATAAGCCCAGTCCTGCTGAAAAGGGGTCTGCTCTTAAAGGAAAGAATTTGCTCCTCTGGAGCAAATTCTTTCCTGTAAGGGCTGACCCCTATTGACATGGGAGACAAAAAAGTTGCCCCCCCTGAAGGTGTTCCCCTTAAGATTGGCATGGCGATTTTGCACCTCTGTTAACAGAAAAAGAAGCCTTCGTGGTGTAGTTGATAAGATACTAGCCTCGCAAACCAGGGTTGGTGAGATCGATTCCAGGCTTCTCAAGCTTTCGGGGGAGTCATTTAACGGAAGTCCCTCTCCATATGACCTTAGTAGTTGGTGGGACGTAAATCACACACCGACACACAGCCCGACTATGTCACAAGCAAAGGTATTGTAGCCTATAAATAGCCGTTTAGTTCGCTTGCAAAAAGCATGCGAAAGCTTCTGCACTCGGCGAATTTGAGATAATATTGCCCACCCAGCCATTCTAAGTTGTGACATATTTTGGGTTAAAAAAAGTCAATAGATCTACCATGCTACTCACATCTTTAATTATGCCCCCGCCATTTGAAGAATGGTGGAAAGGGCATATAGCGTTGCCCCTGTCCGTCCGTCCGTTCGTCCGTCCGTAACTTAAACGCTGTCAATAACTTCCTTATCTCTTGATGGATTTTTAAATTACTCGGCAGAAATGTTAACCATCATGAGACGACGTGTCACGTGCAAAACCCAGGTCCGTACCTCCAAGGTCAAGGTCATACTTAGAGGTCAAAGGTAAAAAAAAAGGGTCCGAAACTTAAACGCAGTCAATAACTTTCTTATTTCTGGATGGATTTTGAAATTACTTTGTAGAAATGTTAACCATCATGAGTCGATGTGTCACATGCAAAATCCAGGTCCGTACCTCCAAGGTCAAGGTCATACTTGGAGGCCAAAGGTCAAAAAAGGGTCCGAAACTTAATCGCAGCCAATAACTTACTTATTTTTGGATGGATTTTGAAATTATTTTGAAGAAATGTTAACCATCATGAGACAATGTGTCACGTGCAAACCCAGATCCGTACCTCCAAGGTCATACTTGGAGGTCAGATGGCATAAAAAGGGTCCAAAACTTAAACACTGTCAATAACTTTCTATGACTGAATACGAACATAGACATATTTTCGGGCGGGGGCATCCGTGTCCTATGGACGCATTTCTAGTTAGATCTAGCATATTTGCCTTATTGTAATGATGATCACATGCTTTTGTTTAAAACGTCTTACGAATGCCAAAGAGAGACATTGCCTCTTTGGCTCTAGTCAATAGATCACGGTATTCTGAAGCAGTCCGTATTTTGCGACTATTCCATGTTATTTCAGGTCATAGGGCATAATGAGTGTTCCGTGGCTGAAGAACCTGGTTGGTGTTACTTTGAGTGATGAAGAAATGGAAAATATTCCTTATCCAGCATTTGAACTGACAACTCACGTGACAATCAAGGATGTGCAAGCGTTCGGACTGCTAGGGTCACTGCTTTTCGCGCCAATTTCTGCAATGGTAAAGAAGAATAACCGGAACTGGCCGGAAATCAAGAACAGAGTAGGCAGATACGGCAGAAATGGCATGTTGCTAGGGCTAGTTGTCGGTCCCTTGATGACGTATGGCAGATTAAGGTCCATTAAAACGGAAGAGGAAGTGATCGACCGTTGTTATAGGTTGAGAAAGAACCGGGATCAAGTACGCGTTGACCAGGCGTCTATCATTGGCGGAGTTGCGGGGGCGGGGCTAGCAACGTTCAGTGCTGGTACCAGTACCATGTTTGGCGGAGTGGTTGGTATGTCTTCTGGGGTTATATTGGCGGCGATTTATAACTGCAAGAACAATAAAAAATGATCTTAGACTTTTGATAATTAGAACATGACCCCACTTTGTGTTTTAACCACTGAAGTGACAATCACAACTAACAAACATTTTGCCCATTTTCTTCAGAGAAAATAAGGGACTCGAAAATAAGCCATGGCATTTATATGTGAATCATCTGCTGGGTTTAATTTCTCTGAACAATATGAAAAATAGATTGCCGTCTGGTTTTATGCATTTTTCAATGGTTAATGGTCGAAGTCATGTCTACAGAGCGTTGTGTCAGTTAACCCTTCTCTTGCTGAATATTCAGTTTAGCCACGCCCATTTCTGACTTTGAACCAATCAGATTAATTGATGTAATTCAAATATTTCTACAAATTCATAAATTGAATATCAAACAGTGTAGATCCTGATCAGATGGCTTCTTCAGAAGCCATCTGATCTGGATCTACAATGTTTCCAAAGATAGGGATTGTCGCGAACAGCATGATAAGAGTTAAGAGTTGCAGTTAATATTAAATCACGACAATTGTCGTCTGCTTTGTCGTCTGCTGTTACTATAAAAGTCATTTTTGCAAACAGTGTGCAGCAGACTGCTCCTCTAGGAGCAGTCTGATCTGGGTCCACACTGTTTGCCTGTATGCAAAAATATTAAAAAGTTTGCAAGAATATTCAACAGACGACATAAGCAGATGACATTTTCAGATGTATTTTTTTTCTCGGCGTCTTAAGGGTTAAGTGTAAAATAATAGGCAGCAAATGTATATTGTTTTAAAATAAGCACCGCTTAACCTTAAGATGCCAAGATAATCTGCATCTAAAATGTCTGTGTCATCTGCTGAATCTTTTTGCAAACTTTTCAAACATACGTTTGCATACAGGCAAACATGCGGTGTGTATCCTGATCAGACTGTTCCTTGAGGCGCAGTTTGATCTGGGTCCACACTGTATGCAAAAATGAAGGGATGTTTGTGGAGCCAGAGAATATACTATTTTATTCAAAGTTTCACATCTTCAATTGTAAAATTACATAGTCAGTAGCCAATATCTGCTGTTTTAAAGAATTCAAACCTTGATGATACTTGATACAACTTTCACGTGAAACCTTGCTCATTGATGCAACTGGACCTGGCAAGCATGATCCAGTGACAGTTTTTTGGCATATTTTTTCCAAGGAGGCAAAAACATTTTTATTCCCACTTATATATCTACCCTTGTGATCTCATCAATTGTAGTAGATCTGTGTGCATGACAAGGACACATTGGCCTATATTTAACACCCGACTGAGTGTGATGCCGCTGCTTACCATGGAATTTTTGTCTGTTTTTCAAATTAGCCATAAACTGGCAACAGACTTATCTGAAAAGGGCATTCACTCTTGCAATTTACTTCTTTATTTAGACAATATAAATTGTGTTGCCAGACAACGGGTTGCATGAGGGTGCAGTTCTAGTTTGTAACGGCCCCGTCAACACTGTAAAGGTCATTTTGGAGACGTTGCTTCCAGTTTATGGGACTTTTACCCGACATTGAGATGAAATGACATCTCAAGCCCTGCCGCCCAATGAAACCAATAGTGTTTATAAACATGAACGGTCCACCTCGCACCACATTGCCTGGGCAGGCTTAGATCCACTAAGCGGTTTACCAGTACTCATGTGCGGGTCGGGTTCAGCTCTGCGTGGAAGCATCATGCAGCCCATCTATTTCTTCAAGCCCCGATGGGTGGGGGCTATACATAAATGGTGTTAAAAAGGATGTATAACTTCAATTCAAACAGAAAATAAAAACTAATTACATGTAGTTTATATGTTAAAGATGGCAAATATGCTTATATTTTTGATAAAACAATGTGAGTACATGCAGCTTTTGCAAAAGCTACTCACATTTTTTCCACCAATAATACCAGAGTATTGTACATTGTACTTGTTAGACCAGCTAACATTTTGACCACCTTAACGCTCTGCATGCTGGGTATTTTTTCAAAGCAGACGTCATTTTGAAATATTTTCCTGATTTTTCCAGAAAACAGGATTTGACATCTCATGCAAATTGTCTCCTATGGAGACAATTTGCATGAGATGTCAAGTCCTGTTTTGTGGGAAAAATAAGAAAAATATCAACAATTTGTCCTCTGCTGAATTAGCCTAGGGAGTGCTAAAGGTTAATATGAATTCATTATCATCAGCTTGGCCCCGATCAAGGTCTGAACTCCAGCATAATTTCATTATGAAAACATGCCTATACAAATATATTGCAAATTTTACCATCAAAAAATGAAAATTTTAATATGAAAAATTGTAATAATTCTGCTCAAAATATAGATTGTGGATACACGTTAGAACCGCCTCATCGAGGTGGTTCTAACGAGTACCCACAATATATATTTTAGAGCAGAAATAAGGAAAATAAGGTTTACCCCTGTAAACCCCAGTTTTACTATATAAAAGTGGGGTTCAAGGGGGTCAGAATTATAAAGGCGTGTTTTCGCGGTGGTGGTGTTCCTGAACTGCATAATCAGATTATTCATTGCTTAATTCATAGCAATTTCATGTAGTAATCATTCATAGCTTAGTGCCATAGATATTGTTTTGTTTCAGTTTTGTTTCCAAACAATATATTCCAAGAAACATAACATGTACCGTACAAATCCTAAAAATTGGGAAATCATACAGATTTACTGTAATTTTCCTACAGTTATAACAAATTTGTTAAATGATCCAGCAAGGAGTCCAAAAGGTGTCGGCAGAATGACAAACATTGTAGACCTAGATCAGACTGCTCCTGAAGGAGCAGTCTGATCTGGGTCTGCACTGTTTGCTTATGTCTATCTGTCCCAATATTTAGGATCATAATGGTAGTCTTGTTTCTACAGAAAAAATCAGGGTAAACTACCTCCTATTATACCTACTATATAGAGTTTCCTTTATTTCTATTTCTTTTATCTTAGTGAATCTTAGTGAATTTGGGCTTCGAGCCATGCTATACACTAATTAACCCTGTTCCTCATATAAGTTCTCAGTGTGAACATGTTTGTCTCATTGGTAATCAAAGCTTCAGATAATGAGAGGTAATGAGGGACGCTTTGTGATATTGTTTTGCCTTACTTATATATCAAAATGTTTTATTTTATTTTTTTTTGTTTTGGTTTTACGGCCCTTTCAAGATTATTTCACTCCTATCGAGCCGATCGTTGATCAGAGGTGGGCGAAAACCGGAATACCCGGAGAAAAACCACCTGACCTTCCGTTGCAGAATTTGGCCTCTCATATGTGACCCGAGCGAGGCTCGAACCACAGCGGTGAGAGACCTAATGATCAAGAGTCAGCGCTCTTAACCACTAGGCCACGGAGGCCCGTCAAAATGTTTTATCATATTAAGTTGTTAACAAGTCTATGTAGAGAAAACCCCTCTAAACCCATCTTTATACAGTCAAATTTCAATGGCTCAAATACCTTTGGGATCTCGAAAATCTGTTCGAGACATGGGTAGATCGAGTCACTGACGGTTAGTGCCAGGAGTAATAATGGATACTTTTGAATATCTTTTCGGTGTTCTAAAATGAAAATGTATGCTGTGTGTACTCATTAGAATTGCCTCATCGAGGCAATTCTAATGAGTACACATAGCATACATTTACAAGATAAAAGTCTCCTGAAATATCCACAACTATTTCTTATGAAGAGGAATTCCCTACGGACCCAAGAACGTGTTCTACTCAGCCATGGTAAATGAGCCATCAAAGTTCTACTGTATAGAGAAAATTGGGGTTTACAGGAGTATACATTAGTTTTCATCATGAAAACATGCCTGTATTATTTTGACCACTTTAAACCCAGCTTTTATAAAGTAAAACTGGGGTTTACATGTGAATATATTATTTTTCTTATTTCTGCTCAAAGACATAGATTATGAGTATACGTTATTACTGGCTCGCCGAGGCGGTGCTAACGAGTGTCCACAATCAATGTTTTGGGCAGAAATATGAAAAATATCAGTATTTTTTATCTGAAAATTTTCATTTTTAAGTGGTAAAATTTTTATTGTATTTGAATAGATGTGTTTTCATTATTTCTCCTCCAAACATAGGTTGTGGATACTCATTAGAACTGCCTCATTGAGGTGGTTCTAGTGAGCACCCACAACCTATGTTTGGATCAGAAGATTTGTGATATTATTCTTATTTCTGTTCAAAACATAGGTTGTGGGTGCTCATGAGAACTGCCTCATTGAGACAGTTCTAATGAGCACCCACAACCTATGTTTGGAACAGAAATAAGAAAAATATCACAAATTTTCACCAGAAAAATGACCGTTTGGAGATGTGAATGAATGCACAATATCACACGGATGTGTTGTCATAATGGTGTGTGCATCACAAAAACACGCCTATATAATATTGACCCCCTGGAACCCCACTTTTATATAGTAAAACAGGGGTTTACAGGGGTTAACAATATTTTTCTTATTTCTGCTCTAAAATATAGATTGTGGGTACTTGTTACAACTGCCTCAATGAGGCAGTTCTAAAGAATACCCACAATCTATATTTAGAGCAGACATAAGAACAAGAACACCGCATGCGGGTGCCAACGCTCGGCTGCAGTTTCTTTTAGTTAAACAAAAATTCAAAGTCGAAAAAGGGGCATGACTGTGCCAAAAATATTTTGAGAGTTACCTCACCTATTGGTATGAGTTCCCCTTTTCATAATGAACAACTATTCCGAGTTTCAAGTTAATATGTTCAGTAATGACAGAGATATTACAAAATGTCCAAGTTTTTGCACGACGACGACAGAGCTATGACAATACCTCGTCGTTTTCTTCGAAAACAGCCGAGCTAAAAATATCACAATTTTTCATCATAAAATTTTCATTTTTTCGGCGATCAAAGTTACAATGTATTTGTATAGGCGTGTTTTCGTAATGGTCTTGTTAGAGTCACCTCATTTAGTTATTATCACTTTGTTATCCTTATTACTTGTCTATATCTGGAGCTTTGATAATGTATGTTTGTTTGGAGTTTAATGGCCCAATCAACACTGTTTAGGTCATAACAAGCTTGCCTGTTTACCTAACCACCCTTTTTCGGAGCAGGCGAAACATTATGATATGCTTTAATCAGTATAGTGGACATTTCGTCATAAACTGACAAGTTGACAGCTGCCATTTTTGAATCAGCTGAAGGCAGAGAATTACTGTAGAATATATTTCATGATCTCCAAGAAAGTTGCCAACTCAAGAGGTATTGAATACACAACCACCTGATAGTGTTTATTTGGTGTGTTCGTTTTTGTTTGATTTGAGATTTAACGTCCCCTTCAGCACTATTCAGGTCATTTTTGAGACACTTCCAATTTTTGTGGCACTTTAATGACTTCTCAAGCCCTGCCCCCCAACAAAACCAATAGTGTTATATGCATACACGGTCTCAGTCGCACCACTTTGCCTGGGCAGGCTTAGACCTTCTACATGGTTCACAGTACTCCTGTGTGGTCGGTTTCAGCTGTGCGTGGAAGCACCATGCAGCCCAATCTATTTCTCCAAGCCCCGATGGGCTAGGGTGGGGCAGGCGATAGTGTTTGTAACTGGTCAATATGCATAGTTTTATTTTAGAAAGTATATATAGCTAGCTTGTTAATGTGTATAGTAGGTCTGGGAAAAAATACAAGTAAGTTGATAATTTTTTAGACTTTTCTTTTGATGCAGATCTTCCTATAACATATCATGACAAGTCTATGTAATGAAGACCCCTCTTAACACCACTTTATGTAGAGAAAACTGGGGTTTACAGGGGTATACATCATTTTGCTTTTTTCTGCTCTTAGACACAGGTGGTGGGTACTCGTTAGAACCGCCTCAATGTTACAATACATAGAGGTCAATAAATCCGTCGCTAGTCACGAGATGCCGAAAATTCACAAAAAGTTTACGAAAGTGGACATATTAGGCGATAACATATTCCTTGCATAAAGGTCAGTCTCTTGTCAAATTGTTCGAACTATAATAAATATAATACTCACTCAGAATGGAGCCATGCTGATGATGCTTTGTGTCTAAAGGAATCATTAACCCTTTTTGTACCAAATAGAATCTTCCTCCTACATATTATGGCAATAGCCCATTTCAAAATTAAGGGGTGACAGGTTGTGTTATCTTCAAAATTTATTCGGAAAATTGCTGAACTTTTTGCAAATAGTGTAGGCCCTGATCAGACGTCGCTTTCTGCGGCATCTGATCTGGGCCTGCACTGTTCGCAAGGGTACTCATTTGGGGTTTCTGGTACAAAATGGGTTAAAGTGCATAGCAAAAACTTTGATCAGACTGTGCAGATAATCAGACTGATCAGTCTTTTCTGAGTACAGTTTGAATTGAGGTTTACAGTCCCCGTCAACACTATTTAGGTCATTTTGGGGACGTTGCTTCCAATTTTGTGGGACTTTTACCCAACATTGAGATGATGCATCTCAAGCCCTGCTGCCAAATGAAACAAATAGGATTTATGTGCATGGAGGGTCTGACTGGCATCTTTTTGCCTAAGCAGGCTTAGACCTTCTAAGTGGTTTACAAGTACTTATGTGTGGTCAGTTTCAGCTCTGCGTGGAAGCACATTGCAGCCTAATCTTTTTCTCCAAGCCCTGATGGGCGGGGGCCAATTTTTTCGTCTATCACTGCTCATGTTCAAAGTAAAGGTATTGTAAACCTGCCCATGGAATTGGTTCATTGGCTGAGGAGCTGCCATTAACCCATTTTGTACCGGAAACCCAAAACGGATAAACGGCAACCAGTGTAGGACCAGATCAGACGCTGCAGAATGCAGCGTCTGATCAGGGCCTACACTGTTTGCAAAAAGTTCAGCCATTTTCCAAATTTAAATTGGAAGATAACACAACCTGACACCCCTAAATTTTGAAATGGATTTGTGCTATATATAAGGTGGAAGATTCCATTTGGTACAAAGGGTTAAGTAAAACTGCTGATGGATGATGGACATAACTCAACATGAGCACTTTCTGCTCTCATGAACTAAAGTATCTCCCGAATTATCCCTGAATATTTTATCTGGATTGATGGGAAAAATTTCCTACAGACAAGAAGTTCAATTCAGCCATGGTAAACAAACCTTGATGACAGCCTTATTGAAGTTTCACTGTAAAAATAGTCAAACCTGTATTAAGCAAGCACCTAAGGGATAACAAAAATTTGCTTAATACAGGTGAAATTGAAGACATTTGCCATTTTTGGGAACCAAACACTTGCTTGCTTAAGACTTGCTAGGTGGCCACTAAGACAGGTTTGACTGTAACATGCTTTAACCCTTACCCTGCTGAATAAATTAATTTAGCCACACCCATGTCTATCGGCCAATCAAATTATTTAATATTATGCATTTGTTCAGTTCACTAACAGAATTACAATGTAGATTCTGATCAGCTGGCTTCTTCACTGTTTGTAAAGCACTACGATAACACACCCATGCGACATAGTGCATTTTTCACACCTGCAAAATGGCTATTTTTCTGATGAAAATCGTGATATTTTTCTAATTTACATTGCAAACATAGGTTGTTGGTGCTCATTAGAACCCCCTCATTGAGGTGGTTCTAACTAGTACCCACAACCTATGTCTGAGCAGAAATAGAAAAATATTGTATACCCCCGTAAACCCGTTTTCTGTATATAAAGTGGGGTTAAGGGGGTGTTTATTAGGACTTGTTTACATGATGGGTAGGGGTTGTCATGTTCAGTAGGATAAGGGTCAAACTTCAAACTACTTCGATTAAACCATAGGCTCATGCAAACTAATTTTTTAGCCTTTTTGAAGGTAAGGATGTTGGCGTAGCAGGGTCTTATGTGGTACAGGAAACCAGAGTTCTCGCAGAAATTCATCGACCTGAGACAGGCAACCACTACCCTTCCACATGCAAATATCTAATTGAATCTGGGTCACTGAAATGAAAGCAAGGGACATAATCTTGATTTGTGCAGTGTGTGTGTTTTTTAGTTTTACATCCCGCCAACTAAGGTTATACAGAGACTAGACCTCAGTTTAAAGACTCATCTGAAAGTCTGGAGATGCCAGGAATCAAAAACAAGAGGGCCCAGAATCGCTCACCTGAGAATCAGTGTCTCTACTACATTCTTGGCCCAAGGGTTATAATTTGAACAAACTTGGTAGCGATCCACTAGATGAAGCTTCATATCAAATATCAAAGACCTGGGCCTACTGGTTTCAGAAAAGAAGATTTTTAAAGGTCTTAAAATTCCCTATATAAGCCTATGTAAAACCAGTGGGCCCTGGCACGGAGACAATTTTGGCACCAGTGCTATAATTTAAATAATCTCAGTAGAGGTCCATTAGATGAAGCTTCATACCAAATATCAAAGACCTGGGTCTTCTGGTTTCAGACAAGAAAATGTTCCCTATATAAGCCCATGTAAAACTAGTGGGCTCTGGTGTGGGGGCATTTTTGGCGCCAGGGCTATAATTTGAACAATCTCAGTAGAGCTCTCCTAAATAAAGCTTCACGCCAAACATCAAAGACCTGGGCCTTCTGGTTTCAGACAAGAAGATTTTTAAAGGTTTTTCCTATATAAGCCTATGGGTCCTGGCGCAGGGACATTTTTGGCCCCAAGGCTATTATTTGAACAATCTTGGTATAGGTCCATTAGATGAAGCTTCATACCAAATATCAAAGACCTGGGCCTTCTGGTTTCAGACAAGAAGATTTTTAAAGATTATCCCTGTATACGCCTATGTGAAACCAGTTGGCCCCGGCGCAGGGGCATTTTTGGCCTCAGGACTATATTTTGAACAATCTTGGTAGAGGTCCACTAGATGAAGCTTCAGGCCAAATATCAAAGACCTGGGCCTTCTGGTTTCAGACAAGAAGATTTTTAAAGGTTTCCCTATATACACCTATGTGAAACCAGTGGGCCCCGGCACGCGGGGATTTTTGGCCCCAGGACTGTATTTTGAACAATCTTGGTAGAGGTCCACTAGATGAAGCTTCACACCAAATATCGAAGACCTGGGCCTTGCAGTTTCAGAGGAGAAGATTTTTTAAGTTTTCATTAAAAAAAAATCTATTTTTGGCTCCTGTGACCTTGATGTGCAATGGACCGGAACCATTTGAACAGCTTTGAAAGGGGACCACCTAAGGATCATTCCTGTGAAGTTTGGTCAAAATCCAATCAGTAGTTTAGGAGGAGATGTTGTTTGAAGAAAAAGTTTACGGACGCATGGACGACGGACGAAAAGTGATCACAAAAGCTCACCTTGTCACTACGTGACAGGTGAGCTAACTAGACCCCTGCTTTATGAGGCTAGTAGTTTAAACACTACACCACACTGGAGGCTTCCATTGAACTATCCAGGCCCAACATGCTTTAAACGGTTATGGCTGTTAATGTATCCAACAATGGTTGTGTCAATTTGAATCAAACAACAAAAACAATGATCTATAAAAAGCTTTATTAACATTGTAAGAAATCTATTCTTACTGACAGACAAGAGGGCCATGATGGCCCTGAATCGCTCACCTGATCTATAGTGTAACAAGTGGGCCCCAGAGAGGGTCATTATTGGCCCCAGGGCTTTAATGTGCATAATGCTGAGGGAGGTCTTAAAGGTGATGCTTCCTACCTAACATCAACAAAGGCTATAATATGAACAATCTTGGCAAAGGACCACTAGATGAAGCTACACACCAAATATCAAGGACCTGGGCCTTGCGGTTTCAGAAGAAGATTTTTTTTTAGGTATTCCATACATAAGCCTATGCAAAACCAAATTTGCATCGTGGGCTATATAAGTCTATGCAAAACCAAAGGGCCCCGGGCTGGGGACATTTGTGGCCCCAGAGCTATAATTTGAATAATCTTGGTAGAAGTCCACAAGATGAAGCTCCATACCAAATATCAAAGACATTGGCCTTGCAGTTTCAGAGAAGAAGATTTTTAAAGATTTCACTTTATAAGTCTATGTAAAACCAAAGGGTCTCAGGGCGGCAACATTTTTGGCCCCAGGGCTATAATTTGAACAATCTTGATAGAGGTCCACTTGGTGAAATTTCACACCAAATATCAAAGACCTAGGTCTTGTGGTTTCAGAGAAGAAGATTTTTAAAAATTTTCCCTATATAAGTCTATGTAAAACCAAACGGCCCAGGAGTGGGGGCATTTTTGGCCAATGGGCTATAATTTGAACAATCTTAGTAGAGGTCCATTAGATGAAGCTTCATACCAAATATCAAAGTCTTTGGCCATGCAGTTTCAGAGAAGAAGATTTTTTATGATTTTCCCTATATAAGTCTATGTAAAACCAAAGGGCCCCAGAGGGGGGGACATTTTTGGTCTCAGGGCTATAATTTGAACAATCTTGATAGAGGTCCATTAGATGAAGATTCATACCAAATATCAAAGTCCTGGGCCTTGCGGTTTCAGAGAAGAAGATTTTTAAAGATTATCCCTGTATAAGCCTATGTAAAACCAAAGGGCCCGGGGTGGGGGCATTTTTGGCCCCAGCACTATAATTTGAATAATCTTGGTATGGGTCCTATAGATGAAGCTTCATACCAAATATCAAAGACCTAGGTCTTGTGGTTTCAGAGAAGAAGATTTTTAAAGATTTTCCCTATGTAAGTCTATAGATGTAAAACCAAAGGGCCCCGGAGCATGGGCATTTTTGGCCCAAGGTCTTTAATTTGAACAATCTTGGTAGAGGTCCATTAGATGAAGATTCATACCAAATATCAAAGTCCTGAGCCTTGCGGTTTCAGAGAAGAAGATTTTTAAAGATTATCCCTGTATAAGCCTATGTAAAACCAAAGGGCCCTGGGGCGGGGGCATTTTTGGCCCCAGCACTATAATTTGAATAATTTTGGTATGGGTCCTAAAGATGAAGCTTCATACCAAATATCAAAGACCTAGGTCTTGTGGTTTCAGAGAAGAAGATTTTTAAAGATTTTCCCTATATAAGTCTATGTAAAACCAAAGGGCCCCGGAGCGGGGGCATTTTTGGCCCAAGGGCTATAATTAGAACAATCTTGGTAGAGGTCCATTAGATGAAGCTTCATACCAAATATCAAAGACCTAGGCCTTGTGGTTTTAGAGAAGAAGATTTTTAAAGATTTCCCCTATATAAGCCAATGTAAAACCAAAGGGCCATGGAGCGGGGGCATTTTTAGCCCAAGGGCTATAATTTGAACAATCTTGGTAGAGGTCCATTGGATGAAGCTTCATACCAAATATCAAAGTCTTGGGCCTTGCGGTTTCAGAGAAGAAGATTTTTAAAGATTTTCCATATATACGCCTATGTAAAACCAAAAGGCCCCAGGGCGGGGGCATTTTGTGCCCCAGCACAATAATTTGAACAATCTTGGTAGAGGTCCACCAGATGAAGCTTCATACCAAATATCAAAGACCTGGGCCTTTTGGTTTCAGAGAAGAAGATTTTTAATGATTTTCCCTGTATAAGCCTATGTAAAACCAAAGGCCCCCGGGGCAGGGGCATTTTTGGCTCATGGGCTATAATTTGAACAATCTTGGTAGAGGTCCACTAGGTGAAGCTTCACACCAAATATCAAAGACCTGGGCCTTGTGGTTTCAGAAAAGAAGATTTTTAAAGATTTTCCCTATATAAGCCTATGTAAACCCAAAGGCCCCCAAGGCGGGGGCATTTCTGGCCCAAGGGCCATAATTTGAACAATCTTGGTAGAGGTCCACTAGATGAAGCTTCATACCAAATTTCAAAGACCTGGGCCTTTCGGTTTCAGAGTAGAAGATTTTTAAAGATTTTCCCTGTATAAGCCTATGTAAAACCAAAAGCCCTCGGGGCGGGGGCATTTTTTGCCCTAGGGCTATAATTTGAACAATCTTGGTAGAGGTCCACTAGGTGAAGCTTCACACCAAATATCAAAGAACTGGGCCTTGTGGTTTCAGAAAAGAAGATTTCTAAAGATTTTCCCTATATAAGCCTATGTAAACACAAAGGCCCCCGGGGCGGGGGCATTTCTGGCCCAAGGGCCATAATTTGAACAATCTTGGTAGAGGTCCACTAGATGAAGCTTCATACCAAATTTCAAAGACCTGGGCCTTTCGGTTTCAGAGTAGAAGATTTTTAAAAATTTTCCCTGTATAAGCCTATGTAAAACCAAAAGCCCTCGGGGCGGGGGCATTTTTGGCCCTAGGGCTATAATTTGAACAATCTTGGTAGAGGTCCACTAGGTGAAGCTTCACACCAAATATCAAAGAACTGGGCCTTGTGGTTTCAGAGAAGAAGATTTTTAAAGATTTTCCCTATATAAGCCTATGTAAACACAAAGGCCCCCGGGGCGGGGGCATTTCTGGCCCAAGGGCCATAATTTTAACAATCTTGGTAGAGGTCCACTAGATGAAGCTTCATACCAAATATCGAAGACCTGGGCCTTTTGGTTTCAGAGAAGAAGATTTTTAAAGTTTTCATTTCAAAAATCTATTTTTAGCTCCTGTGACCCAGATGTGCAATGGACCGGAACCATTTGAACAATTTTGAAAGGGGACCACCTAAGGATCATTCCTGTGAAGTTTGGTCAAAATCCGATCAGTGGTTTAGGAGGAGATGTCATTTGAAGAAAAAGTTTACGCACACACGCACGCACGCACGCACACACGCACACACGCACGCACGACGGACGACGGACAAAAAGTGATCCCAAAAGCTCACCTCGTCACTACGTGACAGGTGAGCTAAAAACAGTAATATTGGCCATTATTGCTAGATTCAAGATTCTACCATAAACATTTTAACTGTCCACTTGTTCAAATCTAATGACGGTTTTAAGTAATGTATTAAAATTTGGATCTTTCAATATATGACACAGATGCTAATACTTTTGATGAAAAAATGCGAGTAGCTTTTGCAAATGCAAAAGCTACTCACATTTTTTCATCAAAAAAAAAAAGCTACTCACATTTTTTCATCAAAAAATTTTTTAGATACAGTTTTGGCCAGTAACGAGTTCGTTAAGCTGACAATGTTTTGAACACCAGGGCCCAGTTGTCCAAAGCATTAGCTTAACAAGCTTGTTAGTGGTCAATTAACTGTTCTAGCAAGTGCAATATTGTTACACTCGTAGTCTGTTCTTCCTTAAACAAGAGGGCCACGATGGCCCTGGATCGCTCACCTGATCCATTGAGTAACAAGTGGGCCCAGGGAGGGCCATAAGTGACCCCAGGATTATAATGTGCATTAAGTTGAGGGAGGTGTAAAAAGGTGAAGCTTCATACCAAATATCCACAAAGGCTATAATTTGAACAATCTTGGCAAAGGTCCACTAGATGAAGCTACACAAAAAATATCAAAGACCTTGGCCTTGCGGTTTCAGAGAAGATTTTTTTTAAAGATTTTCCCTATATAAGCCTATGTAAAACCAAAGGGCCCTGGGGCGGGGGCATTTTTGGCCCCAGGACTACATAAGCCTTTGTAAAAAAAAATATCAAAGACCTTGGCCTTGCGGTTTCAGAGAAGAAGATTTTTTTTAAAGATTTTCCCTATATAAGTCTATGTAATACCAAAGGGTCTTGGGGCGGGGGCATTTTTGGCCCCAGGGCTATAATTTGAACAATCTTGATAGAGGTCCACAAGATGAAATTTCACACCAAATATCAAAGACCTAGGCCATGTGGTTTCATAGAAGAAGATTTTTAAAGATTTTCCCTATATAAGTCTATGTAAAACCAAAGGGCCACGAGGCGGGGGCATTTTTGGTCTCAGGGCTACAATTTGAACAACCTTGGTAGAGGTCCACTAGCTGAAGCTTCATACCAAATATCAAAGACCTAGGCCTTGTGGTTTCAGAGAAGAAGATTTTTCAAGATTTTCCCTATACAAGTCTATGTAAAACCAAAGGGTCCCAGAGTGGGGGCATTTTTGGCCCCAGGGCTATAACTTGAACAATCTTGGTAGAGGTCCACAAGATGAAGCTTCATACCAAATATCAAAGACCTGGGCCTTGCGGTTTCAGAGAAGAAGATTTTTAAAGATTTTTCCCTATATAAGCCCATGTAAAACCAAAGGGCCCCGGGGCGGGGGCATTTTTTGCCCCAGCACTATAATTTGAACAATCTTGGTAGGGGTCCACTAGATGAAGCTTCATACCAAATAGACGGTGGCCTTGAGGTTTCAGAGAAGAAGATTTTTAAAGATTTTCCCTATACAAGTCTATGTAAAACAAAGGGCCCTGGAGCGGGGGTATTTTTGGCCCCAGGGCTATAATTTGAACAATTTTGGTAGAGGTCCACAAGATGAAGCTTCATACCAAATATCAAAGACCTGGGCCTTGCAGTTTCAGAGAAGAAGATTTTTAAAGATTTTCCTTATATAAGCATATGTAAAACCAAAGGGCCCGGGGGGGGGGGGTGGGGGGGTGGGGGGGGGGGGGGGGGGGAACAGCATTTTTGGCCCTAGCACTATTATTTGAACAATCTTGGTAGGGGTCCACTAGATGAATCTTCACACCAAATATCAAAGACCTGGGCCTTGCGGTTTCAGAGAAGAAGATTTTTAAAGATTTTTCCCTATATAAGCCCATGTAAAACCAAAGGGCCCCGGGGCAGGGGCATTTTTTGCCCCAGCACTATAATTTGAACAATCTTGGTAGGGGTCCACTAGATGAAGCTTCATACCAAATATCAAAGACCTGGGCCTTGCGGTTTCAGAGAAGAAGATTTTTAAAGATTTTTCCCTATATAAGCCCATGTAAAACCAAAGGGCCCCGGGGCGGGGGCATTTTTTGCCCCAGCACTATAATTTGAACAATCTTGGTAGGGGTCCACTAGATGAAGCTTCATACCAAATATCAAAGACGGTGGCCTTGAGGTTTCAGAGAAGAAGATTTTTAAAGATTTTCCCTATATAAGCCCATGTAAAACCAAAGGGCCCCGGGGCGGAGGCAATTTTGGCCCCAGCACTATAATTTGAACAATCTTGGTAGGGGTCCACTAGATAAAGCTTCATGCCAAATATCAAAGACCTGGGTCTGGTGGTTTCAGAGAAGTAGATTTTTAAAGATTTTCCCGATGAAAACCCATGTAAAACCAAAGGGCCCCGGGGCGGGGGTATTTTTGGCCCCAGCACTATAATTTGAACAATCTTGGTAGGGGTGCACTAGATGAAGCTTCATACCAAATATCAAAGACCTGGGCCTTGCGGTTTCAGAGAAGAAGATTTTTTAAGTTTTTGGTGAAAAAAATCTATTTTTGGCTCCTGTGACCTAGATGTGCAACGGACCCGAACCATTTGAACAACTTTGAAAAGGGTCCACCTAAGGATCATTCCTGTGAAGTTTGGTCAAAATCCGATCAGTGGTTTGGGAGGAGATGTCGTTTGAAGAAATTGTTTACGCACGGATGACAGACAAAATGTGATCCTAATATTAATCACAAGAGGGCCCAGAGGGCCCTGGTTCGCTCACCTGATCCAATGTATAACAAGTGGGCCCTGGGCAGGGTCAATTTTGGCCCCAGGGCTATAATTTGAACAATCTTGGTAGAGGTCCACAAGATGAAGCTTCATATCGAATATGAAAGACCTGGGCTTTCTGGTTTCAGAGAAGAAGATTTTAAAGGTTTACCCTGCATATAGAAGTCTATGTAAAACAAGATTTTCCCTATATAAGTCTATGTTAAACCAAAGGGCCCCGGAGCGGGGGCATTTTTGGCCCCAGGGTTATAGCTGAAACAATCTTGGTAGAGGTCCACTAGCTGAGGCTTCATAACAAATATCAAAGACCAAAGCCTTGTGTTTCAGGGAAGATGATTTTTAAAGATTTTCCCTATATAAGTCTATGTAAAACCAAAGGGCCACATGGCGGGGGCATTTTTGGTCTCAGGGCTATAATTTGAATAATCTTTATAGAGGTCCACCAGCTGAAGCTTCATAACGAATATCGAAGACCTAAGCCTTGTGGTTTCAGAGAAGAAGATTTTTCAAGATTTTCCCTATATAAGTCTATGTAAAACCAAAGGGCCCCGGAGCGGGGGCATTTTTGGCCCCAGGGCTATAATTTGAACAATCATGGTAGAGGTCAACAAGATGAAGCTTCATACCAAATATCAAAGACCTGGGTCTTGCAGTTTCAGAGAAGAAGATTTTTCAAGATTTTCCCTATATAAGCCTATGTAAAACAAAAGGGCCCTGGTGTGGGGGCATTTTTGGCCCCAGCACTATAATTTGAACAATCTTGGTAGGGGTCCACTAGATGAAGCTTCATACCAAATATCAAAGACCTGGACCTTGCGGTTTCAGAGAAGAAGATTTTTTAAGATTTTCCCTATAAAAGCCCATGTAAAACCGAAGGGCCCCAGTGCGGGGGCATTTTCAGCTCCAGCACTATAATTTGAACAATCTTGGTAGGGGTCCACAAGATAAGGCTTCATACCAAATATCAAAGACCTGGGCATTGCGGTTTCAGAGAAGAAGATTTTTTAAGATTTTCCCTATATAAGCCTATGTAAAACAAAGGGCCCTGGTGCCGGGGCATTTTTGGCCCCAGCACTATAATTTGAACAATCTTTGTAGGGGTCCACTAGATGAAGCTTCATACCAAATATCAAAGACCTGGGCCTTGCGGTTTCAGGGAAGAAGATTTTTCAAGATTTTCCCTATATAAGCCCATGTAAAACCAAAGGGCCCCCGTGCGGGGCATTTTTAGCTCCAGCACTATAATTTGAACAATCTTGGTAGGGGTCCACTAGATAAAGCTTCATACCAAATATCAAAGACCTGGGCCTTGAGGTTTCAGAGAAAAAGATTTTTAAAGATTTTCCCTATATAAGCCCATGTAAAACCAAAGGGCCCCCGTGCGGGGGCATTTTTGGCCCCAGCACTATAATTTGAACAATCTTGGTAGGGGTCCAATAGATGAAGAGAAGAAGATTTTTTAAGTTTTCAGTGAAAAAAATCTATTTTTGGCTACTGTGACCTATATGTGCAACGGACCGGAACCATTTGAACAACTTTGAAAGGGGACCACCTAAGGATCATTCCTGTGAAGTTTGGACAAAATCCGATCAGTAGTTTAGGAGGAGATGGCGTTTGAAGAAAAGTTTACGGACGCACGCACGCACGACGGACGACGGACAAAAAGTGATCCCAAAAGCTCACCTTGTCACTACGTGACAGGTGAGCTAAAAACCTGGACCATGTGGTTGCAGAGAAGAAGTTTTTTTTAAAGATTTTCCCTATATAAGCCAGAGAAGAAGATTTTTTCAGTTTTCAGAGAAAAAATCTATTTTTGGGTCCTGTGACCTAGATGTGCAATGGACCGGAACCATTTGAACAACTTTGAAAGGGGACCACCTAAGGATCATTCCTGTGAAGTTTGGACAAAATCTGATCAGTGGTTTAGGAGGACATGTCGTTTGAAGAAATTGTTTACGCACGGATGATAGACAAAAAGTGATCCTAATATAAAACACAAGAGGACCATGATGGCCCTGGATCGCTCACCTGATCCATACAGTAACAAGTGGGCCCCGGGGAGGGCCATTATTGACCCCAGGGTTATAATGTGCATAATGTTGAGGGAGGTCTAAAAAGGTGAAGCTTCATACCAAATATTAACAAAGGCTATAATTTCACAATCTTGGCAAAGGTCCACTAGATGAAGCTACACAACAAATATCAAAGACCTGGGCCTTGAGGTTTCAGAGAAGAAGATTTTTTTAAAGATATTCCCTACATAAGCCTATGTAAAACCAAATGGCCCCGGGGCAGGGGCATTTTTGGCCTCAGGGCTACAATTTAAACAATCTTGATAGAGGTCCACTAGATGAAGCTTCACACCAAATATCAAAGACTTGGGCCTTTTTGTTTCAGAGAAGAAGATTTTCAAAGATTATCTCTATTATAAGTCGATGTAAAACCAAATGGCCCTTGGGCAGGGGCATTTGTGGCCCCAGGGCTATAATTTGAACAATCTTGGTAGAGGTCCACTAGCTGAAGCTTCATACCAAATGTCAAAGACCTAGGACTTGTGGGTTCAGAGTAGAAGATTTTCCCTATATAAGTCTATGAAAAACCATAGGGCCCAGGAGCAGGGGCATTTTTGGCCCCAGGGCTATAATTTGAACAATCTTGATAGAGGTCCACAAGATGAAGCTTCATACCAAATATCAAAGACCTGGGCCTTGCAGTTTCAGAGAAGAAGATTTTTAAAGATTTTCCCTATATAAGCCTTTGTAAAACCAAAGGGCCCCGGGGTGGGGGCATTTTTGGCCCAGGCACTATAATTTGAACAGTCTTGGTAGGGGTCCACTAGATGAAGCTCCATACCAAATAGCAAAGACCTGGGCCCTGCAGTTTCAGAGAAAAAGATTTTTTAAAGATTTTCCCAATATAAGCCCATGTAAAACCAAAGGGCCCTGGGGCGGGGGCATTTTTGGCCCCAGCACTATAATTTGAACAATCTTGGTAGGGGTCCACTAGATGAAGCTTCATACCAAATATCAAAGACCTGGGCCTTGCGGTTTCAGAGAAGAAGATTTTTAAAGGTTTTCCCTATATAAGCCTATGTAAAACCAAAAGGCCCCAGGGTGGGGGCATTTTTGGCCCCAGCACTATAATTTGAACAATCTTGATAGAGGTCCATAAGATGAAGATTCATACCAAATAACAAAGACCTGGGCCTTGCAGTTTCAGAGAAGAAGATTTTTAAAGATTTTCCCTATATAAGCCCATGTAAAACCAAAGGGCCCCGGGGCGGGGGCATTTTTGGCCCCAGCACTTTAATTTGAACAATCTTGGTAGGGGTCCACTAGATGAAGCTTCATACCAAATATCAATGACCTGGGCCTTGCGGTTTCAGAGAAGAAGATTTTTAAAGATTTTTCCCTATATAAGCCCATGTAAAACCAAAGGGCCCCGGGGCGGGGGCATCTTTGGCCCCAGCACTTTAATTTGAACAATCTTGGTAGGGGTCCACCAGATGAAGATTCATACCAAATATAAAAGACCTGGGCCTTGCAGTTTCAGAGAAGAAGATTTTTAAAGATTTTCCCTATATAAGCCCATGTAAAACCAAAGGGCCCCGGGGTTGGGGCATTTTTGGCCCCAGCACTATAATTTGAACAATCTTGGTAGGGGTCCACCAGATGAAGCTTCATACCAAATATCAAAGACCTGGGCCTTGCAGTTTCAGAGAAGAAGATTTTTTAAGTTTTCGGTGAAAAAAATCTATTTTTGGCTCCTGTGACCTATATGTGCAACGGACCGGAACCATTTGAACAACTTTGAAAGGGGACCACCTAAGGATCATTCCTGTGAAGTTTGGTCAAAATCCGCTAAGTGGTTTAGGAGGAGATGTTGTTTGAAGAAATTGTTTACGCACGGACGCACGGACGGACGCACGCACGCACGCACGACGGACAAAAAGTGATCCCAAAAGCTCACCTCGTCACTACGTGACGGTGAGCTAAAAATGTGAGTACCATAAAAAAATTCCTAGATTGGGACACCTAAAAGACTTGCTGTAATATTCCTAAAATTTTAACATGTTTGTTTCACGATCCAGCTGGGAGCCGAAAAGGTACAGACAGTATGGTAAACAGTGTAGACCCTGATCAGACTGCTCCTTCAGGAGCACTGTTTGCTTAGGCCTATCTGTCCCAATACTTAAGATCATTATGGCAGCTTTATTTTGGGCTAAAATACTAGAATATGTTCCACATTAAATGATCAGTTTTAACAACACCTTAGCTATGACATCGTTAGTTTTGAACAAACGGCCCCTGGGCCCTGCCTACTGCATAGTGACATGTAAAAAGTATTTAGATAACATACCAATGCAATAAAATGTTATCTTTCATGATTCTGTTGTATACAAGATGTTTATCTTCAGAAGTGTACACTGTCTGCAAAGGTAGGGGTTGTCGTGATCAGCGGAATAAGGGTTCAAGAGAAATTTCTAGGAAGTTGGCCATTTGCATTTTTCTTGTTTCGGTATTAAGAAATCTAAAATGAATGCTTTACATTATACACGCAAATGCCATAAAACAGGTTTTAATGTATCAATGGTATTTCTGGGATGGGCCCCCAAGCCATTTTATGAGAAAACAATTAGTTATAGACTGAGTGAGTGTTTGAGTTTTACGTCCCACCAACAGCTAAGGTCATACGGAGATGGGGACCTCGGTTTAAAGACTCATCCAAAAGTCTGGAGAAGCCCGGGATCGATCCTGCGATCCCTGGTTTACAAGGCGAAGTACAGTAACCACTACACCACAGAGGCTTCTAGTTATAGTCTGAATCTGATTTAATTTTTGTTTGGGCCCCATATATAAGCTATTCAATTTGATGTTAATTTTACTGTAATGTGAGTATTAAGGATTCTTGGGCCCATCAATTTTTCCAAAAGGCCCATGAAAATTCCAAAAGGCCCATCAAAATTTTGATTTTTTGGTGCAAATGAATGGGAGATAGGCCCTTGGCCCATTTTTAGAGCCAATCAATATTTTGGGCCAAAAAAATCCCTGCGTTTGCTTTTTGTGTGCATGTTATGGCCCTTTCAAGATTATTTTACTTGTTTAGGGCTGATCATTAATCAGATGTGGGCAAAAACCAGAGTACTCGGAGAAAACGACCTGACCTGTTGCAGAACTGGGTATCTCACACGTAACCTTGGCAAGGCTCAAACACACAGTGGTGAGATTTATTTATTTATTTTTTTTTTAAGAAAAAATAAATCATTTATTGAGACATAAAAGGTAACATAACATTGCAAAGGTATGTTATTATTGTGGTTTTGAGGAAAAAATACAAGACTGGAGAAGGTGTGGAAAACACACTTCTGTTTCAAAATAACTAAAATAGAGGATAAATATGACTTATTAATAATGAACACATTATCAGATCATTAAATATTGACAATCATTACGAAAACACGCCTATACAAATACATTGTAACCTTTATCGCCAAAAAAATAAAGTGAAAATTTTAAGATGAAAACGTGTGATATTTTTCTTATTTCTGCTCTAAAATATAGATTGTGAGTACTCGTTAGAACAGCCTCATTGTGATATTTTTCTTATTTCTGCTCAAAATATAGATTGTTGGTGCTGGTTAGAACCGCCTCATCGAGGCGGTTCTAAAGAGTACCCACAATCTATATTTTAGAGCAGAAATAAGAAAAATAAGGTTTACTATTTAAAAATGGGGTTCAAGGGGATCAAAATTATATAAGTGTTTTCGTGATGTACAAGCGAGTGGAGCACTCATAATGCAAATTGCACAAGCAGATCAAGAGAATAGTATGAAACAAATGCATACATGATTGTACATATGCCTAAAAATATTTCCCTCTTCTAGGAGTGTCTTTCAAAGGACAGAATTGGAGCAAATTCTTTCCCTTGAGAGAAGGCCCTATGTTGTGGAAGCAATATCAAGGAAATTTTATTATTATTATCATCTTTTTTTTCTAGAATTTTCCTTGGGTTTATGCAATAAATTTTGCAGCCCTGCACCCCATGTACATATTCTGGCACATATCAACAGGCAAGTATACATACCCGGTAACAGAAAAGATCCAGTGTAAAAAAAAAAAAAGAAAAAAAGTTCAATGACACAATGTACACGTATGTGTACATGGAAGAATTATACAGATCTAATAACAAATGCAGCAAAAGCCGGTAACAGAAAAGATCCAGTGTAAAAAAAAAAAGAAAAAAAGTTCAATGATACAATGTACACGTATGTGTACATGAAAGAATTAAACAGATCTAATAACGCAGCAAAAGCCATTAGATGAACCTACACTGTCACATCTACCTTTTAATAACACTGTTTATTATAGCATGGTTTTGGAAATATGTTTTAATGATGGGTTCCAAAAATACATACAATACAAAGCCTAAAATATGTATTTTTAAACTTTGATCATGTGATATGGCAAAATACTTATATCCAATTGTAGATTTTTTTCCATAAGGGAATAATAATAACCAACCACTTGTTTCACTTCAACTCTTTACCAAATTTTTGAGGGTCTCCCCGCTTCATCAGGGTTATATGGACACTGCTCTCTAAATTTTACATGGCTTTCCAATAGACGGGTCCAATGTTTTGACACGTGACCTTGTTTACTTGTCATTGCGCATGCGCAAAACTACTTTTCCCTTTGATAAGGATCTTTCGTGGTTGGCAAAAAGCCGCTGGTTCCATATAAACACATTGTAAATAGGTTTAATATTACGGGCATATTTTAGTTAACTGTTACAGAAAATCGATCGAATAACACTTTAAATGAGTAGATAAATATATTCTAGACTTCATTCCTGCATCTTCCGCATTTTTAGTCATTCGTTTTGCGCATTTTTATTACAAATAATTAAGACCATCCAGCCTCGTTACCTGCCTAAGTTTAACAGGTAATTATCATCAAAACATCATCAAATATACTAGAAACCAATAACTACTTGCTAAGACCTGCCTATTTTAAAAGTTTAAAGGTCAATTTTGTTGTTTCGATTCCAAACAAAACACAAGTTTACAGAAAATAACATCCCATTTACAATGGCGACAAACGGCCAAAGACGTTTTTGCCCACCATCGGTAAGTCCAGGCAAATAGTATTATTGAGTGATGACGTAGTGTTCATATGTGTCTATATGGCCTTCCAATGTTTGAGACATCAATTCCTGGACGTCATGGAATTGATGTCTCAAACATTGGAAGGCCATATTGGAAAGCCATGTAAAATGTAGAGTGCAGTGTCCATACAACCCTGATGAAGAGGGGAGACCCTCGAAAATTTGGTAGAAAATACTTATAGTTTTGCTTAAAAAAAAATGTAACAAGCTAGTTAAGCTAATGATGCTTTGAGCACCTGCCACCTGGGCCCTGATCTTTGCCATGGCACGCTGACCTTTAAGTCACTTTTACTGCCCTTCAGTCAATTCAAAGCATAAACTCTTGAAAAAAGCACTTATATCCTTTAACCCTTATCATGCTGTTCACGACAACCCCTATCTTTTAAAACAGTGTAGATCCAGATCAGATGGCTTCAGAAGAAGCCATCTGATCAGGATCTACACTGTTTGGCATTCAGTTAATGAATTTGTAGCAATAAATTACATCAAGTAATTTGATTGGTTGATAGACAGAAATGGGTGTGGCTTTAAAATACATCAAGTTATTTGATTGGTTGATAGACAGAAATGGGTGTGGCTTAAATGAATATTCAGCAAGATGAGGGTTGAGATTTGATCACGTTTAGAAAATGACAGTTTTGAAGTATTTCTCGCCTTATTTTTCAGAGAACAGGCTTGACATTACATGTGAATAATCTAGATGAGTCACATGAACTTTCAAGCCCTTTCATCACGAAAACACGCATATATAATTTTCACCCTCTTTTTAGTGAACTGGGGTTACAGGGGGTAACATTATTTTTTTATTTTTACTCAAAAACATAGACTGTGGGTACTCGTTAGAACCGCCTCACTGAGGCGGTTCTAATGTGTTCCCACATTCTATGTTTTAATGTTAGAATATTTAACCTGAAATTTTTTCATTTTTTTGGTAGTAAAATTTCCAATACATTTGAATAGGCATGTTTTCGTAATGTCTATGAAAAAGAAGTCATTTGCTCTACAATTTACCATAGCACTTGAAGTGTTAAAATATTTGATTAACTAAATGGATGTTGGTGTAGAGATGTCAAGATTATCAATAAATAAACAAAAGAACAGATAACAAGATTATCTGAAGTCTTAAATATTTTGCACAAACCAAAAATGTGGTGGCTGTTGTCATGATCAACTTTATGAGGTAATTTTAAAGGTGCATTATTGAGCTATCTGGAAAAAATGCTTCCAAAAATAAAATACATATAGCCGGTATTTTTCTTTAAAACACAACAAATGAATGCGTTTTATGCAAAAATGCGAAAAATTATGATTACAGGTAAACGAGTTTGAGAGGGATTCCCTAACTAGGTTTCGCACACCAGTTAGATCTATTTTTAGTTTGTGACAAAAATAGAATCCCCATATATGACGTTATGCGATGTTCATTTTTGGCCTTATTTGCTTAGGCCATGCCTGAATCGGAAGAAATATGACGCTGAATACCATGCCATAAGTAACGACACTCAGAGACGATACTGTCGCCATGTATGTGTAACGTGACAGATTTATTTTTAGAACAGAAATTCCGAACACATGTTCAGAGCTAAGGGTAAACACAAATGAAAACGACCATTTTCACAAAGTTCTGAATCTGTATTTGGCTCCAAAAGTGTTCACATGACAAAGGAGCATGCATTGAAGATAAAAACCAGAAAAAAAAAATTGAGACCCGGTAGCTCAATAATGCACCTTTAACCCTTTTTGTACCAAATGGAATCTTCCTCCTTATATATAGCAGGAGTCCATTTTGAGATTTAAGGGTGTCAGGTTGTGTTTTCTTCAAAATCTATTTGGAAGATGGCTGGACTTTTTGCAAACAGTGGAGGCCCTGATCAGATGCCGCATTCTGCGGCGTCTGATCTGGGGCTGCACTGTTTGCCAACTACCCGTTTAGGGGTTTCTGGTACTACATGGGTTAATGAGTACTTGTTCCCACAACAAACATTTTCTGTGTAAAAATAATAAGAATTCTGCTCTGATAGGTTGTATGTTGTGGCTGCTATGGTGGTTTGACCAATAAAATGCCAAACACAACAACTGTCATCTGCTGGTAACTTTAAAAGTCGTGTTGGCAGAGCTAGGAGCAGTCTGATCAGGGTCCACACTGTTTGCATGTATGCAAAATATGTTTGAAAAGTTTGCAAGAAATGCAACAGACAACACTTTAAGACGCAGTTTTTCGAGGCATATTAACCCTTTGTCCTGCTGAGCCTGAATATGCCTTATCTTTGAAACAATGTAGATCCAGATCAGATGGCTTCTGAAGAAGCCATCTGATCAGGATCTTCATTGTTTGCCATCCAGTTTATGAATTTGTTGTAATAATTTGCATCAAGTAATCTGATTGGCTGATAATCAGTAGTGGGTGTGACATATTTAAATATTCAGCAGGACAAGAGTTAAGGGTTATCAGAACTAAATGTGCAGATAACAATGTTCAATAAAACATGAAAAGTAGGTCTGGGTCAGACATCCCTCCGAGTTAAGATTCACGGCAACTATAACTGGGTGGTTTAAATGTAAAAGAAAAAACTTGGAATGTGTCAGTGTCACACATGCCCCCGCTCTGTAGCCATCGTCACCCAGAAACAAGCATAAAGTTGAGAATGGGCCATAACCCCAATAATAACTGGGAGTTTATCATTACTTGAACTTGACCTCTAATTTATGATTATATACCTATGTGTAAAATATACACAATCCAATACACTGATCTTTTCAAAAGATATCATGGCCCCCACCCATCGGGGCTTGAAGAAATAGATGGACTGTGTGATGCTTCCATGCACAGCTGAAACCGCCCGTACAAGAGTACTGGTAAACCACTTAGAGGATATAAGCCTGCCCAGGCAATGGGGTGCGAGTCGGACCATCCATGCTAATAAACCAAGTTGGTTTCATTGGGTGGCAGGGCTTGCTTGAGATGTTATTTCGTCTCAGTGTTGGGTAAAAGTCCCACAAAATTGGAAGTGACGTCTCCAAAATGACCTTTAAAGTGTTGAAGGGACGTTAAACCTCAAAACAAACAAACAAATCAAAAGATATTAATTTTTTGGGCATGTACAGAACAAGCGTTGGGACACATGTACGTATTGACAGATGCACATATGAACAGTCGCTATACTATATGCCCCCACTCCCACATTGAAAATGGCTGCAGCATAAAAAACAGAAAGCTAGACACACAAACTATACATTGTTGACGCTAACAGTGACAAATACAATGACAGTGCTGGAGAAAATAAAAGGACTCTTCAGGTGAACAGATACACCTTGCAGATTTTTCCGCCATTTTTCGAAGGGAGACAACTTTCAGAAAACTTCCTGTTCGCTTTTCTCTGAACTCTCTCACCGGGAAAAAGGGGTCTACTCTTAAAGGAAAGAATTTGCTCCTCAGGAGCAAATTCTTTCCTTTAAGAGTTGACCCTTATTGACATGGGAGACAAAAATACTTTTGCAGGAGTTGCCTCCCCTGAAGGTGTATCCATTCCCCTTTAGCACTGTCCAATTTATGATCTTCAATTATATGTGTGTGCAGCCAAATAATAAGACTAGATACATGACTTCTTGCGAGCAGCTTTATCTCAAGGTTCGCTCTACATTTCTGTGAGCAGCAAAGACTAGTGAGACTGCGCTGATGCGCAGGCATGCCTTAGCCTTTGATGCTAGCCTGTGCTAAAAGTACCCTTTTCTTATGAGCGGACTCAATCAGGCCTCATACTGACCAAGCTTTTCCATGTCTGAGAGGCCTGATTTTGCAGTTTTAACCCTTATCCTGCTGATCATGACAACCATTACCTTTGAAACAGTGTAGATCCAGATCAGATGGCTTCTGAAGAAGCCATCTGATCAGGTTCTACACTGTTTGGAATACAGCTTCTGAAATGAACACATACATTATATCAAGTAATTTGATTGGTGAATAGTCAGAAATGGGTGTGGCTAAATAATTTTTTCAGCAGGATAAGGGTAACAAATTTTAAACAGAAATATAGGGAAAAAAATCAAATCTAAAAGCCTGAAATCAAGAAAAAAAAATCAAGCTCTAAAAGCCTGAAATCCTGCAAATGCCTGAAAAATATGAGGCCTGTCCACATAACCACCATCTGGGTCAAGTTGTGCAATGGTAACCTTGTTAGTTAGCATATCCTTAACTCTTTGATCAATTAATATGGCAAATATGCTAACATTTTTGAAAAAAAAAATGTGAGCAGCTCTTGCAAATGGAAAAGCTACTCAAATTTTTTAAGCAAAATCACTAAGGGCCAGTTGTTAAAAACTTAACGGTTCAGTTAGTTAAGGTATAATTAAATCATTGCACAAATTATATGACAAGTATATTGATATTTTTTGCTGAAAAAAAAAATCTGAGCAGGAATTTTTGCTGAAAAAAAAGTGAAGCTGCTCACATTTTTTTTCAGCAATAATACCAGTTTTAGTACTGTACTTACTAGAACAGTTAAGGATTTGTCCACTAATGGGCATGGTATTGCGCTGAAAAAAAATGAGCAGGTATTTTTGCTGAAAAAATGTGAACCTGCTCACAGTTTTTTCAGCAAAAATACCAGTTTTAGGTACTGTACTTACCAGAACAGTTAATGATTTGGCCACTAATGGGCACGTTAAGTTAAGATGCTTTGAACAACTGGGCCCCGATATTGTACAGATAAACCTCTTTATATTGACATTTCATATAACGAAAAAACTTGTATGACGACAATTTCAATGGAACAAATCTTTAGGCCAAGATGGGAGGGGCTAATGGAGATATTAATGAAAATTGTATTTACTACTCCAAGAAACAAATGTTGTGGAAATGTGTCAGAATCGCCTCTAACAAATATCCACAACATTTGTTTCTTGGAGTAATATGATATTTTTAATGTAAAATTAATTTTAATTAATAATATACCTACCCATCACTACAATTATAGCCTTTTCACCAGACGCAGGTCTGGGATAGTCTGACACAAAAAAAATCTAGCCAGAAATGCCACTGGCATGTCCCTTTTCCCGTGACCTCCCCAGCGTCGAGTCCTGATTGGTCGCTGATGTCACATGACCTATCAGACCAATAGGCAGACGATACAGGTCACGTGACCGCAATTTTCGCGCCGAGAAGGTCATTATTTCTTTCAGGAAAACAAATATTTCAGGCGGGGCTGGGAGGCGGGACATACCATTGTAGTGATGGGTAGGTATATTATTAATTAAAATTAATTTTACATTAAAAATATCATTTTAATATCAAATATAACTACCCATCACTACAATTATAGCCTGAATTCAAAGCAAGTGGAGGGTTGGATGAAAAATAAAGTTACACATACCTAACTCCTCCAACCTTGGTTGTTTATACCCCTTTTAAAACCATCCAATGATGGTAAAGTAAGGGAGTATCCACCATGACTGCAAGGGATCCAAATCCAAAATTCACAAGTGGAGAGTGAATGAGTGAGTTTTAGATTAACGTCCCACCAACAGCTAAGGTCATACGGAGACGGGACCTCGGTTTAAAGACTCATCCGAAAGTCTGGAGAAGCCCGGGATCGATCCTGCGATCCCTGGTTTACAAGGCAAGTAGCGTAACCACTGCACCACGGAGGCTTCTCACAAGTGGAGAAGATAAATGGACATGAACCGGAGTCAAAATAGAAGGTTCATACCTATTCAAACAGGCTAACAAACAACCAAGGAAAATAAAATCCCAAAATAAGTGCTGCTCATAATAGATTGAGAAGCTACTAAACTACCCAAGGAATGAGTACCACTACGAATGGGAACCAAGCTCCTTAGGTGAAGGGATGAAAAGTAGCGTTGGAACATCCATTACGCAGTAAGATAAAACATTCTGAAGAAAAAACGGAGTTCCAATATGCCCAAAATGTAGAAGGTTCTAACCTCATACTGTATTCTGAATGATAATAGGGCAGAAGTGAAATTAGCATCTACTGGTAGAAGCTTTATCACTTAACAAATCCACTTTGCAATCAAGGATGGTTAGAAATATATCCAAAACCCCTTGATTGAAAAGAAAAAATTCTCATGATAATCTCGAAACGTTTTAAACGTTCTAATGTATACAAAAAATTCACATTAGCCTACGATCCACGAATCCTGGAAATGACAGGACAAATAATAGTTTCAGACAAGGTTATTTATAGCCTGAAACAAAAATAGGTTGAATGAGAAGAGAAAAAGAAGTCATTGTTCTTCTCATACCTGAAAACAACCCTCTGCAATTGGCAAAGCATGACTATAACTTCTACGAACTGAAGCAAATGTCAAATGAAATACAGCTTGACTATCAAATGAACAAAAGAAGCTGAATTCACCGGATCGTAATGGTGGTTTAGAAAAGACCACAACACTCATGCAAGATTCCATTTGGATTCAAAGTCCTGGAAACCTGTCGGCATAGTGAAAAACCCCTTTAATAAGCTGGTGATGGTAGGGTTTAATGAAAAAGTGTGAAGCCGACTAAAATTTTAACATGATCGAGATTACTGATCTGTACCCTTCTCATAGATGAAATAGAAATTGAAGGGTAGAGAACAGACAGAAAAAGAAATCCAGTAAAAAACCTCCCTAGAGGAATTGTCTGGATTTATTTCCCTTTTTCTACACCAACTAGAAAATATCTTCCATCTTCCAGAGTAAAACTTGAGAGTGGAGATCTTTCTATTTTGAAGATACACTCGGCAGAGAAACCAGAAAAGTGTCTACCTCTGGTTTGATTCCTGACATCTGGATGTGTAAGTAAAGCATTTCTGGATTGAAATGGAATGCTTGACCCACACCTTTTAGATATTTGATCTGGAACTACTGGAAGACGGGTTGCAAGTCTTGAGACTAGGCTCAGAATGACTAAAAAAACCAAGATCTCTGAGGCCATAGGAGGCGTAATCAGAATGGCTCGGCTTTTGGACGCTTGAATTTTTACCTAGAACTAGAGGAATTCAGTTGAATGGTGTAAACGCATATGTAAAAGATTCCCCCAATCTAGAGATTTTAAATCAACTGCACGTTCCAGGTGATCTGAAACTTGAAACACAATGGAAGTTGATTGGAGAACCGAGATGTTTGGACATTTGATTAAAAAAGGCCCAATAAAGGTTCTCTCCATTTGAAAAAACGCCCTGTAGAGAACGGATGGTGAACTGGTCTATAGGGGCGATCCCAATGACATAATCTGCCCTGGAGGTGTCCGACAAGGATAGACATACCTTCCTGAAAACACCAAGTTATAATCTTCCATGTAAAAGCAAAACAGGGAAGAGTAATGATTCACTCCCTGATAAGTAGAAAAAACTACACTATTCGTTTGTCTGGAGTAACAATAATGAAGCTGTTCCTCAGTTTGGAGCTATGAAGAACTGATAAACCAAGGAAATTTGTCTGAAGTTTCAGAATGTTTATACACATATACATATATACATACATATACGCATACACACACATATATATATATAGCCCCGCCTACTATAGGCCCCACGTTCCCTGAACAACTAATCCCTGAGGTTCGAAGTGGGAAACCAACCTGAAAGGCTGGCATGCGAAAAAACAAATAGGGAATAGTCTCTAAAAGAGGAGACCCCATTTGATACTGAGGGATTCATAAATCGTAGAGAGCAATCTTGATAATGGAATTTATTGCTCCTATAGACCGTATGGTATTTCCAGTGATAATATTAGCAAAAAAAACTGGAAAGGTCTAAGATGATATTGTCCAGGGAAACTGGATCCAATTACTAAGTTCTAAAAAGGGGAAACAAACCCCCGACATAAATCGAAAGTTTTTCGGGGCGTGAAAAATTTTTGGAGAAGTATCTTTGAGGCTAGAGTCAATTTCAACTTCTCGATAAAGTGTATGAAATCTAAATTCACAATAACCTGTACACGTTAGGACAAGGTATGATAAACAGTATCTGTAAAAATGATGACAAAACCAATCATCGGAACACTACACGAGATTGGGGCCTAATTCTATGATGAGAGCTGCTTAATTAATTTCCATTAAGTTGGTGAACAGGGAAAACATTGATCCGTTGACAAATCCAACAAAGGAAAGGCAACGGACTGATACACAAAAATTCCATCCAAGGTGAAACAAAGGTATTTGCGTAATGACCTATGGATGGAGATGTGAAGGCTAGCGACCTTTAAAACTACGGAAATCGTCCCCGAATTTGGGAAATTTGACCTGACTAATCGAGGACGAAGTTTCCATTTTGACACGATCGACTCGCATCATCTTGTTAAGTGTGAGAAGTCGATGATGAGTCGATTTTCCCATTTTCTTCTTTTCTTTTCATTGATCCGTTGACAAATCCAACAAAGGAAAGGCAACGGACTGATACACAAAATTCCATCCAAGGTGAAACGAAGGAATTTGCGTAATGACCTATGGATGGAGATGTGAAGGTAAGCGTCCTTTAAAACTACGGAAATCGTCCCCGAATTTGGGAGAATTGACCTGACTAATCGAGGACGAAGTTTCCATTTTGAAATGATCGACTTGCATCATCTGTGTTAAGTGTGAGACGTCGATGATGAGTCGATTTTCCCATTTTCTTCTCGACCAGAAAGATCCGCCTGTAGAAGCCTGGGGAAAGGAGAAATTTTTCTACTTACACGGCTTTCTTTTGGAGAAGAACCCTTCCTCTTCCAATAAAAAGATTTCTTTTCTTGATACTATTTACCAGAAATAGTATTTGCATGTGAGAAAGAGAAAGGATTCCTAACGAACTCAATCCAGTAACCCTTTCTCAAAACTCATAAAACTCAAAATATATTTAATAAAAGAAGCCAAGGCTTGATAGAACTGAAAAAGCTCGGCTCCTACTGGGAGAAGATGAAGAGGAGGGGAAGGAAGAAAGTCATTTGTTAGACTTGTGTCTTCCTCTATTGGGAGATTTCGTTCCAGTCCGACCTCTGGAACGAAAGGACCGTGTACCCTGATCTGAGAATGATCTATTAGTAGACGAGGACTGATTGAGATCTTCTAGTCGAGGGTGATAAGCACTTAAAAGTCATCGGAAGTAGTCGAAGAGCGTCTCTTGGTTGCGGTACCTGTACTTGATACGCTCTCCGAAGACTTCAAAAAAGACGAGTGCCCACGGTCTTGAAGCTTGATTCTGAAAACGTTGGGAAGACATGGTCCGCTTATAGTTTTAGAATCAAGAGGCGCTGAGGCTCTAAGTTTTCATTTACTATGCTCAGTAAAAACTGAACCAGTTATCAAGAGCAGATTTGCGCCAAACATGCAACATGGTGGTAGACAGCCATGGCATGTGAAAAAATGACCGGGAAATAAACAAAAGCATTAGAATAGCAGCTATATGGTCGGAATGCTCTTGTTTGAAGGCAAAGTGGGTAGAACTAGAATACCAGTCATAATGAGAACCCACTTAATAATAGTCCTGGTAAGAAGCTCCAATGTTAGAGCGTCGAAACAGGAAGTAATGCCAATTTCCCTGACGTCATATATACAGAGATTGAATCTGGGTCGAATTTTGGAATTTCATAAGAACAAAAAATTGATGTTTTTTGTTGTTAGAACCAATGTTCCAAGTTCTTTTCGCACGTAGTTTTAGAATCAATAGGTGATGAGGTTCTAAATATGTCCTTCGCTAATTAGTAAGGACGAAAAAAGACCAACCTCTGAGTATTGATATATCCCCAGAGGATAATTCACTAGGCCCAGATTCAGCTCTAGGGGCAAAACACTCGAGGCTCAATTAAACTTCCCCAGTGTTAGGCCCTTTATTGTGTATCGTGCACTGAACATGCGAAATTGCCGAATCAAAAATGAGCATTCAAGGAGCCGTGTCTAAAACGATCAAGGCCGAATCGACCCAAGGCCGAAACGACCCACCGAAATAGGCCGAATCGGTCCAGGTGCAAATTCGGGCCGAAAAAGACCCAGGCCGAAACGACTCAGTACCGAAACGTCCCGGATGCAATAGTTACGGTATTCCAATAAACGATGCCCAAATCTGTGTTTAACAAGGGAAAACAATCCAATTTAATGATTATGATAACAAAAATTTATCATAATAAGAGGAAAGAAGCATATGACCAAGGTAAACTAAGTACCGAAGGTCCGGAAAGGTTACCCGATAAAAACCGGGATCGGAACCGTACCAAAATTCGTATGTAACATGGATTCGGAAAAAATTTTTGGGCATAGGTTCCCCGCACCCCGGAGTCCCCGCAATTATGAGCAGGGTCTCTACGGGGTGGTCGACGAACCTATCCTAGTCAACCCAGGCCCAAATGGGAGGAGGGGACATAGACTGGCTCATCTTGATTCGGCAAAGGTGACCCACACGAATTGGATGGATTCTGTTTAGAAGATACTATAGAAAGGCCACAAAGGGACCTGAATATTATCCATCTGCATCGTGGGATTTATAAGTGCTAAACGAAGACGGGTCTTGCACATGTTCAAAACTAAATTAATGCTGAGAATTTTTATTCAGCGATACAACGTCTTCCGATACTGGAAGTGGAAGGAACACGCACAAAAACCGTCCTCTTTTCTGGCAATTTAAGTTTCCACAACGCCGACTTCTATTAAAACATTACCAGGAATAATACGTGCGTATACCCTGGCACATAACATGAAAAGAAGTGTGGTGCTTATCAAAAACCAAAAACGGTTGATCACATGATAAACAAAACTTCCAAGTGAAAATTCAAAATGGCGGACAACCACTACACATGTAATGTCGGCAGAAACACGCGAAATAAAGTCTCTAAGAATTTCGGAATAAACAGTAAGCTTAAAAAGCCTAAGTACGTTGTGGAAACTCAAGGTAAGTGCAAAATCAAAAAAGAATAAAACACTTATCCGTTTATTCATTCTTCCATGGAATGTAGTTTGACGATCCTATCCCAAGCAAGTCTGAAAAAATAATGACCTTCTCGGCGCGAAAATTGCGGTCACGTGACCTGTATCGTCTGCCTATTGGTCTGATAGGTCATGTGACATCAGCGACCAATCAGGACTCGACGCTGGGGAGGTCACGGGAAAAGGGACATGCCAGTGGCATTTCTGGCTAGATTTTTTTTGTGTCAGACTATCCCAGACCTGCGTCTGGTGAAAAGGCTATAATTGTAGTGATGGGTAGTTATATTTGATATTAAATGAGGGGTAAATAGACCCTTTGTTGCCTATTATACCACATCTTATTGAGATTCTAAAAAGTGGAGAATTCTTTATAATAGTAAAGTGTAAAGCATTATCTGCTGGTTCCTAGTCTGAAGATTATAAGTGTTGGAAAAAACAGGTAACCAGACCCCCCCTGACCTTGAAAGGTCAGGGGGGGTCTGGTTACCTATTTTTTCAATACTGACAATGTGCAAGCTGGGATCCAGCAAATAATGCAAATATGGTGACAACTGTCGTTATAACAAGGACTAAGCTAACAATGCTTTGAACAACACCACTCAGATGAAATATACCCTAACAAGTATTATATACAATGTACAAATACAACGTTAAAAGAAGCACTGCTTCAGCAAGCTGCTTTGCATGTAAATTCCAGGAAAACTAGTTTGTATAAAAAAGTACTGCAACATTTACAAATTTATATACATATCTCTCGAAAATGTACAAGATTTTTTTTTATTGCTGTTGTTAACAATGCCACCAATGCAAGTCAATTTATGGGGAATGGGATCACCTGGCAGATTTTTCTGCCATTTTTCAAAGGGAGACAACTTTCGGGACTTCCTGTTCACTTTTCTGTAAGCGTCTACTCTTAAAGGAAAGAATTTGCTCCTCAAGAGCAAAGTCTTTCCTTTATGAGTTGGCACCTATTGGCATAGGAGACAAAAATACTTTTGCAGGAGTTGCCTGCCCTGAAGGTGTTCCCATTCCCCTTAAATGTAACTTCGTAAATGCAGAAAATAATTTTATAAGCATGGTTCTGGATACATAACATTTAATCAAACCCAACCATCCCCATTACATGTATTATATCCAAAACATACAATGTGTTGTGGTATAAAGTAAACCTAACAACATTATTCCTGGGAAGTCTTAGTCCGTTTTTTTTTGGTTTTGGGGCCCCTTCAAGAATATTTCACTCATATCGAGCCGATCGTTAATCAGAGGTGGGCGAAAACCGGAGTACCCAGAGAAAAACCACCTGACCTTCCGTTGGAGAACTTGGCATCTCACATGTGACCCAAGCGAGGCTCAAATCCACAGCGGTGAGAGACCTAATGTTTAAGAGTCGGCGCTCTTATCCACTAGGCCACAGAGGCCCGTAGGGAAGTCTTAGTCCTTCCATTACAATAACACACCCATGTGACGTAGTTCATTTTTCACATTTCCAAAGTGGTTACTTTCCCGATGAAAATCCGTGTTCGTTTTCATATTTATACTTCGAAAAATAGGTTGTGTGTGCTGAGGCGGTTCTAACGAGTACTCTACTCCTACGTCTTTGAGCAGAAATAAGAAATATCTTATTCCCCAATTTTCTCTATATAAAGTGGGGTATAAGGGGGTGTTCATGGAACAGACTTGTTCACGTGATGTAAAGACTAGGAACATCTTGAACCAACGAAGACTTCTTTATATACACCTCAACCTCTTTATAACAGTACTGTTAAGAGTCCAAAGCAAAAACAACCGGGTAACCTGGGTTATATCGAAACAAAAATTTATAGATTAAAAAGAAAATTGACCAATAGAAAATTGACCCTTTATGGTCATTAAATTTTCGGGAATAGCTTTAAACATTTTATCCAAAACTGTGCTACAAAGATGTCCTTGAATACCCGAACTATCAGTATATTCTTTACCAATGCAAATTTCTGAAAAAACAAAAAAAAAAAAAAACAATTTTCTTGCTTCAGATTCTGAAGTACATGAGATTACCCTGGAGGTGCCAACTATAAAACAAGCCTCATTTTGAAACCAAGGTTTTGTGCATTATGTAAAGTATATGCATCTACATTACCCTAACTGCCATGTATACATCTAAAAAGCTGAAAACTTAACATGAACTGTATAAAAGTATAAATATCAACAGATCCATTTCATTTTTTACCCTAGAAGCCTCCGTGGTGTAGTGGATAGGCTACTCTCCTTGTAAACCAGGGATCGCAGGATCCATCCTGGGCTTCTCCAGACTTTCGGTGGGTCTTACTTTTCTGCTCCAAGACATAGGTTGTGGGCTCCAAGACATAGGCCTCAATGAGGCAGTTTTAACAAGCACCCAAAACCTATGTTTGGTGTATAAATAAGTAAAATGACAAAATTTAATCAGAAAAATTAATGTTTTTTTTGGGATATGAAAGAATGCACTATTTCACACGGATGTGTTATGATGGGCTTAGATTGTTTCCCTCCAATGAGTAAGAATACAAGTAAATCTCTTTATAACATAGTTTAATATAACATGACTTTGGATATAACATAGTTTAAACATAGATCCCCAAAAATGTATAGACTATAATAGAAAAAAACACCATTAACAGGCAGGTTATATTCAACCAGGTTATATCCAAGCAAAAATGAGTAAATATAGAAAAATGACCATTAACAGCCAGGTTAGATTCAGACAGGTTATATCCAAGCAAAAATGTATAGATTATATAGAAAAATGACCATAAATGGTCATTTTTCTATATAATCTAAACATTTTTAAGATCCAACTTCCAAGGTCATTTTCCTATATAAGGTATACATTTTAGTTTGGATATAACACAGTTAACTAGCAAGGTTTCCACTATGGACCCCAAGAATAGTGTTATAAAAAGGTTGAGGCACATGTTGTTTGTCATTTTTCTAAAAAAAATTATGTCCATCATTAATCCTGGAATGCACATCAAGACCTGACGAAACCTGAAAAATCTTTTAACCCTTGTCCTGCCGAACCTGTGTGCATACAGTATTTCATGGTCCCATGTCATTTATTTGGTCCCAGCAACACAATTCCTGTTAGCACTGTTACAAAACAGTTCCTATTTCGATAGCATTGCTACAAAACAATTCCTGCGTCAACAGCACTAAAAAGCTAATTTTGATTCAATTACACTGCTACAATACAATTCCTGTTGCAATAGCATGGCTACAAAATAAGTCCTGTTTCAACAGAATTAATACAAAACAATTTCTATGTTGACAGTGCAGCTGCAAAACAATTCCTATTGCAACAGCACTGCTGCAAAATACCTCCTGTTTCAACAATGCTGTTACAAAACAAATTCTTATTTAAATTGCACTGTTACAAAACAATTTCTGTTTCAATAGATGGTTGGTTGGTTGATTTGAGGTTTAACGTCCCCGTCAACACTGTAAAGGTCATTTTGGAGACGTTGCTTCCAATTTTGTGGGACTTTTACCCGACCTTGAGATGAAATGACATCTCAAGCCCTGTCGCCCAATGAAACCAATGGGGTTTATTAGCATAGACGGTCCGCCTCGCACCGCGGTTCCTGGACAGGCTTAGATCCTCTAAGCAGTTTACCTGTACTAGTGTGCGGGCCGGATTCAGCTCTGCGTGGAAGCATCATGCAGCCCATATATTTCTTCAAGCCCCTATGGGCGGGGGCGTTCTGTTTCAATAGAAGTACTACAAAACAATTTTGGTTCCAATAGCAATGCTACAAAACAGTTTCGGTTTCAAAACCACAATTACAAAAACAATTCCTCTTTCAACAGCACTGCTATAAAACAATCCCTGTTTAAACAGCACTGCTACAAAACAATGCCTGTTTCAACAAAGCTGCTTCAAAACAATTCCTATTTCAATATCACTACCACAAAACAATTCCTGATCCAAAAGTACAGAAACAAAACAAATTCTTGTTTAAATAGCACTGTGTAACAAAACAATTCCTCTTTCAAAGGGACTACAACAAAACAATTTCTGTTCAAGCAGCACTGTTACAAAACAATTCCTGTTTCAACAGCACTGTTACAAAACAATTCCTGTTTCAACAGCACTGTTACAAAACAATTCCTGTTTCAACAGCAGTATTACAAAACAATTCCTATTTCAATAGCACCGTTACGAAATAATTCCTGTTTCAACAGCACTAATGCAAAGCATCTCAATGCAATGTATCACCAAATTTCTTTTTCAGAGGAATAGACACACTTTCTATGGAAGCAAATTTATCACAAGTTAATTGAGCCAACGCATAAGAAAAGGGCTTTTAGAATTCTCCAATTAAGGTTCTTCATACTCTTCACAGCTAACTAACTAATAGGTCTAGATGCATCACTGACTGAATAGAACTACCTCAAGTACTCATCTACATGACCAGGAGCCGCAAAGGCTCTGGCGAGACTGCGCATGCGCAGTCTCGCCAGAGCCTATGCTGCTCGCCTATCACAAACGCATTCCTTTCCCATGATCTGGCTCAGCTGAACACCAAGCACAACTCCTGAAGAGCAAATCCTTTCCTTAAGAAAAGGTACCTTTTTATCCTTTGTAACTTTCAGTTACCAGAATATCGTACATGGTCAGTGTTGTCACATGTACAATTGCAAGTCAGAAGCTTCTGTAGTTAGTAACACTGGGTCAATCGATAAACAATTGACCCAGCCTAACATCACGAAATCATGCCTATATAACTCTTGACGCCCATGAACCCCACTTCTGTATAGTAAAATGGGGTTTACAGGGGTAAGCCTTACTTTTCTTATTTCTGTCCTAAAATATAGACTGTGGGTACTTGTTTGAACCGCCTCGATGAAGCTGTTCTAACTTGTACCAACAAACTATATTTGAGTAAAAATAAGTAAAAGATCACCATTTTCCATCTTAAATTTTTTTTTTTTTTTCCGGGCCAAACAAACAGGCCATTGGTGATCTAGACATCTAAGTTCCACTGTATATAACAGGCTAATTCAGCAGACAACAAATTGTTGATATTTTTCTAATTTTTTCCAGGAAATAGGACTTGATATCTCATGCAAATTGTCTCCATAGGAGACAATTTGCATGAGATGTCAAATCCTGTTTTCTTGGAAAATCAGAAAAATGTTTCAAGATGTCTTCTGCTGTGAAAAATACCCAGCACGCCGAGCATTAAAATGTCATCTACCAAAGCTGTCTTCAATGCTTTATGGATTGACACTATTATTTTATTTAGCACTGCTATAGAATTTTTTGTTGATAAGAAAGATGAGCAAATTCACATTAATCTTGGTCTTCCCAAACATTTCCATGACGGCGACTCCCTCATACTGCAGTTGTAGTAAATCCTGAAATAAAGACAGAAAACAAAAATGCTGAAAATGGTCATTAACAGTGCAAATAGTCTATGAGGGTCATCCAAAAATAACTGCACAATGGAACACAACACATAAGTCCATGCAAAACAATATTTACGAGTTATAAAGAGAACAGGTATATGTTTACTAGAAAAAAATTGTGTTCCGGCTTATGTGAGGATAGTATCAGTATGTCATTGTTAGAACCATAGGAATGGGAACACCTGGCAGATTTTTCCGCTATTTTTCAAAGGGAGATAACTTTTTGGACTTCCTGTTTGCTTTTCTATAAGCCCTGTCCCACTGAAAAAGGGGTCTATTCTTAAAGGAAAGAATTTGCTCCTCAGGCTTGATATCATTATGAAAACATGCCTACATAAATATATTGAAAATTTTACCACCAAAAGCTGAACATTTTCTGATGGAAAATTGTAATATTTTCCTTATTTCTGCCCAAAATATAGATTGTGGGTACACGTAAGAACTGCCTCGGTGAAGCGGTTCTAATGAGTACCCACAATCTATGTTTTTGAGCAAAAGGAAAAATAATGTATACCTTGTAAACCCCAGTTTTACTATTTAAAAGTGGGGTTTAAGGGGGTCAAAATGATATAGGTGTGATGGACCTAGAATGAATGGTAGTCATTCTGCTGTTAACCCATAAAATGCCAATTATGACAATTGTTGTCTGCTTTGTCATCTGCCAGTGACTTCAAATATCATTGTTGCAAACCGTGTGGACCCAGATCAGACTGCTCCTCTAGGAGCAGTCTGATCAGGGTTCACACTGTTTGCCTGTATGCAAAAATATATTTAAAAAGTTTGCATGTAGATTCAGCAGACGACATTTTCAGATGCAGTTTTTCTTCGCATTTTAACCCATTTAGTACCAAAAACCCCAAAACAGGTACCCTGGCAAACAGTGCAGGCCCAGATCAGACGTCTGATCAGGGCCTCCACTGTTTGCTAAAAGTTCAGTTATTTTCCAAATAAAATTTTATGAAAACACAACCTGACACCCCTAAATTTTGAAACGAACTCCCGTTATATATAAGAAGGAAGATTCCATTTGGTACGAAAAGGGTTATGGGTTAAACATGATAAAAGTAAAAAACAATCAGTGTTATACAACAGGGATCCAGGATATTTAAAAGCAATTTTTGGAAATCATTTTTCATTGTTAGTCCTTCATACTATCTTATATTTAAGGGGAATGGGAACACCTTCAGGGGAGCAGAGCTACAGATAAGGCGCGTATCCGCGTAAATACGCATTAATTTTCATTAAAAACGCATTGAAAATCGATTTTTCGCGTACCGATACGCATTGGAAAAAACGGGTACGTCATAGCCCCGACGGGTGCAAAATAAAAGTTGGAGTAAACCGACTTCGTTTCGAAAAATCGAGCAACCCGACTTCATATCCGGTTCTACCAAAAGCCGCTGTATAATATGTGGTCTGATTGGTACTTTCGTTTTCGTTAGGCCAATCGTGATTAGAATAACAGATCGGCAAGGGAAATCACTCTTTTGGTTTCCAATGCAAACAAATGGCGGAGAAATCGTCGAAGTCCGGTCGTTTTAGACCGAAAATGCCAGCAAATGCGGGCAACATATTGAACTTCCTAACAAGGAAGGAAGTAAAAGACCCCTGTAGGATTACAAGAACAATACTAGACTAGAACTTGTTTTTCTACAAAAACACAGATGTCTCCCCCGTTTTTGACCTCTAAGTATAACCTTGACATTGGAGGTATTGAGCCGGGTCTTGTGTGCAACACATCATCTAATGAAGATAAACATTTCTGCAAAGTAACTTTAAAAATGTTCAAAAAATTTCAAAGGGCAATAACTCTTGAAAGGGGCATAATCCGGATGAGAAAAAAAATATGCGTCCGCTTATTTTCCATTAGGAATGCATATATGAAATTTCAAAACCATAGCATACACAGTTCTAAAGTTATGCTATGCATCCCTTTTAGCATTCATTACAATGGGCACAAATTACCAAAATGACAAAGGGCCATAACTCATAAAGTATTTTTCGGAATTTTGTCAAAAGTTAATCAGTTCATATACTCATCACCATCAATATACTCAACAACTTTCAAGGCTCTAGCTCCAATAGTGTTTGAGAAATTTTGCTGACAAGATTTTATTGAAAAAATTTCAAAGGGCAATAACTCTTGGAAGGGGCATAATCCGGACGAGAAAAAAAATACGAGTCAGCTAATTTTCCATGAGGAATCCATATATGAAATTTCAAAACCCTAGCATACACGGTTCTAAAGTTATGCTATGCATCACTTTTAGCATACATTACAATGGGCACAAATTACCAAAATAACAAAGGGCCATAACTCACAAAGTATTTTTCAGAATTTTGTCAAAAGTTAATCAGTTCATCTACTCATCACCACCAATATACATGTATTCACCAATTTTCAAGGCTCTAGCTCCAACAGTTTTTGAAATATCTTGCTGACAAGATTTTATTAAAAAAATTTCAAAGGGCAATAACTCTTGAAAGGGGCATAATCCGGACGAGAAAAAAAAATACGCGTCAGCTAATTTCCCATGAGAAATCCATATACTAAATTTCAAAACCCTAGCATACACGGTTCTAAAGTTATGCTATGCATCACTTTTAGCATACATTACAATGGGCACAAATTACTAAAATGACAAAGGGCCGTAACTCACAAAGTATTTTTCGGAATTTTGTCAAAAGTTAATCAGTTCATCTACTCATCACCACCAATATATTCACCAATTTTCAAGGCTCTAGCTCCAATAGTTTTTGAGATATCTTGCTGACAAGATTTCATTAAAAAAAATTCAAAGGGCAATAACTCTTGAAGGGGGCATAATCCGGACGAGAAAAAAAATACCTGTCAGCTAATTTTCCATGAGGAATCCATATATGAAATTTCAAAACCCTAGCATACACGGTTCTTTAGTTATGCTATGCATCAAAAGCGTAACGGACAGACGAACGTCCGAACGAACCAGAACCAATATGCCCCTCCAACTTTTTCAAAGTTGGAGGCATAAAAAGGCCCCTTTTTGTTCTTTGACCTCTTAGTACGACCTTGACATTTGAGGTACCAACTTGGGTCATGCATGCAACACATCGTCTTATGGTGGTTAACATTTCTGCCAAGTAATTTCAAAATCCATCTAAAAATAAGAAAGTTATTGACAGAACACCAAAAAAAGGCCCCTTTTTGACCTTTAACCTCTATGTATGACCTTGACCTTTCAGGTACCAAACTGGGTCATGCGTGCAACACATCATCTCATGGTGTTTAACATTTCTGCCAAGCAATTTCAAAATCCATCTAAAAATAAGAAAGTTATTGACCAAACCCGAAAAAAAAGGCCCCTTTTTTGACTTTTGACCTCTATGTATGACCTTGACACTTGAGGTATCAAACTGAATCATGCATGCAACACATCGTCTCATGATAGTTAACATTTTTGCCAAGTAACTTCAAATTCTATCTAAAAATAAGCAAGTTATTGACAAAACCGGAAAAAAGGCCCCTTTTTTACCTTTGACCTCTAAGTATGACCTTGACCTTTGAGGTACCAACCTGGGTCATGCACGTAACACATCGTCTTATATTGGTTAACATTTCTGCCAAGTGATTTCACAATCCATCTCAAAATAAGAAAGTTATTGACAAAACACGAAAAAAAGGCCCCTTTTTTGACCTTTGACCTCTAAGTATGACCTTGACCTTCGAGGTACTGACCTGCCTGATGCACACCACACATCGTCTCATGGTGGTTAATATTTCTGCCAAGTAATTTTAAAATCCATCTCAAAATAAGAAAGTTATTGACAAAACACGAAAAAAAGGCCCCTTTTTTTACCTTTGACCTCTAAGTATGACCTTGACCTTCGAGGTACTGACCTGCCTGATGCACACCAGACATCGTCTCATGGTGGTTAATATTTCTGCCAAGTAATTTTAAAATTCATCTCAAAATAAGAAAGTTATTGACCAAATACGAAAAAAAGGCCCCTTTTTTGACCTTTGACCTCTAAGTATGACCTTGACCTTTGAGGTACCGACCTGATTCATGCGCACCACACATTGTCTTATGGTTGTTAATATTTCTGCCAAGTAATTTTAAAATCCATCTGAAAATAAGAAAGTTATTGACCGGACACGATTTGCCCATACATATATACATACCAACAAACTTCCAAGGGAGATAATTCAAAAAGTATAAATGCGAGAGTTATAGTTCTTGCGCACTGCACGTCGTCTAATGCTGATTTATATTTATACTAAGTTTCGTGACGATAGCTCCAACGGTTTTCAAGTTATAGAGCGGACACGAATGTGTGACAGACAGACGGACAGACAGACAGACGGACAGACAGACAGACGGACAGACAGACAGACGCCCGGGGGAAAAACAATATGTCTCTCCGAAAAAAAATTTTTCGGGGGAGACATAATGATATGATTAGCGGCTGTTTCCGAGAAATCGAGAAAAAATCCAAATATCACGGGGGCAAAATGTTAGTGAAAACACTGTAAAAACGTGGTTGTCTCACTACCCTTGGCGCCTTATCTGAAGTTATAATAATTATTTCATGATTATAAATATCATCAATAATATGTTATAAAAACTGACACACTTGGGAATAAAAAGCATATTATGTGTCAAAATACTCTTTCGAAAAAATTGTGCAACATTTTACTCTTTCAGTAAATTTCTAGGACCTGAAATACCCTTTGAAAAGAAAATCAGGGAGTAAAATACTCTTTGGCCTAAAAATTATCTGTAGCTCTGGGGGAGGCAACTCCTGCAAAAGTATTTTTGCCTCCCATGTCAATAGGAAATCCGTGGTTTTAGCCTTGGATAGAAATTCTGTTCTTACCCTGGTGTTCTTACCCAGGCAAACTACCTAAGTATAATTCACGAAAAAAAACAACAGTTAAATAAAGTAAAATGAAAATTTTTGGTGGTGTTGTGCAAGAAAAAGAATCTAATATGGGGTTCTGTTATAGATGGGCATTTCCAACCCTTGGGATGACCGTGTTGAGCAGAACCTGAGCATACATATTCTCATATTCTATACAGGGGTAGCGGACTGAGGGTTACGCATAACTCCAGGTAAGAAGGCTGATTCTGGCGATGATCTTGAGATATCCATTGGATCTCTTCCCAAATGAATGAAAAAATGCATGTACTTATTGACTCGCCTCAGTGAAGGGATTCTAATGAGTTCACACATAACTTTCAAATATAAAATAAGGAAAATCAACCTAAATTATCCATTAACATTTGTTACCTGGAGGTCCCTAAAAATTTCACAGGTTTTCAAGAGCCATGGAAAATGAGCCATTGGTGTTCGAGTCAATTAAGTTTTCCTTCATTTTTTTCTTTCCATTACTTGCCCATGTCTCTGAATAAACATAACAAAACCATGCATGGTATCACAATATTTGGTAGTATAAATGTAAACACTGCATGCTGGGTCTTTTATTTTCATCAGACAACATTTTTCTTATTTTTTGTAGAAAAATAAGGATTTCACATTTTATGCAAAATGTCTTCTATGAAGACAATTTGCATGGGATGTCAAATCCTGTTTTCTGGGAAAATACGACTATTTGTTGTCTGCTGAATTAGCCCAGAAGTTAAGCAATGTGTGTTATGATTTTATTATACTAGTTATATGTTTTTAAAAGTTAGATATTATACTTCAGATTGCTAATCAACTCTGACAAACCAGTATTTGCTAAAAATAGTAACAGAGAATACTGACTTGGAAGATGAGTTCCACTTTCTCTACATCAACCCCCATCAACTTAGCACTGACTCCAAACACACCAGGATCAGCAGTAGCAGCTATCTCAAACTGAACATTCTTAAATCTGAAATATAATATAACATAAATTAACTGCTCAATCATCAGTTTACATTTTCACCTCTTTATAACACAAAAGCTGGGGTTCAAAGCCGGACAACCGCATTATATTTCAAACAAAAATGAACCATTAATGGTCAGTTTTCTATATAACTTATACAGTTTTCGATTCCAGCCTTAGAAAATGCTTTATCCAAAACTGTGTTGTAATGAAGAGTGTTACAAAGAGTATTTATCCATGATGGTCATGTCCCTTAAAATGGAAACTGAAGGCTTTCAAGACCTGTTGCTATAAAATAAAACGGTCTTAACCCTTATCTTGCTGTTCACGACAACCCCTATCTTTGGAAACAGTGTAGATCCAGATCAGATGGCTTCTGAAGAAGCCATCCGATCAGGATCTACACTGTTTGGCATTCGGTTTATGAATTTGTAGCAATAAATTACATCAAGTAATTTGATTGGTTGATAGACAGAAATGGGTGTGGCTTAAATGAATATTCAGCAAGAAAAGGGTTAAACTTATGATCACCAGAAGTTTTGACCATTTATCAGGTCTTCCATTATCTCTTATCCTGCTGTTAGCAACATCCCTACCTTTGCAAACAGTGTAGATCCAGATCAGATTGTTTATTTGGCTTCTGAAGAAGCCATCTGATCAGGATCTACACTGTTTGGCACTCAGTTTGTGAATCTGAACAAAAACATTGTCATGTATGTTCATTGGCTGATAGTCAGAAATGTGTGTGGCTAATTAAATTATTCAGCAGGATAAGGGTTAGTTTCCCCAGAGCCTTTGCTGCTCGCAGACATGTATTACAGACCTTAAGGGGAGTGGGTACACCTTCAGGGAAGGCAACTCCTGTAAAAGTATTTTGGTCTCCCATGTCAATATGGGTCAACTCTTAAAGGAAAGAATTTGCACCTTTATAGGAAAGAATAAATTCTTTCCTTTAGATAGACCCCTTTTTCAGTGGGAAAAATGAACATGGACATCCCTAAAGTTGTCTCCCTTTGAAAAATGGTGAAAAATCTGCCAGGTGTTCTGATTCCCATTATGGCAGTTTCACGTATGAAGTCATGCATAACCTTTTGAGTTGGCTGTGCAAGCTTGGCTTTGCCTATTGAGCGTCCAGTTGTTCAAAGCCTCGTTAGCTTAACAAGCTTGTTAGTGGTCAAATTGTTAACTATTCTAGCAAGTACAATATCTAAAATGTTATTATTTTTGCTGAAAAAAATGTGAGGGGCTTTTGCATTTGCAAAAGCTGCTCACATTTTTTCAGCAAAAAATTTAGAATATTTGCCATATTAAATGATCAAAATTTTGTTGTTTGATTTGAAGTTTAATGTTCCCACCAACACTGTAAATGTCCTTTTGGAGACGTTGCTTCCAATTTTGTTGCACTTTTACCAGACACTGAGATGAAATAACTTCTCAAGCCCTGCCGCCTAATGAAAGCAACAGAGTTTATAACCATGGACGGTCCGGCTTGCACTGATTTGCCTGGACAGGCTTAGATCCTCTAAGCTGTTTACCAGTACTCGTGTGCGGGTCGGTTCAACTCTGCGTGGAAGCATCATGCAGCCCATCTATTTCTTCAAGCCCCGATGGGCGGGGGCCAAATCAAAGTTTTAACAATATGTTAACTAACGATGTTGTTAGTTTTGACCAACTGGCCCCTGGTGTGAGAAAAGCCCATTTTGATGCTTACTAGGCAGCCAATGCCAACTGCAGGGGTTAGTTGAGTTATAGACGTCCCTGTCAACACCATTTAGGTAATTTTGGAGACATTGCTTCCAATTTTATGGGACTTTTACCAGCCACTGAGATGAAATGAAATCTCAAGCCTTGCCACCCAATGAAATCAATAGGGTTTATTCAAGAACGGTCCAACTGGCAACACTTTGCCTGGGCAGACTTAGACCCTCTAATCGGGTTAGCAGTACTTATGGGCTGTTGGTTTCAGCTCTGCGTTGAAGCACCATGCAGCCCAATCTATTTCTCCAAGCACAGATGGGTGGGGGCCCTTCAGTGTTTCACATAACCGGACTCTGTGTATATCTATCAATTATTGTACAGTATGAGGGGCGTATTACTACAATGTAAGTTTGTACTTACTGATTATGTGTAAGACCCTCGATCTCAAGAATGACTCCTTTCTCATGTAGCTTGGCTCCATTGTATTTAATTGTACCATGGGCTTTCTTAGCTGCTTTGTTCGCTTTGGCTTTGTGTGATCTGAAATGAGTGACGTTAACTCTTATCATGCTGTTCACGACAACCCCTATCTTTGCAAACAGTGTAGATCCAGACGGGCCTCCGTGGCCTAGTGGTTAAGAGCGCTGACTCTTGATCATTAGGTCTCTCACCGCTGTGGTTCGAGCCTCGCTCTGGTCACATGTGAGACGCCAAGTTCTGCAACGGAAGGTCAGGTGGTTTTTCTCCGGGTACTCCGGTTTTTCGCCCACCTCTGATTAACTATCGGTTGATATGAGTGAAATAATCTTGAAAGGGCCGTAAAACCAAAAACAAAAAAAAAAAAAAAAAAAAAAAGTGTAGATCCAGATCAGATGGCTTCAAACAGTGTAGATCAGGATCTACACTGTTTGACATTCAGTTTATGAATTTGTGGCAATAAATTGCATCAAGTAATTTGATTGGTTGATAGACAGAAATGGGAGTGGCTTAAATGAATATTCAGCAAGAGAAGGGTTAATCCTAAAAGACAGCATTTACAAGTATTTTATCATTATCACTATTTTTCTTTTTACTGCCCTTTCAATGTTATTTCACTCATATAGAGCAGGTCGTTAATCGGAAGTGGGTGAAAACCATAGTTCCAAGAGAATTCCCTGCTGGACTTGGCATCCTACATGTGACCATAGCAAGGCTAGAACCCGCAGCAGTAAGAGACCTCCTCTTTATGATTCAGTGGTCATTATTATTCTCCAAGTCAAGGAGGCTCATTAGTATTTTTTCTTATATTGTTATTATTACTATACAAAAAGCATATTTATAACACTGTTCATGCTTTCAAATTCTATTTAAATAGACTGTGGGCGGCGGACCTCCGCAGCCTCAATAGCTCAGTGGTAAGTGCGTACGACTTATAATCGAGAGGTTGTTGGTTCGAATCTGGCCAACTGGGGCGAGGTGTGTCCTAAGGCAAGACACGTAATGCCACTGCCCCACTCCACCCAGGTGTAAATGGGCAGCAGTGTCGTAAAAGTCACTGTCTGTCTCTCACATGCATGATAACACCGGGAATGAGTGTTCAAGAGCGATTCAAATAAGCTTGAAGCTTTCATCAGCAAAAGGATGCCAAAAAGTGCAGACAAAATGGCCATGTAGACCCTGATCAGACTGTTCCTTCAGGAGCAGTCTGATCTGCGTCTGCACTGTTAACTTAGGCCTGCCTGTCCCAATAACACATATTTTTTTCAGCCATTTCTATTCAGAATCACACACAAAAAAAGATGTTTCAGAAATTTACTGCTGTCAGGTTTATCACCCAATTTCATATTAATTAATAAAGCACCATCAAGACAGACAGACGGCATTTTTGAAGTATGAGTCTTGATACTGAATGTGAAATATCTGCCTTATTATCTCAGCAAAATAACAAAAGAATAAGATTACTACTCTAGAACTTTCTGCAGAATTTAACGGGATACAAATCATATTCCACACTACATATATATAAAGATTAATGTTACATGGTCATTACCTCCCTTTCTGTTGCAGATTTTCATTACAGGTCTTCACATACTGGTTGTAATAATCCACCTGTGACTCATAGAACTGTCTCTTGTCGCCCAAACTTTTCAGCGTCTGTCGTAACTTCCTCAACTCCAGTTTCCTGTTATTCCTATACCGTCGCTGATTTCTTATATCCTAGAATACAAATTTACCATGTTATTGGAACACATATCAACACACCAGGTCACATATAAAAACACACTTGGTCACACATATAAATAAACTGGGTCACAAATATAAACACACAGATCACACATATAAGCACACACTAGATCACACATAAACACACTGGGTCACAAATATAAACACACTTGGTAACATATATAAACACCCTTGGTCACACATATCAAAACATTGGGTAACACATATAAACACACAAGTTCACACATATAAACACACTCAGTCAAACATTTAAAAGCACTAGGTCACCCATATACACACAGAGGGTCACACATATAAGCACACAGGACACACATTTTAACAGACTGGGTCTCACATATAACCACACCATATCACACATTTTAACAGACTGGGTCACACATAAAACCACACTTTCCCTAAGAAACTGTCTTCTGACTAAAGGAAGTTGAGGTCAAAACCTTTTCAAATCTAGAACTAATCAGACATCCGTGTAGTCTCTGATCAGACTGTTCACTGTGTAGGCTGACCTTAGTATTCACTTTCAATATATCTCTTAAGACACATTTTCAAATGGAGCAGCTCAAATCATTTAATCTGAATTATTTTAATATGATCTATAAAGAAGGTTATACTCATCTCAATGTCGGGTAAAAATCCCACAAAATTGGAAGCAACATCTCCAAAATGACCTTTACAGTGTTGACGGGGATGTTAAACCTCAAATCAAACAAATACCACAGAAATGAAAAACTGAAAATTGTGAAGTGTTCAAGTTTTTGTGGGAATGACTGGCTAGTTTCAGCCATTTAAACTTCATCAGTGACCCAACTAGAATTTGTTTTTCTACAAAAACACAATTGTCTCCCCCTTTTTGACCTCTAAGTATGACCTTGATATTGGAGGTATTGACCTGGGTCTTGTGTGCAACACATTTCTGCAAAATAACTTTAAAAAGTTCAGAGAGAAATAAGAAAGTTATTGACAGTACACAAAAAAAGCCCTTTTTTACCTTCGATCTATAAGTATGGCCTTGACCTTTGAGGTACAACACATCGTCTCATGATGGTTAACATTTCTACCAAGTAATTTCATAATCCATCAAAGAATAAGAAAGTTATTGACTACACAAAAAGGCCCCTTTTTTGACCTTTGAAATCTAGGTATGACCTTGACATTGGAGCTATTGACCTTGGTCTTGCACACGACTCAACGTCTAATGAAGGTGAACATTTCTGCAAGGTTACTTTAAAAAAATAAAAAAGTTAATGACTGGACACAAAAGACTTTTGTTTTACCATTGACCTCTTAGTATGACCTTGACCTTGGAGGTACCGACCTCGGTCTAGCGTGCAACACATCGTCTCGTGACGGTTAACATTTCTGCCAAGTAATTTCACAATCCATCCAGGAATAAGACAGTTATTGACTGAACACTTAAAAAGGCCCCTTTTGTGACCTTTGACCTCTTAATATGACCTTGACCTTTGAGGTACCAACATGGGTCATGCAAGAGACACATCATCTCATTGTGGTCAACATTTCTGCCATGTAATTTCAAAATCCATCTACAGATAAGAAAGTTATTGACCAAACCACAAAAAATGCCCCTTTTTTTAACTTTGACCTCTAAGTATGACCTTGACCTTTGAGGTACCAACCTGGGTCATGCACGAAACACATCTTCTCATGATGGTTAACATTTCTGCCAAGTAAATTCAAAATCCATCTAAAAATAATGCAGTAGGCTGGACTGATCGAGCTTGTTATGACAGTTGCTTCACCTGCTCAGTGAGGTTTTACCTGCTGAAGAGGTGGCGGACGGACGGACTGACAAACTGATGGACAAACGACCAACATATATTTTCGCGTTGTGTTTCGGAGGGATGAAATGCCAGCTATCCCGTCACAGTCTAACTTATGAGGGAAAGAATTTGCTTCAACATTTAGTTAGACAGATGGACATATGAACAGGACAGCTGTCATTGAGATCCCAGGATCATTTCTCTGGATGTGGTGATACGGGGTCGGGCCTGAGAAATGAGAAAGTTCTATTTCAATGTTTAATGAACATGAAAATATTGATTAAGAGAGAAGCTTAATAACTTGTTTTAGCACATCGAACTGAAGGGATGTGAGCATCAGTCAGGCTCATGATGGTGTGACGAGTAATTGTGTGCCCAATTTATTAGGCAATTGTTCCACTATCAAGAGTGGGTTGCTTTATTACAAAGCCTGTCTGTTCAATGACTGGTCAGGGAGTAGATATATCAAGTGATTAAATCAGTAAGGTGGGCAGAACAATACATCTTTTAGAGGGGTTTAAGTTTTCATGCAACAAAGAAATTCATAAAAATAAGACAGTCTCATAAAAGAATATTATAAGAAAATTCCCCCATATGAAACATATTTTTATACCATATCAATTAGTTAAAGATATATCCTTTTTCCAGTCAAATAGAACATTTATTTTTAGAAATTCAAGGGAGGTTAATGTGCAGAAATCGTCTGACAGAAAACTGCAACAGCAATAATTGCCAAGAGACTACCACAATAAGAAAGTTGTTGACCAAACCCCAAAAAGGCCCCTTTTTTACCTTTGACCTCTATTGTATGACCTTGACCTTTGAGGTACCAAACTGGGTCATGAGCGCAACACATCGTCTCATGGTGGTTAACATTTCTGCGAACTAATTGCAAAATCCATCTAAAAATAAGTAAGTTATTGACCAAACACGAAAGAAAGGCCCCTTTTTGACCTTTGACCTCTTTGTATGACCTTGACCTTTGAGATACCAACCTGAATCATACGTGCGACACATCGTCTCACGGTAGTCAAGATTTCTGCCAAGTAATTTGAAATTCTATCTAAAGTTTAAACAAAACATGAAAAAAAAGGTCCCTTTTTTACTTTTGACCTCTAAGTTTGACCTTGACCTTTGAGGTACCAACCTGGGTCATGCACGCAACACATCGTCTCATGGTCTTTAACATTTCTGCCAGTAATTTCAAAATCCATCTAAAAATAAGAAAGTTATTGACCAAACGCGAAAAAAAAAGGCCCCTTTTTTACCTTTGACCTCTAAGTATGACCTTGACCTTTGAGGTACCGACCTGCATCATGCGGGCTGCACATCGTCTCATGGTGGTTAATATTTCTGCCAAGTAATTTCAAAATCTATCTAAAAATAAGAAAGTTATTAACCGGACACAATTTGCCCATACATACATACCGACAAACTTCACAGGGAGATAACTCAAAAAGTATAAATGCGAGAGTTATAGTTCTCGCGCTCTGCATGTCGTCTAATATTGATTAATACTTATATGAAGTTTTGTGAAGATAGCTTTAATGGTTTTCAAGTTACAGAGCGGACACAAATTTGTGACAGACGGACAGACAGACACCCGGGGGAAAAACAATATGTCTCTCTGAAAAAAAAATTTTCGGGGGAGACATAATTACACAATGATATCAATGATCCCAAAGGACTTGAAACGAAAACCTACACTATGATGAAGGGCAGGAAGCCTTTTAAGGCACCACAGATTGCCTTTCACCAGCTGTAGTGAAATTAAGCATGATCTGTAACCCTTCAAGACCAGCAGAAAATTCTAGAGATAGTACCGGTAATCTTTGTTTTATTATTTTCCAGTGAAAATAGGTCTTGTCATTTCATGTGAATTGTCTGCGTAGCAGACAATTCACATGTAATGTCAACATGTTCTGTAAAAGGGTTATCCTTTGGAAGCAAGGAATACACCACAGAACTGAAAAATATGGCGTGTACATGTTTTCTGGGCCAGACTAGCTAGTTGCGGCCAATCAGGCCTCATCAGTGACCCTCAGATATTTTCAAAATTCCACAATGGAATCAATGATCCCAAAGGACAAGAAAATATAATGTACACTATAATGTAGGGCAGGGAGACGTTTTACCGCTGCCACACATTCCCACACACCAGCTGTAGTGAAGTTAAACATGTTCTATAAAAGGGTTATTTTCACTGAAGAAAATACTTTAAAAATGCCAGCTGCAGCTAAATGTGCACAGCACCTGAAGGGTCAAAGCTTTCGTTGCCAATGACAATGCAACTGTTACCTTAGCTATTAAATTGATAATTTCTTGGTAGCCATCCTTTCTAGTTACAACATTTTCCAACTCAAGAGATGCTAAACTCTTCTTTATCTTTGTCTTCATTAAATGCAGTGGTAACCTGGAAAATATATTCGACATATAGATAACACATATATACCATATCTTCATTATATGCAGTGGTAACCTGGAAAATATATACGACAAATGGATAACACAGTCATATATACCATATCTTCATGATATGCAATGGTAACCTGGAAAATATATATGACATATGGATAACACATATATACCATATCTTCATTGTATGCAGTGGTAACCTGGAAAATATATACGACAAAAGGATAACACAGTCATATATACCATATCTTCATGATATGCAATGGTAACCTGGAAAATATATATGACATATGGATAACACATATATACCATATCTTCATTATATGCAGTGGTAACCTGGAAAATATATACGACAAATGGATAACACATATATACCATATCTTAATTATATGCAGTGGTAACCTGGAAAATATATACGACATATGGATAACATATACAGTAAAATTCCTATACTAACCTATTTGGTACCAGAAACCCCAAAAAGGGTAGTACCCTGGCAAACAGTGCAGGCCCAGATCAGACGCTGCAGAAGAATGCGGCATCTGATCAGGGCCTACACTGTTTCCAAATCAATTTTGAAGAAAACACAACCTGACACCCCTAAATTTAGAAATGGACTTCTGCTATATATAAGAAAGAAGATTCCATGTGGTACAAAAAGGGTTAAGACCACCTTTGGAACTGTTCAAAAGTGGTCTTAAAGACCACTTTTGAACAGTCCCAAAGGTGGTCCCTGACCACAAGACAACGTTTTCAGAAAACACAAAGAAAGAATAACTGAATCCTTCTAAATAAGCTTTTTATACCGGAATTAGTCTTTATTTTAGGTGGTCTTAATAGCGGAATTCCACTTTACACGAAACTGTGAAAATCCTAAAAATTTGGACACCTTGAGGACTTGCTATTATTCTCCTCAAATTTTAACATGTTTGTTTCAGGATCAAGCAGTGGGTCCAAAAAGTGCAGATGAAATGATAAACAGTGTAGACCCTGATCAGACTGCTCCTTCAGGAGCGGTCTGATCTGGGTCTGCACAGTTTGCTTAGGCCTGTCTATCCCAATACTTAGGATCATTCAAGTAATCTCTTTTTGATTGATTGACTGTACTGAGGTTTAATGACATATCAACCATTGTGGATCATTTTGTGTTGTCTCCCAAAGAAATGGAGCAGAGATAGTAGAAAAGGTGAAAGAGAAGGAAGAGGGAAAAAAAAGCGGCCCCCACTCAACGGGGCTTGAAGAAATATATGGGTTGCATGATGCTTCCACGCAGAGCTGAATCCGACCCGCACACGAGTACTGGTAAACTGCTTAGAGGATCTAAGCCTGCCCAGGCAAAGCAGTGCGCATGAGTCGGACCGTCCATGCTTATAAACCCAATTGGTTTCATTGGGCGACGGGGCTTGAGATGTCATTTCATCTCAATGTCGGGTAAAAGTCCCACAAAATTGGAACCAACGTCTCCAAAATGACCTTTACAGTGTTGACGGGGATGTTAAACCTCCAATCAAACAAACAAACAGGGGAAAAAAGAGGCAAATGAATGAAAGAAGTGAAGAAACAGCAGAAACAAAAGATCTCTCCCCCACCCCACCCACTCCCTACCTGCTGCAAGGACAGCAAGCACTGCCCAACTGGAAGCCAATCTGTTGGACACCCCAGTGTTGTAAGATAACCAACACCTTTGCCTCACTCAACCATCCCTGTTTCAAAACTGTGTTAGTTGAACAACCCATACTATATCCTATAGTCCAATATAAACTGTATATATTACATAGAAAAATGACCATTTATGTTCATTTTTCCATATAATCTAAACATGTTTTGGATCCACCTTTAAATCATGTTACATCCAAAATGGGGGTTACACAGCTTCAGATGTCATTTCATCTCAATGTCAGGTATAAGTCCCACAAAATTGGAAGCAACATGTCCAAAATGACCTATAGTGTTGACAGGGATGTTAAACCTCAAATCAAACAAGAGGGCCCAGAGGGCCCTGAATCGCTCACCTGAGAATTAGTGTCTCAAGTACAGTCTAGGCCCAAGGGCTATAATTTGAACAAACTTGGTAATGGTCCACTAGATGAAGCTTCATACCAAATATCAAAGACCTGGGCCTTCTGGTTTCAGACAAGAAGATTTTTAAAATTTTTCCCTATATAAGCCTATGAAAAACCAAAGGGTCCCTGGGTTGGGGAATTTTTGGCCCCAGGGCTATAATTTGAACAATATTGCAAGAGGTCCAATAGATGAAGCTTCACACCAAATACCAAAGATCTGGGCCTTTTGGTTTCAGAGAAGAAGATTTTAAAGATTTTCCCTGTATAAGCCTATGTAAAACCAAAGGCCCCTGGGGCGGGGGCATTTTTGGCCCAAAGGCTATAATTTGAACAATCTTAGTAAAGGTCCACCAGGTAAAGCTTCACACCAAATATCAAAGACCTGGGCATTTTGGCCCCAGGGCTATTTGAACAATCTTAGTAGAGGTCCACCAGGTAAAGCTTCACACCAAATATTAAAGACCTGGGCCTTGTGGTTTCAGAGAAGAAGATTTTTTAATGATTTACCCTATATAAGCCCATGTAAAACCAAAGGCCCCCGGGCGGGGGCATTTTGGCCCCCAGGGCTATAATTTGAACAATATTGGTAGAGGTCCATTAGATGAAGCTTCATACCAAATATCGAAGACCTGGGCCTTGCGGTTTCAGAAAAGAAGATTTTTAAAGTTTTTGTTTAAACAATCTATTTTTAGCTCCTGTGACCTAGATGTGCAATGGACTGGAACCATTTGAACAACTTTGAAAGGGGACCACCTAAGGATCATTCCTGTGAAGTTTGGTCATAATCCGATCAGTGGTTTAGGAGGAGATGTTATTTGAAGAAAAAGTTTACGCACGCGCACGCACGGACAACAGACGAAAAGTGATCACAAAAGCTCACCTTGTCACTACGTGAAAGGTGAGCTAACAAAACATCCAAAATGGTGTAAAGAGGCCATGGTGAATCATCAGGTTAACAAGTCCATGAAATGAACACGCCCCTAAACCCCAATTTATATAGAGAAACCTGGGGTTTATGGGGGTATACATTATTTTTCTTATTTCTCTTCCCAGACATAGGTTGTGGGTACTCGTTAGAACCGCCTTGATGAGGCGGTTCTAACGAGGACACACAAACTATGTTGGAATTTAAATAAGAAAAATATAAAAAATTTTCATCAGAAAAAATAACCATTTCTGATATCCAAAAGAATGCACTATGTCTATCATAATTATTTATCTTCCAACATTGCTGTTATTCAGGAGCATAATGTTATGCCACTGGCCTATAATGCTATCATGTCAGCTGAAAGCAATAACACCCTATTTAACCTGTTGTATACTAGTGACCTCTTCCATGACCTCTCTAACCCATTGTATGCTAGTGGACTTTTCAATTGGTGTATGTTGAGCAAGTCCATTTGTCATATAAGGGGTGGCCTATTTTTTCGTTTTTTATTCTTTTTTTGACGGAAAATTCTGTTAGCAAATAGTGCAGGCCCCGATCAAGATGCCCCTAGCAAATAGTGCAGGCCCCGATCAAGATGCCCCATTATGTGGCATCTGATCAGGGCCTGCACTGTTTGCCAAGGTATCCCTTTAGGGGTTTCCCCCCTACAATGGGTAAAGAGCGCTGACTCTTAATCATTAGGTCTCTCACCACTGTGGTTCGAGCCTCGCTCGGGTCTCATGTGAGACGCCAAGTTCTGCAACAGAAGGTCAGGTGGTTTTTCTCCGGGTACTCCGTTTTTGCCCACCTCTGATTAACGATCGGCTCGATATGAGTGAAATAATCTTGAAAGGGCCGTAAAACCAAAAACAAAACAATGGGTTAAAAGAACTAAATGATAAAAAGAATCTTAACCATTATCTTGCTGAATATTCATTTAAGCCACACCCATTTCTGTCTATCAACCAATCAAATTACTTGATGTAATTTATTGCTACAAATTCATAAACTGAATACCAAACAGTGTAGATCCTGATCAGATGGCTTCTTCAGAAGCCATCTGATCTGGATCTACACTGTTTGCAAAGATAGGGGTTGTCGTGAACAGTAAGATAAGGGTTAAAGCTGTGTTCATTTCATATGCAATTTATAATTCGGACTGAAAACCTATTCCATTCCAACAATGTCGGTGACTGGTCAAATTGATCTGGGGAGGTAATCTGACATCAGAACAGCCACCACTTTCAACACTAAAACTACCTCCCTCTATCACACCGTAGGCTTAACCCATTGCAAGCGAGAAACCCCTATCGGGGTACCTTGGCAAACAGTACAGGCCCGGATCAGATGCCGCAGAACGTGGCGTCTCATCTGATCAGGGCCTGCACTATTTGCTAACTGAATTTCCTGTCAAAAATAAAATAAACACGAAAACATTGGCCTACCAAATGGACTTGTCCAACATATAGCAATGGAAGAGTCCACCAGTATACAATGGGTTAACCCTTATCTTGCTGTTCACGACAACCCCTATCTTTGCAAACAGTGTAGATCCAGATCAGATGGCTTCTGAAGAAGCCATCTGATCAGGATCTACACTGTTTGACATTCAGTTTATGAATTTGTAGGAATAAATTACATCAAGTAATCTGATTGGTTCAAAGTCAGAAATGGGTGTGGCTAAACTGAATATTCAGCAAGAGAAGGGTTAAGAACTAGTCATGCATTACAAATTACAACCCAACCTCTTTATAACACTATTATTGGGACCCAAAGTAGAAACAGTGTTAGCTAAACAACTGTGTTATATCCCCAAAAAATATGTAGATTTAACCCTTTTTGTACCAAATTAATTCTTTCACCTTATATATAGCAGGAGTCCATTTCAAAATTTAGGGGTGCCAGGTTGTGTTTTCTTCAGAAACTTTTTTGAAATTGGCTGAAAATTGTGCAAACAGTGTAGGCCCTGATCTGTGGTGTCTGATCTGGGCTTGCACTGTTTGCCAACTACCCATTTTGGGGTTTCCGGTGCAAAATGGGTTAATAGAAAAATGTTCATTTTTCATTTTTCTATAAAAGTTTTTTGGAGGATAAAAATATATAGACTATGTAGGAAAATGACCTTTTTTTCCATACAATCTTTATTTTCTGGGATCCATCACCAAGCTTGTTATATTTGAAACCGTGCAACATAATGAATAGTGTTGTGTGTGTGTATGAATTCGGGTTTAACGTCGCTTTCAACAATTTTTCAGTCATATCACGACGGTGTCTGGTTGCGACAGGGAGCTCAATGCTCACTTTTATAGTGCTGGCTCACTGAAGTATCATGTCCCAGACACATTACATGATACCACACCCAGTCACATTATCCTGACACTGGGTTGACCAGTCCTAGCTCTACCCCATAAAATAGAAGTAAAACAAAGATCAGGAATCGATACAATTAACTTACTCCACCCATCAAAGACACCAAAGGGAAAGAAATACAAACATTAAGCGACCAGACCATAATGGAAACCTAATCAAAGGAAGGCCATAAGGACAGTTACTTTCCCACACTAAAATTAAAAATCCAAAATTAAAAGACACAAGTGATACACACAGTAAGTAACAAACAACAACATAAATAAATCCCCACAGAAGAACCGCCTTGAAACGGTCAGTGGAAAGATTTCCACTGGGGGGCTTAAATCGATTTTACGTGGCCACAATCCTCGCCCTTACTTCTGCCGCGATTTAGACAAATAATTTGTTCAGTCTGCATAAAGGCCTCCTAACTCATCAGTGCAACATCTCCGTGAACACAAATAATCAAAGAACCACAGAGGTGAGACAACGGTGAGGACTCGACAGCAAGAAACCACTGAAATGCTGGAGCAAAAGAAAACCAACAGTTAGACTCCGATGGGCCCAACCAGAGACAGAGCATCAGGCAAATCTGAGTGCCAAGCGAGGAGCAGCTAGTACCATTTTTAACGACTTTGGTATGTCGCGGCCCGGAATCTAACTCGTGACCTCCCGTTCCCCGGAGCAAACACTCTACCAACTGAGCTATCAGGGCCGGTTATATTGTTGTAAAGTAATTGTGGTTTACCAGAACATGTGGATTTAATGCACACAACCATTAATACCCTAAGTACAGACAAAACAGTGTTGACTCTGACAAGATTGTTTTGTGGATAAATGACAAAGAAATATTCATTCTGAATCCTCTTAACCCATAAAATGCCAATCACGACAATTGTCGTCTGCATTGCCATCTGCCGGTTACCGGTACCTTAAAAGTAATTTTTTTTTAAAACAGTGTGGAGCCAGAGCCGACTGCTCCTGTACGAGCAGTCTGATCTGCGCCCCCACTGTTTGCCTGTATGCAAATTTTTTTTTTTTAAACTTTGCCAAAAAATTCAGCAGAGGACATAAGCGGACAACATTTTCAGATGTACCGGTAGTTTATCACTGCGTCTTAAGGGTTAATTGCTTTCTCGAACATCGGGTTCCCTTTTAAAAGGGATCTTCTGAAAGCAAACTATCACACCTTTTTACACAAACCCCTGCAAAAAAGGGAGCGGAAAATATCTGAAAAATGCCCCCCTACAAGTATAGCCATTCCCCAAAATCTTTGTTCAACCAATATATGCCTATTGGCCCTTTTATTCTGATGTTAGCAAACAGTGCAGACCCAGATCAGATGCTGCAAAACATGGCGTCTGATCTGGATCTACACTGTTTGCTTAAAGTGCATACACTTTTGCAAAACTTAATGCTAACAAGACAAACCAGGCACCCCTATAATTGGAAATGGACCACTCCAAACTTATAAGGTGGGAGATTCTAATGTCATATACAGGTTAAGGGGTCTTACAGACTCCTTTACAGGTATTGCTAACTTATTCGACAACTTTTACAGTAATTACTGTTTGTATTCAGACAGACAAGCCTGAGAAAACTTTGTAGACCCAGGTGAGATGCAACAAAATGTGGCATCACATAAGGATCTACACTGTTTGCCACTCATGTAGCTATTTTTATATACAAGATATAGTATAGTTGTACTTGTTCATATTTTAGAACAAGCATGCAAGGAGTTGCAATATTTAAGTACGGTAAAACTGTAACCATTTTTTGTCCTGAATAGACACTTCCACCCTATATATAGCAGTTCATTTGGAAATTCAGGGGTGTGACCATGTCTGTTCAGTTAGTTTTAGAAATTAGTTTAGACTAGAAATGCGTCCATAGGACACGGATGCCCCCGCCTGAAAATATGTCTATGTTCGTATTCATCTGTAGAAAGTTATTGACCGTGTTAAGTTTTGGACCTTTTTTCACAATTGACCTCTAAGTATGACCTTGACCTTGGAGGTAAGGACCTTGGTTTTGTGTGAGGCAGATTGTCTCATGATGGCCAACATTTCTGACAAGTAATTTCAAAATTCATCCAGAGATAAGAAAGTTATTGACTGCGTTTAAGTTTTGGACCATTTTTGTTACTTTGACCTCTAAGTACGACCTTGACCTTGGAGGTATGGATCTGGGTTTGCACGTGACAAATCCTCTCATAATGGTTAACATTTCTTCAAAGTAATTTCAAAATCCGTCCAGAAATAAGTAAGTTATTTACTGTGTTTAAGTTTCGAACCCTTTTTTTTACCTTTGACCTCCTAAGTATGACCTTGACCTTGGAGGTACGAACCTGGGTTTTGCATGTGACACATCGTCTCATGATGGTTAACATTTCTTCAAAGTTAATTTCAAAATCCATCGAAAAATAAGGAAGTTATTGACTGCGTTTAAGTTTCGGACCCTTTTTTTTACCTTTGATCTCTAAGTATGGCCTTGACCTTGGAGGTACAGACCTGGCACGTGATACGCCGTCTCATGATGGTTAACATTTCTGCCAAGTAATTTTAAAATCCATCAAGAAATAAGAAAGTTATTGACTGCGTTTAAGTTTCGGAGGCACAGATGCACGGACGGACGGACAGGGGCAACGCTATATGCCCTTTCCACCATTCTTCGAATGGCGGGGGCATAAAAATGGCTGGACTGTTGCCAAACAATGAAGGCCCTGACCAGATACTGTATTCTGAGGTGTCTGATCTGGGCCTGAACAAGTTACTATTTTCCTTGTTTTGGGTTTTTTCTGTATAGATCCCAAGCTTCTAGGCATGTTAAAAGTCCATGTTAAATTCCTTTTTTGATGTTAAAAACCTCTTGTTAACTTTTTATCAACAAGGAATTGATTAATGAAATTAACCTACAAAAATTAGTTGTTTTACACTATAACACTGTTTTATACTTTCTTATCCATGTATGAATATCTGTGGCAAACAGGGCCTAGTTGTTCAAAGCATCCAAGGCCGAATGAGATTGTTTAGTGATAGAAATGTTCTTTAATGTTCTCTAATATATACACATATATAAGACCACAAGACATTAAGATCACTCCAATATTAAGAACCCCATACTGCTCCTTCAGGAGCAGTCTGATCTGGGTCTGCACTGTTTGCTTAGGCTTATCTGTCCCAATACTTAGGATCATTAAGGTACCATCCCAAAATAAGCTTTCCTTTAGATTTTTGCTATGTTGTTAATAAACCCTTACCAAGCTGATATGTTTGTTTTATTCAATCCCTGCCGCCCAATCAAACCAAAAGAGTTTATATGCATGGACGGGCTGACTCACACCACTTTGCCTGGGCAGACTTAGACTTTCTAAATGGTTTACCAGTACTCATGTGCAGTTGGTTTCAGCTCTGTGTGAAAGCATTATGCAGCCCAATCTATTTCTCCAAGCCCCGATGGGCAGGGTAACTTATCATGCCGAACCCAGATATATCCTTATTTTAAAAACAGTAAAGATCCTGATCAGCTGGCTTCTGAATAAAGTCAGATGATCATAATTTATATTGTTTTTCTTCTACTTCTAAATTCACCCTGACAAGAGGGCCATAATGGCCCTGGATTGCTCACCTGATCCTTATTGTAGAAATAAAATGGTAGGTAATATAAGATGGAGTGAATGGTTTGAGCAGTTTTGGTTGATAGTGACCCAAGAAACCTCTCAAATATTTAGGAGTAGAAGCCATTTTAAGGGTTGTATATTTTTTAGTTCTGGTGACTACAATGTTCAGTGGAGCGAAAGGATTTTGGGTAACTTTGTCAGAGGGTCACCCATGCATGGATCATTCCTTCAAAATTATTTTCTTTTGAGGATGAATCTTTCAAAAGTTCCCACTGACAATACAGAGCTGACTTGCTTTGTTTGTTTGATTTGATGTTTAATGTCCCCGTCAACACTAAATAGGTCATTTTGGAGATGTTGCTTCCAATTTTGTGGGACTTTTACCTGACATTGAGATCTGTGCACCTTGTGTGGATAGTGAGGGTCAGGTCCTAGTGCACCTTACGAAGATGAATCGGCTCAGTCTAACATACAATGCTTCATGGTGACAAGGGGGTGGGGTGGGGATTGGCATCTGCTTCGAAGCTAGATAAATTTTTGCATGAGTGGAGAGCCCTTGTCACAAGGAACATATATGCCATATATGAAGGCTCTATCTCAAATGGTTCAAAAGTAATGACAAAACTGCCTACTGACCTACTTTTTGACCTGACTGAGATATTGTTAAGATGATCATTCTGAGCAAGTCTGAGGATTGGACCAAAACTGTGGCCTCCACAGTGTTCACAAGGCTTTTCTATGATTTGACCTACTTTCTGACCTGACATGATCCATATTTTGACTTGACCGAGATATTGTCAAGATAATCATTCTGAGCAAGTTTGCTGATTTTGGGTACAAAACTGTTGCTTCTAGAGTGTTCACAAGGTTTTTGTATGATTTGACCTGCTGACCTACTTTTTATTTGACATGACCCATATTCGATCTTGACTATAAATTCACCAAATGAATGACAAACGGTGACTATCCAGACCAGATGGCTTCTCAATTGTTTTACACTGTTTGCAAAGGTAGAGCATACCCTGGTTCAGCAGGACAAAGATTAACAAACTTCTTAGTGATCGAAACATTAGTTGTTCAAAAGAACACAACATACTTAAGTTATTTTTTTGCTGAAAGCTACTGTGACAATTTTTGTTTTTCAGCAAAAGTTTTTTTTTTTTTTCCTTTTTTTTCTTATTTAACGGAACATTAATTTATAATTTTAATTATTAGCTTTGAACAAACTAGCCCTAATGTTTTCCTCATATTTTAGAAGTGTTTTAGGATCTTATTTTTGTGTGGTTAACCGGTTGAGGTAACTGTTATGTAATAAGTCAATAAGTTGCACTGTGTTGAGCAAAACTGTATCTTTAGTCCTGTGTTCACCCATTTTAAGCAGAATGGAATCAACCAACTTGTGCAGAACTGAATCATCCACCTTAAAATTCCGGGAAGTCAGGTTTAGTTATTTTTCGAAATTTATTTAGAAAATGGTTAGTTTTTCTGTTAACAGTGAAGGCCCTGATCTGATGCCACATTCTGCAGGGTTGTCGTGTACAGCAAATAAGAGTTAGAATGCAGTAACATCACGTGATCAAGTCCGTGAAATGAAGACCCCCCTATACCCCACTTTATATAGAGAAAACTGGGGTTTACAGGGGTGTACATTTTTTTCTTATTTTTGCTCCAAGACATAGGTTGTGGGTACTCGTTAGAACCGCCTCGATGAGGCGGTTCTAACGAGCACCCACAACCTATGTTTGTAGTACATATAAGAAAAATATATCGGATTTTCATCAGAAAAATGGCCATTTTGGAGATGTGAAAAAAAATGCACTATGTCACACGGGTGTGTTATCGTAATGATTTGTCGCCCTATGAATTTATGTCCAGCTCTCACCATTCTCTAGGCTTACTCTAATGGTTTTGTTGCTACCATATTTACAATAAAATTCAGCTACCTCTGTCCACTACGGACCAGGTATACTTTTTTCTTTTGATAGGTATCTCGAAATTTCGACTTAGAAACTTGAAATTTCGACTTATTCATTCGAAAATTTGACTTAGTATCTCAAAATTTTGACTTAATAACTCGAAATTTCGTCTTAGTATCTCGAAATTTCGATTTTGTAACTAGAAATTTTGACTTAGTATCTCGAAATTTCGACATAATAACTCGAAATTCAGACTTAGTATCTCAAAATTTGACTTATTTGCTTGTCTAATACACACTAGTGTGCCAATACAGCCAAACCCATTTTAAAAACCACTTTTATAAAGTTATCCCGTGTATTTGAAGGCATTTCTTATTCCTTCAAAATAAAATGTTTAGTCATTATTGTAGCTATTCACTTCATAAATATGTTAGCAAGAATCTCCTGCAAATGGCAATTTCAAAATTTTTTAACAGTACATACCCTTCTCTACTGCTTTCACTGTAAGACGGCAGAAGTGTATTATATCAAACCATTAAACTGTCAATCACAACATCTGTCATCTGCTTTGGCTGTCTGCTAGATACTTTAAACATTGTTGTTACAAACAGTATGGAACCAGATCAGACTGCTCCTCTTGGAGTAATCTGATCAGGGTCCACACTGTTTGCTCATATGCAATAATATGCTTGAAAAGCTTTCAAGATGCGGCAGATGACAAAAACAGATAACACTTTCAGATTCAGTTTTTCTTGGCGCTTAAAGGGCTAAAATTTACTAAAAAAAAACAAGAGGGCCATGATGGCCCTGGATCGCTCACCTGATCCATTGTGTAACAAGTGGGCCCCAGAGAGGGCCATTATTGGCCCCAGGGCTTTAATGTGCATAATGTTGAGGGAGGTCTTAAAGGTGAAGCTTCATACCAAACATCAACAAAGGCTATAATTTGAACAATCTTGGCAAAGGTCCACTAGATGAAGCTACACATCAAATATCAAAGACCTGGGCCTTGCGGTTTCAGAGAAAAAGATTTTTTTTAAAGATATTCCCTACATAAGCCTATGCAAAACCAAATGGCCCCGGGGCTATATAAATCTATGTAAAACCAAAGGGCCCCAGGGTGGGGGCATTTGTGGCCCCAGGGCTATAATTTGAACAATCTTGGTAGGGGTCCATTAGATGAAGCTTCATACCAAATTTCAAAGTCCTGGGCCTTGTGGTTTCAGAGAAGAAGATTTTTAAAGATTATCCCTATATAAGCCTATGTAAAACCAAAGGGCCCCGAGGCGGGGCCACTTTTATCCCCAGCACTATAATTTGAATCATCTTGGTAGGGGTCCTTTAGAAGAAGCTTCATACCAAATATAAAAGACCTAGGACTTGTGGTTTCAGAGAAGAAGATTTTTAAAGATTTTCCCTATATAAGTCTATGTAAAACCAAAAGGCCCCGGAGCAGGGGCATTTTTGGCCCAAGGGCTATAATTTGATAATTTGAACAACCTTGGTAGGGGTCCACTAGATGAAGCTTCATACCAAATATCAAAGTCCTGGGCCTTGCGGTTTCAGAGAAGAAGATTTTTAAAGATTTTCCCTATATAAGCCTATGTAAAACCAAAGGGCCCCGGGGCGGGGGCATTTTTTGCCCCAGCACTATAATTTTAACAATCTTGGTAGGGGTCAACTAGATGAAGCTTTATACCAAATATCAAAGTCCTGGGCCTTACGGTTTCAGAGAAGAAGATTTTTAAAGATTTTCCCTATATAAGCCAATGTAAAACCAAAGGGCCCCGGGACTGGGGCATTTTTTGCCCCAGCACTATAATTTTAACAATCTTGGTAGGGGTCCACTAGATGAAGCTTCATACCAAATATCAAAGTCCTGAGCCTTGTGGTTTCAGAGAAGAAGATTTTTAAAGATTTTCCCTATATAAGCCAATGTAAAACCAAAGGGCCCCGTGGCGGGGGCATTTTTTGTCCCAGCACTATAATTTGAACAATCTTGGTAGGGGTCCACTAGATGAAGCTTCATACCAAATATCAAAGTCCTGGGCCTTGTGGTTTCAGAGAAGAAGATTTTTAAAGATTTTCCCTATATAAGCCAATGTAAAACCAAAGGGCCCCAGGGCGGGGGCATTTTTGGCCCCAGCACTATAATTTGAACAATCTTGGTAGGGGTCCACTAGATGAAGCTTCATACCAAATATCAAAGACCTGGGCCTTGTGGTTTCAGAGAAGAAGATTTTTAAAGATTTTCCCTATATAAGCCAATGTAAAACCAAAGGGCCCCGTGACGGGGGCATTTTTTTGTCCCAGCACTATAATTTGAACAATCTTGGTAGGGGTCCACTAGATGAAGCTTCATACCAAATATCAAAGTCCTGGGCCTTGTGGTTTCAGAGAAGAAGATTTTTAAAGATTTTCCCTATATAAGCCCATGTAAAACCAAAGGGCCCCGGGGCGGGGGCATTTTTTGCCCCAGTACTATAATTTTAACAATCTTGGTAGGGGTCCACTAGATGAAGCTTCATACCAAATATCAAAGTCCTGGGCCTTGTGGTTTCAGAGAAGAAGATTTTTAAAGATTTTCCCTATATAAGCCAATGTAAAACCAAAGGGCCCCGTGGCAGGGGCATTTTTTGTCCCAGCACTATAATTTGAACAATCTTGGTAGGGGTCCACTAGATGAAGCTTCATACCAAATATCAAAGTCCTGGGCCTTGTGGTTTCAGAGAAGAAGATTTTTAAAGATTTTCCCTATATAAGCCTATGTAAAACCAAAGGGCCCCAGGGCGGGGGCATTTTTGGCCCCAGCACTATAATTTGAACAATCTTGGTAGGGGTCCACTAGATGAAGCTTCATACCAAATATCAAAGACCTGGGCCTTGTGGTTTCAGAGAAGAAGATTTTTTAAAGATTTTCCCTATATAAGCCAATGTAAAACCAAAGGGCCCCGTGACGGGGGCATTTTTGGTCCCAGCACTATAATTTGAACAATCTTGGTAGGGGTCCACTAGATGAAGCTTCATACCAAATATCAAAGTCCTGGGCCTTGTGGTTTCAGAGAAGAAGATTTTTAAAGATTTTCCCTATATAAGCCTATGTAAAACCAAAGGGCCCCGGGGCGGGGGCATTTTTTGCCCCAGCACTATAATTTTAACAATCTTGGTAGGGGTCCACTAGATGAAGCTTCATACCAAATATCAAAGAACTGGGCCTTGTGGTTTCAGAGAAGAAGATTTTTAAAGATTTTGGTGAAAAAAATCTATTTTTGGCTCCTGTGACCTAGGTGTGCAACGCACCGGAACCATTTGAACAACTTTGAAAGTGGACCACCTAAGGATCATTCCTGTGAAGTTTGGTCAAAATCCGATCAGTGGTTTAGGAGGAGATGTCGTTTAAAGAAATTGTTTACGGACGCACGCACGCACGCACGACGGACAAAAAGTGATGCCAAAAGCTCACCTCGTCACTATGTGACGGTGAGCTAAAAAAAACACCAATCTCAAACATAGCAGACGGGAATATCAAGAAGTTTTTCTGGCTTAGAAACCCTTCACACTGAACAAAATATTTGTCTAAACCACAACAGAAGCAAGGACAGGGGGTTGTGGCCATGTAAAATTGATTTAACCCATAATATGGTAATCACGCCAATTTTTGTCTGCTTTGTCGTCTGCTGGTTACTTTAAAAGTCATTTTTGCGTATAAAAAAAATATTTTTAAAAAGTTTTTGTTTTTTTTTAAATCTGCAGACGCCATAAGCAGACGACATTTTCAGATGTAGTTTTTCTCGGTATCTTAAGGGTCAAGCCTCTAAAGTATAATTGTTTTACTGGCTGTTCCAAGGCAGTTCTTCTGTTGTGGTTTATTACTGTAATTGTTTGTCTCTGCATGCATTGCGAAAACACGCCTATACAAATACATTGTAAATTTTTCCTCCGAAAAAACTATTAGGGTGAAAAATTAGAGTGAAAAATTGGGATATTTTAAAAATTTCTGCTCAAAATATAGATTGTGGGTACTCATTGGAACCACCTAATCGAGTACCCATGGAGCGCTGTGGTGCAGTGGTAAAGGATCAGATTTGAGATCGAGCTGGTTCGATCCCCGCACACTGTTTGCTCAGGCCTGCCTATTGGAAAACATATTCTAAATATGGTAGTTTCAATCTTCAATTAAAGGAATTTTGGGTTTACTCATTAGAATAGCCTCATGGAGGCAATTTCAATGAATACACAAAATATTCAAGATGCATTAACTTAAATACCTAAGTATTGGGACAGACAGGCCAAAGCAAACAGTGCAGACCAAGACCATACTGCTCCTGAAGGAGCATTCTGATCAGGGCTAACTGTTAGCCATTCTGTCTCCACTTTGAACTCCTGTCATACTAAGGGCACCTGAGCATGGTGCACTTAGACATTTCATGTTATTGTAATGATTCTAAGTACTGGGACAGATAGGCCTAAGCAAACAGTGCAGACCCAGATCAGACTGCTCCTGAAGGAGTAGTCTGATCAGCGTCTACAGTTTGCCATTCTGTCTGCAACCTTTGGCTCCTTGCTGGATCATGAAACAAATTTGTTAAAATTTTAGGAGAATTACAAGAAGTCATCAAGGTGTCCGAATTTTTAGTATTTTTATGGTACATGTATTTTGATATCTAAGGTTCTGGAAAACATTCTCTATGGACCAAGAATTGGTTCAAACCAGCCAGGCTAAACAAACTATCAGTCTTCCAGTCAATGAGATTTCACTATACACCTCAACTTCATTATAACACAGTTCTTTATAACATGGTTTTGAATATAACACAGCTTCAAGATAGATCCTAAAAATGTGAAGATTATATAAAAAAAATGACCATTTATGGTCATTTTTCAGTATAATCTTCACATTTTTGTTTTGATATAACACGGTTGTTTAACTACTAACACAGTTTCTGCTCTGGACCCGAAAAATAGTGTTATAAAGAGGTTGTGGTTTATCTATGATAATGACACCTGAGCACATCACTTTACCTGCATTCTCCTGCCATTGACTGTTGCCGCACGAGATTACCGTCTGTCTTAGCAGCCCTCTTGTCTCTTAAATCTCTCTTCTTGACTAGAGCTTGGTGAAGTTCTTCCTGTATGCATGAAAAAGTATTATAATTTTTATATCCCCTTTTTCGAAGAAAAATCGGGTATATAGTTTTCGTACCCCGCTTTTTCAAAGAAAAATCGGGTTTATTGTTTTTGTACCAGAGTCGAATGGTCGTCAGTCCGTGTTTGTCTGTCACAGTTCTGTAAATGGATCTCTTCTGCAACCAGTAAAGTTACACTTTTGAAACTTGGCATGTGCATAGTTCATGGGATGTAGATGGCACTGGGCTACTGTTGGTGTGACCTTGGCCTCAATATGACCCCAAGGTCAAAAAGTATGACTTTGCCATATCTTTAGTGTTATTCATAGAAAAAGCGGGTATTTGCGATGGTATACCATCGACTGCACAATTTTTTTTTTTTTTTTTGGTTTTGGTTTTACAGCCCAATATCGAGCCAATCATTAATCAGAGATGGGGGTAAACTGGAGTACTTGAAGAAAAAGTTGCAGAACTTGGCGTCTCAAGTATGACCCAAGCCAAGTTTGAAACCGCAGCGGTGAGAGACCTAATAATTAAGAGTCAGTGCTCTTATCCACTAGGCCACAGACACCCGTATTATAATTGTTTAATGCTTTAAGCATTACAGATAATTCTAGAGCAGTTGACAATTTTTTTTTTATTTACAGAGAAAATGAGGGATGAGATGGCTGATTATGGGCAGTCTCATCTGCATTTAAACACGAAATCATCATCATCATCATCATCAGTCTCATCTGCAACTATACTGTTCAAATAGGTATAGTGGAATTCTGCAATTAAGAGCACCTAAAATTAGGACAAATTACTGGTAAGCTTTTAAAAGCATATTTTAGAGAGTTTCAGTGACATTGTGTCTGGTGTCCGCTCCAGAGAACGGGAGGTCACGGGTTCGATCCCAGGCCGCTACATACCAAAGTCGTTAAAAATGGTACTAGCTGCTTCTCGCTTGGCACTCAGATTTACGGGGAAGAGCTAGGACTGGTCGACCTAGTATCAGGATAATGTGACTGGGTGTGGTATCATGTAATGTGTCTGGGACATGATACTTCAGTGAGGCAGCACTATAAAAAAGTGAGCATTTAGCTCCCAGTCGCAACCAGACAACGTCGTGGTATGACTGAAAAATTGTTGAAAGCGACGTTAAACCCAAATTAACACACACACACACACACACACACACACACACACACACACACACACACACTTTTGAACAGTCCGAAAGGTGGTCTTAATACAGGACTTTTACTGTACTTAGTTAAAAGGGTTAAAATTGGGTCCCAGCTCCATAGGACATAGCTGTTTGTACCATAGACAATAAATTGTCAATACAAATTGAAAATAAAATTTAATGATAATTTTTCTATCAATCTGTAAGTTTTGGTTTTGGTATAACACAAATGTTTAACCTATTTTATTTAGGAAACCTCAAAACTGGTGCCGGCCTCGGTAGCTGAGTCAGATGTGCATATGACTGGTGATCAGGATGCGGTTTTGATACCAGCTGCGGTCGGCAACATTTTTTGTGGAGATTGATCATGAAATCTTTTCTAAGGTCATTCTCTCCCTTCCGCAGATTCAAGAAGGGCAGTTGTCAGTTTCTGGCGAAAGAATGTGCACTGTACTGATTAACCGCTTACATATAAGCCTGCCCAGGAAAAGTGTGGATAGGTAAACTGACCGGCTCAAAAATGACCTAAATAGTGTTGACTGGGCCTTTAAACTCCAATACAAGCAAACAGAACCAAAACAAGTACAATGGCAAACAAGAGGCCCATGGGCCACTACGCTCACCAGAGGCCATGTGCATACAGGCAAGGTGCCAATCTTGGTCATGTGACAACAATACCACGAATAATGTTTAGTTGCCTTACCCCCATAGAGGTTTTTGCATGTAATTTGGTTTCAATCAGCACAGCTTTTTTACTTGAGAAGAAGATAAAAAATACTGAATCTGAGCCATCCAAGACAAAGGTTAGTAATGACCTTGACTTTTGGAATTAATAAACTTCCATTCAGCTGATTGTAAATACCATTTCTGATGCCACTAGCTAATACACAATCAGAAAAATCTAGTGTTTTGCCATTTTTCCATACAAATGTCTAAGTGACCAAATTTGACCTTGACGTAAAACAGGTCAAGGTCAACCAAAGGTCATCATTTGAACAAACTTGGTAGGGCCAGAGTCCCTGATGCTGCATACCAAGTTTCAAGATCATCGGCCATTCGGTTCTTGAGAAGAAGATTTTTAAGTGTTTTTACCATATATGGGCATGGTGGCCATATTGGTCATGTGACCCAGTCCATACAAACAAACTTTCGTTCCCCGATTCCATAGAGGCTCCACATATAATTTGGTTTCAATTGGTCAAGTAGTTTAAGTGAAGAAGAATATAAAAATACTGAATCTGAGCCGTCCTGGACAAAGGTCGGTAAATGACCTTGACCTTTGGAACTGATAAACTTCCATTCAGCTGATTGTAAATACCATTTCTGATGCCACTAGCTAATATACAATCAGAAAAATCTAGTGTTTTGCCATTTTTCCATACAAATGTCTAAGTGACCAAATTTGACCTTGACGTAAAACAGGTCAAGGTCAACCAAAGGTCATCATTTGAACAAACTTGGTAGGGCCAGAGTCCCTGATGCTGCATACCAAGTTTCAAGATCATCGGCCATTCGGTTATTGAGAAGAAGATTTTTAAAGGTTTTTACCATATATGGGCATGGCAGCCATATTGGTCATGTGACCCAGTCCTCACAAACAAACTTTTGCTCCCCCACTCCATAGAGGCTCCACATGTAATTTGGTTCCAATTGGCCAAGTAGTTTAAGTGAAGAAGAAGATAAAAATACTAAATCTGAGCTGTCCAGGACAAAGGTCGGTAAATGACCTTGACCTCTGAAACTGATTAACTTCCATTAAGCTGATTGCAAATACCATTTCTGATGCCACTAGCTAACATACAATCAGAAAAATCCTCTGTTTTGCGGTTTTTCCATTCAAATGTCTAAGTGACCAAATTTGACCTTGATGTAAAACAGGTCAAGGTCAACCAAAGGTCATCATTTGAACAAACTTGGTAGGGCCCGAGTCCCCGATGCTGCATACCAAGTTTCAAGATCATCGGCTGTTCGGTTCTTGAGAAGAAGATTTTTAAAGGTTTTTACCATATATGGGCATGGCTGCCATATTGGTCATGTGACCCAGTCCTCCCGAACAAACTTTCGTTCCCCCTTCCCATAGAGGCTCCACATGTAATTTGGTTTCAATTGGCCAAGTAGTTTCAGAGGAGATGTTGTTTGAAAATGTTGACGACGCAGACACAGACGCAGACGACGACGACGGACGACGGACCAATGCCTATACTATAAGCTCCCCCGGAGCCTTCGGCTCTGGTGAGCTAAAAAAGTACAGGCCCAGATCAGATGCTGCAGAAAGTGGCATCTGATCTGGGCCTTCACTGTTTGCAAAATGTTGAGCTATTTTCTGAGTAAATTTCTGAAAAAAACTCCACCTGACACCCCTAAATTAACTCTTATCTTGCTGAATATTCATTTAAGCCACACCCATTTCTGTCTATCAACCAATCAAATTACTTGATGTAATTTATTGCTACAAATTCATAAACTGAATGCCAAACAGTGTAGATCCTGATCAGATGGCTTCTCCAGAAGCCATCTGATCTGGATCTACACTGTTTCCAAAGATAGGGGTTGTCGTGAACAGGAAGATAAGGGTTAAGATATGGACCCCTGCTATTTTGAAAGCCGGAGATTCCATTTGTTTGTTTGTTTGGTTTGATGTTTAACGTCCCCGCCAACACTGTAAAGGTCATTTTGGAGACGTTGCTTCCAATTTTGTGGGACTTTTACCCGACATTGAGATGAAATGACATCTCAAGCCCTGTCGCCCAATGAAACCAATAGGGTTTATTAGCATTGACGGTCGCCTCGCATCGCGGTTCCTGGACAGGCTTAGATCCTCTAAGCGATTTACCAGTACTAGTGTGCGGGCCGGATTCAGCTCTGCGTGGAAGCATCATGCAGCCCATATATTTCTTCAAGCCCCTATGGGCGGGGGCTGAGGAGATTCCATTTAGTAGAAACTAAGACAGTTTCTGCTTTGGACCTCAACAAGGTACACCACACCCTCAATACAACACTCTTCTTTATTTCAGTTGTTTTTTTTTTTGTTTTACGGCACTTTTAAGATAATTTCGATCATATCCAGCTGATCATTTATCAGGTGGGTGAAAACCGAAGTACCCGGTGAAAAACCAACTGACCTTCCATTGCAGAACTTGACATCTCACATGTGACTCTTATCCACTAGGCCATGGAGGCCCGGACACTGTTCGTTATAACACGGTTTTGGATATAATGCTGTTTCAACATGGATCCCAAAAATGTAAAGATTATACAGAAAAATGACCATAAATGGTCATTTTTCTGCATAATCTATATATTTTTGTTTGAATATAACTTGGTTGTTTAACTAACAAGGTTTCTGCTTTGGACACCAACAATAGTGTAATAAGTGGTTGTAATGTATTATAAACAGGTTGTTGTGTATAATTAAAATAAACCTGTTTATCATATGACGTCACGTCTGAGAGTGTAGTAACGCCATGTAATAAATTCGATAATCCACAAGTGGATTAAATATGCAAATTAGTTTGATACGCCCCGTAACGTTACATGTACGGCATCCTTAACGACGCCCCGTTTACTAATGGTGGAATATTGACATTTTTATTAATCAATCGTGAATAAATACGTTATAAATGTCATATGATAAATAGAATCTTTCATTCGTGCCCCATGTATTATTGAATTTATTAAACTCGTTGAGGAAAAGGATAAAATGCTCGGCAAAGCCTCGCATTTTATCCCTTTTTCCTCAACTTGTTTAATAAATTCAATAATACATGAACACTCAAATATATTCAATAATACATGAACACTCATGTAAGATCCTCTATGTGTACCTGTTCATCTGTAGCTGGTGTTTCCAGGATCTTCATCAAGGTTTCCCCATGCTGACAGGCAATCACGTCTACCACCATTCGCTTCGTCCTAGAAAATATATGTAACATTACTAAGTTAAAGTATGTATTACCAAGTTGTGTCTGGCAAAAATGTGTCACTAGACAAGTGTGCCCTGTGAAAGCTTAGATCAGGCCCTGAGAATATAAAAAAATTTTTTGATGGATTTGGGAAGGATTCTGACTGTTCTCTGGTCCCAGTGTGCAGGTGGTCTCTGCTCACAGGTGCATTATACAGTCTGGATAGGAGGAATCAGAAGTTGTCTTTGTAGACAGCACAGGTGGTCATTGTTTACAGGTGGTCTTTAACACAGGTTTAACTGTATTATTACTGGAGTTTGAAATCCCACCTTACCGGCAAAAATGTGTCACTAGACAACAGTGCCCTGTGAAAACTTTGATCAGGCCCCGAGGTTATAAAACTTTTCATGGATTTGGGAAGGATTCTGACTGTCCTCTGGACACAGTGTGCAGGTGGTCTCTGCTCACAGGTGGATTATATAGTCTGGATAGGAGGAATCAGAAGTTGTCTTTGTAGACAGCACAGGTGGTCATTGTTCACAGGTGGTCTTTAACACAGGTTTAACTGTATTATTACTGGAGTTTGAAGTCCTACCATACCTTGTTACCAAATTAATATCTATCTCCAATCTTAACCCTTCTCTTGCTGAATATTCATTTTAGTCACACCCATCTCTGACTTTGAACCAATCAGATTGCTTGATGTAATTCATTCCTACAAATCCATAAACTGAATGTCAAACAGTGTAGATCCTGATCAGATGGCTTCTTCAGAAGCCATCTGATCTAGATCTACACTGTTTGCAAAGATAGGGGTTGTCGTGAACAGCAAGATAAGGGTTAAAGAAGCCTCTGTGGTGTAGTAAAGAAGACTCTGTGGTGTAGTGGTTAAGCTACTTACTTCACAAACCAGGGTCGTGGGTTCAATACTGGGCTTCTCCAGACTTTTGGATTTGTCTTTAAACCAAGGTCCTGCCTCCAAATGACCTTAGTTGCTGGTAGGAGGTAAAGCTCATGCACACACACACATCTACAATCTTACTATATTACTAGTCTTGATATCTGTCTTCAACCTAATCTTGTAACCAGAGCCTTGATTTGCTTGTTTGTTTGATTTGAGGTTAAACATCCCCGTCAACACTATTTAGGTCATTTTGGAGACACTGCTTCCAATTTTGTGGGACTTTTACCCGACATCAACATGAAATGACATCTCAATCCCTGCGGCCCAATGAAACCAATAGGGTTTATATGTATGGACAGGCTGACTTGCACCACTTTGCCTGGGCAAGCTTAGACCTTCTAAGCGGTTTACCAGTACTCGTGTGGGGTTGATTTCAATTCTGCATGGAAGCATCATGCAGCCCAATCTATTTCTCCAAGCCCTGATGGGCGGGGCCAAAACCAAAGTCTACGTATCCTCATTATTACCTCTAATCCTCTGATTTTTATTTTAAACCTTACTATCATAATGATCCTAAGAATTGGGACAGATAAGCCTAAGCAAACAGTGCAGACCCAGATCAGACTGCTCCTTCAGGAGCAGTCTGATCAGGGTCTACACTGTTTGCCATTCCATCTTCAGCCTTTGGACTCAATGCTGAATCGCGAAACAAATCTGTTAAAATTTTAGGAGAATTACAGCAAGTTCTCAAGGTGTCCGAATTTTTATGATTTTTACGGTACTCAATGTCTTGATATCTCTCTTCAAACTTACCTTATTACCAAAGTTTTGATATCAGTCTGGTCATCTTCTGGCACTTCAAATTTATTGGTTAACGTCAGAGAAATTTCTGTCTTCGACAACTGTTGGTGAATCTGTTCTTCTAAATCATTGTCTGATATATCAACACCTGGAAATAAAAACAGCCAGTTTTTGACATTTATGTGTGTTGCGCTTAAAGTCCAATCAACAGCCAAGTCATATAGACACTATCTTAGTTTGTAGTCTCAGCCAGCAGGAGGGGTAACTCATAACCGTTGATTAGCCAAACAGTAACCCACAGTACCAAAAGGGTATTCCAGATTTCAGCTGGGCCCAGTTCAAAACTATAACTGGTATTAGTTGACATTGTGTTATAAACTTTATCATTTATTTAGCAAACACACATATATTTTTGCTGATAAATGTGAGTATTTACATTTTTTCAGCAAAATATCAATGCATTAGACAGTGTGCTTATTAAAACAATTAACAGATCTACCCACTCAATAAGTTTGTTTACTTAAGGATTCTTTCACAGATGCTGCTCATTTGCCATTTTTAACTCTTATCATGCTGTTCACGACAACTCCTATCTTTGGAAATAGCGTAGATCCAGATCAGATGGCTTCTGAAGAAGCCATCTGATCAGGATCTACACTGACATTCAATTTATGAATTTGTAGGAATAAATTACATCAAGTAATCTGATTGGTTAAAAGTCAGAAATGGGCGTGGCTAATCTGAATATTCAGCAAGAGAAAGGTTAAATCAATTTCTGAAATCAGCTGAACCTGGAATCACTAAATTTCAAAATGGCCTCTTCCTTTATAAGGTGAAAAATTTCATTCAGTTCAAAATGGGTTTATCTTGTCTGCTAACAGTTCAGACTGGTGCTTTAAGAGTTAACATCGCTGAAAACACGATGTGGTTTTACAGCCCAACCAACAGCTAAGGTCATGTTGGGCCTGTAAACATATTTGCCAAACAAAGCAGAATATCATATTAGCTGTTAAAAGAGCAGAGGTCTTAGACATTTCATTTCAACCTTATCCTGCTGAATAAATTAACTTAACCACAACCCATATCTGCCTATCCGCCACTCAAATTACTTGATATAATGTATTCATTCAATTTACAGACTGCTTGACAAACAGTGTTAATCCTGTTCAGAAGTCATCACTATGCAAAGGTAGGGATTGTCGTATTCAACAACCCTTATTCCACTGTTCACGACAATCCCTACCTTTGCAAACAGTGTAGATCCAGATCAGATGGCTTCTGAAGCCATCTGATCAGGATCTACACTGTTTGTCATGTAGTTTGTGAACTGAATGAAAATATTATATCCCATAATTTGATTGGTAGATAGTCAGAAATTGGTGTGGCTTAAGTAATTTATTCAGTGGAATCAGGGTTTAAACATGAAAACAAGCTCCAAAAATCTGTTCGACTAAGCATTTATAAGCTAATTATGCTAACTTTGGACTTGCTTGGTTGATGGACATGTTTGTGTGCATCAAGAGTATACGAGGTTCCATAATAAACATGTCAGCAATTTGTCCCTCTTCATCAAAATAAGTTAGAATGATCTTTAACACTCTTTGAACTTCCATGGACTGAAAAATCTTGCACTCTTAACCCATATCCTGCTGATCACAACAAACCCTACCTTTGCAAACAGTGCAGATCCAGATCAGATGGCTTCTGAAGAAGCCATCTGATCAGGCTCTACACTGTTTGACATTCAATTTGTGAATTTGCAGGACTAAATTACTTCAAGTAATCTGATTGGTTCAAAGTCAGAAATGGGTGTGGCTAATAAATTATTCAACAGGATTACGGTTAACTGATGTCAAATATACCTGGAAAAAGTTTTGATGTGCACTTTTTAGAGCATATGTTAGTGTGATCTTTACTTAGTGAACTGAAAAATCTTGCAATCTTAATTGATGTCAACTCTAACACTGATAGCCTATAGTAAAATCTTGTGATATATTGAGTGATTTGTCTACATACAACTGACCGACAAACACGGATATATCACTCAATAAATCACTGTTAGAGGTGATCTATTTCTTAACCCTTATCTTGCTGTTCACGAAAACCCCTATCTTTACAAACAGTGTAGATCCAGATCAGATGGCTTCTGAAGAAGCCATCTGATCAGGATCTACACTGTTTGACATTCAGTTTATGAATTTGTAGGAATAAATGACATCAAGTAATCTGATTGGTTCAAAGTCCGAGATGGGTGTGGCTAAAATGAATATTCAGCAAGAGAAGGGTTAAATATACTTCTTGAAAAAATATTCATGTGCACTTTTTAGAGCATATGTTAGGGAGATCTATGTTAGGGAGATGTTTTAGAACTGTTTCAACATCAATTGGAAAATCTTGTGTCAAAAATACCTCTCGAAAATGTATAGTAAGACCACAAAAAAAACTGAGAGTAATTCTGCTTTAAAAACTCATTTAGAAAGTTGCAGATATCCTTTCTTTGCATTTTCTACTTACAGTGTCGTTTGGTCAGAGACCACCTTTGAGACTGTTCAAAAGTGGACTTAAAGACCACTTTTGTACAGTCCAAAAGGTGGTCTTGATATGGGAATTTTACTGTATTGTGAGTACTTATTAGAACATGTGATAACTGTGACAAATACATTATGTAACATTTCAAGGGCCAAGAACCATATAATCAATCAAAAAATTATCAAATTTGCCCAATCAACCGCCCTCCAAAACCAGACTATTTCTTAAGCACATGCAAGGTCACATGGTAAGGTCTCATGCAAGGCCTTTTTTCCAGACGAACAATGACAAACGGATGAACAATGACAAACAAAAAACTGTCTTAACCCTTCTCTTGCTGAATATTCATTAAAGCCACACCCATTTCTGTCTATCAACCAATCAAATTACTTGATGCAATTTATTCCTACAAATTCATAAACTGAATGCCAAATAGTGTAGATCCTGATCAGGTGGCTTCTTCAGAAGCCACCTGATCTGGATCTACACTGCTTGCAAATATAGGGGTTGTTGTGAACAGCAAGATAAGGGTTAATACATGTGTGCACAACAAGCACGCAGATCAGCCTGCACATCTGTGCAGGCTGATCTGAGTGCTTGCTGGGCACATGTGCCTTCTACAGCCTCATGGCTACCGATAAGCAAAGACTAAGGTCAGACTGGTTCTGAGCAGAGCCTTTGCTATGTATCATGTAACACAACCTACTATTCCAATGTGCCTTCAAACAGGCACTAAATAGCTAAGCAGGTATGGAGAATAATTTGAGTTCTCACTGAGCATGTATGGAAACTTGCTCAGATACAGCTTGTAAACATAGGAAGCCTAAATAACCAGATTATGGTGGCAGCCTCGGGTAGCTCTGTCTGATGTGAGTTTGACTGACCACCAGGTTTTTACTCACTGTTTAAACATATCAACTCCTGATCACTGCCCTCACTTCTATTTTGGTACCTGCTAGATTGGCAACATTCTTATGCATAGATCGATCATAAAAAAGTTTCGGTATGGCCCTTCTCACACTTCTGCTAAATCATGTTGGGCAGTTGTCAGTTTCTGCCAAAAAAATATGCATTGTACAGGTTAACCACTTATATATAAGCTATGCCTAGGAAAAGTGTGTCCAGTAAACTGACAAGATCAAAATGTCCTATACAATGTTTACTGGGCTGTAAGTCTCCACACAAGCACAGGTTGGATTTTCTGCTCCACATTATAGCTAGGACACATAGCGTGGTGGATTCTCAGATGGATATGGATATATAGATACAGATTGGAGTGTCTGTTACAGAAACAGCTTGGATACATAGGGGTGACAGATGGCCTAATAACGTATTTACCATAAATATTCAGTCATCTCAACTCCTTACCATAGTTCTTGTAATATTTTCACACATACAATTTACTGTAAGGGGCCAGTTATTCAAAACTAACAATGTAATTCGCTAACATACTGTTAAAACTTTGATCACTGAATATAGAAAATATGCATGTATAGATATTTTTGCTGAAAAAAATGTGAGCAGCTTTTGCAAATGCAAAAGCTGCTCACATTTTTTCAGCAAAAATACCATTAAATTGGGTATTATACATTCTAGAACAGTTAAAACTTTGACCACTTATGAGCTTATTATCCGTACAATTACAATGCTCTGAACAACCGGAACCAGATGAAGTGTCTATACAAAGAATGTAGAGCCTGATGAGACGCTCTGTTCTGCTACATCTTTTCCAGGTTTACAATGTTTGCTCATGCTTGACTGTTAGAATACGTACAGTAAATATGGTAGTTATGGTCATAGTTACAGGCAGGAATGTAATTTTGGAAACTGACAAGTACAGCTGGTATATGGCAGAACTGTGATGTGCAAATCTTTAATTACATATTAAAGCATGTGTGCAAATTGTGGCAACTATTGTACATAGAAGCAGTTTTTCATCTATAGAATGTGTCCTTGGTATTAGACAATATAAGCTGTAACAGACTAGTCAAGGACCAATTAAAATGAGGAACATCCTATAAGTTCATGTAATGAACACCCTCAAAAACCCCACTTTATACTCATAAATACAGAAAAGTAGGTTTTCATTGGCCATTTTGTGGGAAGGTACCTGTCCTTTTGGCTTTACGTTATTGCTGTTTCTATTAAGGTCTAGTTATTTCATGTTTGTGTTTCTTTCCCTTTGGTGTCTCTGATGGGAGCTGTGGGTTAATTGTATTGATTCCTGATCATTGCCATCACTTCTATTTTACAAGTCTTATATAAACATTATTTTGCTTATCCTTGCATAAAAACATAGGCTGTGGGTACTTAACAGGACTACCTCAAAGAGGTAGTGCCAATGAGAAACCACATTCTAATGCACTTACGTATGTAACGCGACGTCTGATTGGATAACGTCAAAAATTTGCGACAGTATATTCCACGATATACTGTCGGAAATCCGACGTCACCACGTAACGTCATTTTTCATTGGCTGCCATTTGGTTTTACGCAGCTCATAACGCCTGCCGCTTTGTGCAAAATAGTACAATTTTTAACAAAACAACCGAATAAGTGCATTAGAATGGGGATAACTGTATTGAAAATTGTCATTTGGGGAGGTAAATCGGTGGTTTTACGGTCGCAAATTCCGTTTTACGGCTCCGCTGACGCGTCGCCGTAAAACGAAATTTCCGACCGTAAAACCACCGATTTACCTCCCCAAATGACAATTTTGAATACAGTTATCCCCTAAATCTATTACATCATGTTAATAAGTTTGTGTAATAAATACCCCCAATACCCTACTTTATATAGAGAAAACTGGGGTTTATGGGGGTATACATTATTTCCTTATTTACTCAAAGATATAGGCTGTGGGTACTTGTTAGAACTGCCTCAATTAGGCGGTTCACAAGCTATGTTTTAAGTTGAAATAAGAAAAATATCACAAATTTTCATAAAAAAATTAACCGCTTTGTAGAAATGCACTGTGTCGCATGGATGTTCTCGTAATAAAGAAAAAAATGTCACAAAATTTCACCAGAATTTTTTCTTTTTGTTGTTTTGGAGTTAAACTGCCAAATCAACACTATTCATCAGGGGCCATGTTTCAAAACTAACAATGCCGTTAGGTAACAAATCATTAAAACTTTGATCATTGTATATGGAAAATATATTAATACATTTGCAGAAAAAATGTCAGCAGTTTCTGCAAAGGCAAAAACTGTTCATACTTTTTTTCAGTAAAATTACCATTTTATTCAATATTGTACTTGCTAGAACATTTAACATTTTGGGCCCAGTTCTTCAACACTAATGACATCGTTAGATAACATATCATTAAAACTTCAATCATTAGTTATGGCACATATGCTAATATTTTTGTTGAAAAAAAATGTGCGCAGCTTTTGCAAATGCAAAAGCTGCTCACATTTTTCAGCCAAAAATACCAAATTTTAGATACTGAACTTGGTAGAACAGCTAACAATATGACCACTAACGAGCTGGTTAAGCTAATGAGGCTTTGAACAACTGGCCCCTGGGCCCAGTTGTTCAAAACTAACAATGTTGTTCGTTAACAAATTGTTAAAACTTTGATTATTAAATATGGCATATATATATATATATTTTTGCTGAAAAAATGTGAGTAGCTTTTGCAAAAACTACTCACATTTTTTCAGCAAAAATAGCAAAATTCTAGATATTGACTTGCTAGAACAGTTAACAATTTGACCACTAACTAGCTTGTTAAGCTAACAAAGCTTTAAACAACTGGATCCTGACCACTGACGAGCTTGTTAAGCTAACAATGCTTTGAACAAATGAATTTTAACTTTAATAACAACCCTAAAGCTTTCAATAGCAGACAACATTCAAGGAATATGGCTAGACATTTTACAGTCTTACAAAATCAGGCTTGACATCTGAAGTGAATGGTCAAAATGATTCCATCACAAAAACATGCCTATATAATTTTGACCCCCTCTAACCCCACTTTTATTTAGTAAAACTGGGGTTTGCAGGGGTAAACCTTATTTTTCTTATTTCTGCTCTTAGATATAGATTGTTGGTACTCGTTAGAACCGCCTCAATGAGGCGGTTCTAACGAGAACCCACAATCTATATTTTGAGCAAAAATAAGAAAAATATCACAATTTTTCATCTGAAAATGTTTGTTTTTTCGGCGATAAATGTGTCAATGTATTAGTATAGGCGTGTTTTCGTAATGGCATGAAATGTCAAGATAACTTTCTCGGGGAAAAAAAATCTTGAAAAATGTGCAATAACAGCCATGATACACTCCAACCTCATTATAACACTATTGTTGGGGTCCAAAGCAGGAACTGTGTTAGCGTAAATACCCTAAATATTGGGACACGTTGAGGACTTGCTGTAATTCTCCTAAAATTCGAACAAATTTGTTTCATGATCCAGCAAGGAGTCCAAAACATGCAGACAAAATGATAAATAATGTAGAGCCTGATCAGACTGCTCATGAAAGATCAGTCTGATCTGACTCTGCACTGTTTTCTTAGGCCTATCTGCTCCAATACTTAGTCAAATAATCTTGTTATAGTAATACAAAACAATACAGTTTTTTTGTTTGTGTTGAGGTTCAGACCCAGTCAGCACTATGTAGGTCGGTCTGTAGACATTGCTTCCAATTTTGTGATATTGAGATGAAATGACACCTCAATACCTTCCGCCCAAACGAACCACTAGGGTTTATAATTATGCAGGGACTGTCTGACTCTCACCACTTTGCCTGGGCAGGCTTAGACCTTCTAAGTCTTTTACAAGTACTTATGTTCACTTGGTTTCAGCTCTGCGTGGAAGCACCATGCAGCTCAATCTATTTCTCCAAGCCCCAATGGGTGGTGGTGCACAATCACATATAGACTTATGGTTATTTTTCTATAAATATAGACTTACACCTGTGGACACAAAAGCGTTCAAACTTTGATGAGCTTCATTTCACTTTGACTTGAAAAATCAATCATATACCGTATTCGCCCTAATTACCGCACATGCTCCTATAAGCGCACACCAAGCCTAATTTTGAAAAGGAACTGCATAAGCCCACACTTTACAGTAACCTCCCCTTGAAGCTCTCATAGTAAATCTAAAAACAAGAGGCCCATGGGCCACAATGCTCACCAGAGCTCAGGGGGCCACTGCCCACTGGCAGCAATGTATTTTAATCAACCATGGAAGCCCTGTGCCCTAGGATGCTACAGATAAAATTTGGACCCAATAAGCCTCGTGGCTTTAAATTGAATGTTGCTTGAATGTGTTGTTGCAGGAAAACAGATGACAATTGACAATTTCCCATCTGTGGCAACAAATAGGCCAAAAAGAACATTATTAAAGGAACATTTCTATGAAAGTGTGACAAAATATCTTGAAAGGCATTAATTTCATTTTTCAATTTTCCCAATTATAGGACAATGGAAACTCATTACTTGGCATAGCAAACAAACCAAAGAGCCAAAGTTCATAAACCAGAGCTCAGGTGGACACTGCCCAATGGCAGCCATGTATTATAACACGATATGATTTTATTATACCAATTATAAAGTCTCCCAAACAAACCCCATACCCAAATGAGCACCCATGTGGACTGTATCTGAAATATTAGGTGTTTTATAAAGTAGAGAGATCGGGGCATGGACCCAATGAAGCCCTGGTTGGTGTCACTAAGTGCATCTTATCAAAAGGAACAAAGACATATATGGTTTATCAGTGGGAATATGTATGGTTCCTGAAATGTAAGGCCTTTTAAGCAATGAAGGGAATCGGGCATGGCAGATCCAAGAGAAGCCCAAGACTGTTGTCAATGAATAAGTCTTATCATAAGGACCAAGAGTATATGCGGTTAAACGGTGGGGATGTTTCTGAGATATGAGGCACTTTTATGAAGTTGCAGGGAGAGAAATGGCCCCTGCTGACCCCCAAAGACAGGGGTGACTGAATGTGTCTAATAACAATGAACAAGAATATATGTGATTATAGGATGGGGATTTGAATGGTTTCTGAGATATATGGCCTATTATGAAGGTGAGTCTTATCATAAGGAACAAGAATAAATATGGTTAATGGGTGGGGATCTGAACGGTTTCTGAGATATATGGATTTTAATGAAGTAAAGGGGTGGGGCATGGCCTGTGGCATCCCGGGGGGACCTGCATGCTGGTGTCATAATGAACAAGAATATAATATGGTTTAGGGGTGGGGATCAGGAAGGTTTCTTAGATATATGGATTTTAATGAAGTAAAGGGGTGGGACATGGCCTGTGGCACCTCGGGGGACCTGCATGCTGGTGTCACTGATTGCGTGTTATCGTAAGGAACAAGAATATATATGGTTTAGGGGTGGGGCTCTGAACAGTTTCTCAGATATATGGTCTTTTGTGAAGTCAAGGGGTGGAGCATGGCCCTGGCGCACACCGGGTGACCCCTAAGTTGGTGTCACTGAATGTGTCTTATCATAAGGAACAAGAATGTATATGGTTTAGGGGTGGGTATCTGTAAGGTTTCTGGAATATTTGGCTTTTTACTAAGAGGAGGGGGTTGGGCATGGTCCCAGCACATCCCAGGGGACCCCAAATTTGGTGTCACTGAATGCAACTTATCATAAGGAATGCGAATATATATGGTTTAGGGGTTGGGATCTCAATGGTTTCTGAGATAAATGGCATTTTTTGAAGTGGAAGGTGTGGGGCATCTCCCCGGCACATCCCGGGGGACCCACAGGTTGGTGTCACTAAATGTGTCTTATCATAAGGAACAAGAATATATATGTTTTAGGGCAGGGGATCTGTAAGGTTTCTGGAATATTTGGCCTTTTATGAAGTGGAGGGGGTTGGGCATGGTCCCGGAACATCCCGGGGGACCCCCAGGTTGGTGTCACTTAATGCATCTTAGCATAAGGAACAAGAATATATATAGTTTAGGGGTGGAGATCTGTATGGTTTCTGAGATATATGGCATTTTATGAAGTGGAGGGGGTGGGGCATGTCCCCGGCACATCCTGGGGGACCCCCAGGTTGGTGTCACTTAATGCATCTTTGCATAAGGAACAAGAATATATATAGTTTAGGGGTGGGAATCTGAATGGTTTCTGAGATAAATGGCATTTTATGAAATAGAGGGGGCAGGGCATGTCCCCGGCACATCCCAGGGGACCCCCAGGTTGGTGTCACTTAATGCATCTTATCATAAGGAACAAGAATATATATGGTTTAGGGGTTGGGATCTGTAAGGTTTCTGAGATATAAGGCATTTTATGAAGTGGAGGGGGCTGGGCATGGCCCCAGCACAACCTAGGGGATCCCCAGGTTGACATTAAAGCATATGGCTGAGAGAAGTTTACACAAGGAACATGTTTATGTAAGTTTTGTCAAAATATCTGCAATGACTTGGCAGTAAATGCCATTTTTCAGTTTTCCCCATTATAAGTCAATGGAAACTCTAAGTTGCCATAGCAACAAAACTAAAAGGCCAAATTTCATAACAAACACAAAACCTGTAAAGGCAAATATGGTGAATATTTTCATAAAGTCTCAGCCTCCTAGAGCATATGGTTTCTGAGGAGATGATTTTTTAAGTATTTTTTTGTCTATTTTTTGCATTTTGGTTTCCATGGTAACCAATAAAAATGAGGAGAAGGCCTAATATCATACGGCAGATAGAAGATTACCTATGGAACATTTCTATGAAAGTTTTGTCAAAATATCTGCAGAGGCTTGGCAGTAAATGCCATTTTTCTATTTTCCCCATTATAAGTCTATGGAAACTCTAAGTTGCCATAGCAACCAAACTAATGAGCCGATTTTCATTAAAAACACAAACTTTCAATCCCCCTGCCCAAGGATGCTACAGATGAAATTTGGGCTGAATCGGCCCAGTGGCTTCAGAGGAGATGTCGTTTGAAAATGTTGACGAAGACGACGCAGACGACGACGACGGACAACTGCCTATCCTATAAGCTCCCCCGGAGCCTTTGGCTCTGGTGAGCTAAAAAACTTACCGTTATTTCTTCAACAGTGAAGGCAATGCTTAAGTATCCTTTTCCGTCCCATTAAATATCAGTATGCATCATCTCGGAAGCTATTGTTTTCGTATGAAGTGTGCGCTAATTAGGTAGATTTTTCACCACGATTTTTTGACACTATTTTGAAAAAACTAAGCGCACGGTGCGGTAATAAGGGCGAATACGGTATCCTAACATCCTATGGACAGAAATAAATTCAAAACACAAGGTGGTGTACATTTCATTGCTGACTCCTGCACTGCCCAATCAAAATACATCTCAAATGTCAATTAGAAAGTGTTTGCCAAAATGAGACCAATCAATTGCTTGATCTAGTTTTAGAATTATTTGATGAATGACATTTGCTTGTCAAACTAACTTGATGCAAAGAGATTCATTGAAAGTTATTTCACTGGAGTTTGAACGCTTTTGTGTCCACAGGTGTATGATCATTTTTCAATATTATCTATACGTTTTGAGATCCACCTTTAAACTGTGTTATATTCAAAGCCATGTTATAATGCAAAGTGTTATACAAGGGTTTATGTTCCATCGGAATGTGGTCTACTATTGCCCTTTCACTTCGTTCTTTGAAAACTTCTGATAGCACCAAAAGCACTTAGCTCTTAAGATGCCCAGAAAAATATTGTCTGTTTATTTTGTCTGCTGCAACTTCTTGAAAACTTTTTTGAAAATATGTTTGCATACAGGCAAACAATGTGGGTCCTGATCAGACTGCTCCTAGAGGAGCCGTCTGATCTGGGTCTACATTGTTTGCAACAATGACTTTTAAAATAACCAGCAGACAACAAAGCAGAAGACAATGTAGTCTGTTCATGTGTTTGCTCCATTTTCTTGTAAACTTTTTTGAAAATATTTTTGCATATAGGCAAACAATGTGGATCCTGATCAGACTGCTCCTGAGAAGCAGTCTGATCTGGGTCCACATTTTTTTAAACAAGCAGATAACAATGCAGACGACAGTCTGTTTATGTGTTTGCTGCATTTTCTTGTAAACATTTTTGAAATTTTTTTTGCACATGCGTAAACAATGTGGGCCCTGATCAGACTGCTCCTAGAGGAGCAGTCTGATCTGGGTCCACATTGTTTGTAACAATTCCTTTTAAAGTAACCAGCAGACGACAAAGCAGACAACTGTTTTTTTGTGACTAGCATCTTAAGCACTTAGCATAAAGCAACTGAACTGATGTACACAAAGCCTCTTAAGCAATGTGCACAAAGCAAATTTGTAAACAAACTGAAAAATAAGTAAAGTACCTGGTTTTAGTCCTGAAATGTATCAAAACAACTATGGTATGAAGGATCAAGACAGTTTTTGGCTTGATTGTTTATCAAAGATACTATACTGAACCGAAAAAGAAACACAACTCCAAATATAAATGCGAGTATTTGCAGAAATAATCAAGTTTGCAGAAAATCGATTTAATGACGCAATAATATAATCATTTCTGAATGTAACTACCATATAGAGTTCAATTTTCAGTGAGAATGTTTGGAATACAAATCTGTTTTGTCATAGAGGTAGTCATTTCACAAGTTCAAAACATAAGCAGTTAACAGCGAGTATGTCCTCCGTTTGCATTCAATCCTGCACGCACACACCTGGTCATGGACAGGATTAAACGATTGATCTCTGCCTTGGGAATAGCATTCCACTCCTGTCTGAGCGCGAGACGCAAGGCTTGATGCGTTGTTGGCGGCTGGGGGCGGTTACGTACGCGCCTATCCAAGACATCCCACAAATGTTCTATAATAGAGAGATTTGGACTATACGGAGGCCAGTGCATTATGTCAACATTGTTTTGCGGAAGAAAAAGCCATGCTGAGCCTTGCTACATGCGCCCGAGCGTTATCCTGTTGAAACGTAACGTTGTGCTGTCGTACATATGGAACAACTAGCGGTCGTAAAACGACGTCAATGTAATGCTGAGCCGTCAAAGATCCATCAATAAATACCAGGGGCGTTCTATGACCATAAGATATGCCAGCCCACACCATCAACCCACCGCCTTCAAATCATTCACATTCAGCCAAACAATTGTTATGATAACGCACTCCATCACGCCTATACACACGTTGACGGCCTTCAGCTCTGTAAAACAAGTACCTGGACTTGTCAGAAAACGTTACGTTACGCCACTGACGAAGGGGAACCATGTCTGGCCTATGTTGTGTGAGCCAAGTCATTCTAACCTGCCGCCGTCGCGGTGTTAATGGCATACCAACAGACGGACGATGAGGATGTAAGCCAAACTCTCGAAGGCTATTCCTGACAGTATCTGCACTTATTCGATTGTTGTGTGTTCCTGGTGTCACCTGAGACGTCTCGACAGCTGTACAGAACCGATTATGAAGGTGGGTTGGTCCTGTCGATGTGTCGTGACGCGTGGACGTCCAATTCTGGGCCTGTCATTTGTCGTTCCCGTTTGACGTAGAGGCTGGTACAAGCGAGTTATCGTCGATTTACTCAGTTGAAGTTCCTGGCGATGACAGCCTGAGACATCCCACATAGAAGCATTTGGACCACTATGTTACGTTGATCTTGCGTCAAACGTACCATATTCCGTAGGGAAATTTTACCGGACTTTTGAAACCTAAACTCCTGGTAACACAATATGCCAATATGATGAGGTTACTGTATACATTTAATTTACTGCATGAGGAAATGTTGAAAACAACGAATTGCCAAGTGGAGCTTTAAACTGTACAGATATCGCCCAAATGCTTTCTGCATAAGAAAGTTTAATAAAAGCACGCTAACACTGCATGATACCCCACCACTGCAAGATAATATGGTTATAGCCTTGCCCATAATAGTGGTACTTTTAAGTGTTATAGTTATCTGTAAAACTTCACTAAGGTATTCAATATAGTAAAGGAACTACATACATGTATATCAAAAGGGCAGATAATACAATAACCAGAAAAGCAGAGTGACTGTCCTTGGCAATAATATGTGTCCTTTAGTGTTTTAAAATTTGAAGAAAATCCATGAAAAGATTCTTAAGTTATTGATCGCAAACTCCAAAAAAAAATTGTGAGAAATGAATCAAGTTATCGGTCGGAAATGGTGTGGATGGACGCACGAACGGACAGACACCGGAGGGTATATTATAATACCCCAGCACTATCGTGTGATGGGGTATAACAAAAAGAAGAAAAGAAAAAAAAGTCATTCCCGATATAAACATGTAGGTACAATTTGAAAAAAAAAATGTGAAAAATTAATCAAGTTATCGGTCGGAAATGGTGGGGATGGACGGACGGACAGACGGACGGACGGACGGACAGACAGACACCGGAGGGTATATTATAATATCCCAGCACTATCGTGTAATGGGGTATAACAAAAAGAAGAAAAGGAAAAAAAAAAAAAAGGTAAAAAAAAGGAATGAAAAACAAAAAATGAGAAAAAAAAAAAACGAAAAAAAAAAAAAAAAAAATCATTGCAAAAAGAAAGAAAAGAAAAATAAACGGAAAAAAAAGAAAAGAAAAAACGAGAAAAAACTCTAACCACTACACTGGCAGTGATAATCAATATATTTCATAAATTAAAGGAATAACTGCGCAGAAACTATTTAATGGGAATTGTTAACGACCAATTTTTCGTTAAATGTTAACGCATTTTGTGTATTCACAACACAAAACCTGCTTATTATGGTCGTTTATACATCAGTGCAGTTTCATCCAAATATTCCATATAGTAAAGGAATAAGTCCCCAAAAACCATTTAATCGAAATTTTTAACGACCATTATTCCGTTAAATGTTAATGTATTTTGCCCATTTACAATCCCAAACCACTCATACCCAATGCCAATGTGTATACAAAATTTGAAGAAAATCCGTGAAAAAATATTCAAGTTATTGATCGGAAACGAACCAAAACCCCTTATTTTGAACTAAAAAGGGCCATAACTCTGTCAAATGTTAACGGATTTTGCCCATTAACAATCCCATACCACTCATTCCCGATATATACATGTATGCAAAATTTGAAAAAAATTCGTTAATAATTACTCAAGTTATCGATCGGAAATGGTGCGGACGGACGGACGGACGGACAGCGGAGGGTATATCATAATACCCCGCCACTATCGTGTGGTGGGGTATAAAAAGTATGAAAGTAAATCGCAAAATGATTTTTCTGTCAACCTGATGGTTGCACGAAAATCTTTTGGGTTAAAAAGTTGTGTTTCTTTTTCTGTTCAGTATATATGAATCGGAGTTAAGTTGCTATGTCCATGTGACGATCACTGACTAGGATGCAACTGAGGGAACGGTACTTTATAGCTGTGCTGTCACAAAGATGAGTAAAAAGTGTTGGTCTGGGCTTGTGACAGACTGACTGTATTGGGGTATAATGACACATCAACCCTTGTGGGTCATTTTGTGTTGTCTATCAGAGAAAGGGAGAAAAGAGACAGACATAACTGACCCACCGGGGCTGTCAGCGCTGATTTTTATTTACTGAAAACTGAAAAAGAAATACACTGCAACCTCGTTATAACGCGGGTGGTGGGGTCCAAGAACCCCAACCGCGTTAGTGGTGATCACCGCGTTATAAATTGGAGGGCACCGACAAACGTCATATCGTCGTCGAGCAATGTGTACCCAACCCACCAACAGTATGAAATTTCAAAATGTTAATTTCAGTGTATTAGTTGTTGAAAAAAGAAAGATCAATAAAAAGTGTTTTAATATTACTGGTTGTTATCTTTTTAATCCCATTTATTATCCTTGTCAGACATATGAATCATAATCCCCTATTCACAGTAAGTGTGTAACGGTCCATATTAATGACACTGCTAATGTGTATTGTTGTTTTTTTTATCTGCACTATTGTGTATTGGAGATTTGGCCATGATGTTTAGTGCACCGACTTACTTTCAAGGTTAAGCAATGACAGGTCACAAAAAACACAGGTAAGGTGACCGCTGGGCAATTTATTTTTTTTTATCATTTTTCGCGCCAAAACAGAGCAATGCAGACGCTGTTTTCATCTGTGCATCTGCATGTGGTAAATCCGTGGGGCCGTTTGTTGGGGGGAAATCATTATAACGCTGTTGGTTTGTCGCTCCATTTTTTTGCTTTTGTCCGCCAGTTTTGAAAATGGTCATTTTTTTCCCCATTTTTCCGCCGAACTTGGCTGTCAAAATAACATCAGCCAAGACAATGCCTGTATTCTCGCTTATTTACTCAAGTTGTCAATACTATTAAACAGTGAATACTCGCCTATGGCTTATTGATAAGACGGCAATTAACTGTGTGGTAAGGTGTGAAAACTAGGTAATCAAGGTATTTGTACCAGTTTGTCTCAATTAATCCCTTTGTAATTGTCACTAGCAGATGCTAAACAGGTAGATTTAGTGCAGTGGACCGTTAATCCACTTGATTGACTGAAATTATTACCGCTTTTTCTTTTCACAGGTTTTAAACCAATACACAATAGTTTTTACCATAATTCATGGGGCAAAAAGTGTTTTTTTGCCTTAAATTATGAAAAAAAAAACGGGAGCCATGGAACACCCGCGTTATACTGATTTCCGCGCTTAAACGATCAGCGCTATAACGAGGTTGCAGTGTATAATGTTGCTGTTTATTATAATAGTAAGGTAATGCTAATAAGCATTCAAAACATATGATTGTAATGCATTATCCAAGTTACCCTAAATAGTTGGAATACCTTCTCCTGTTGAGATTAACCTCTAAATATGTCACAATCTATTTATCCTCTTGAAAGCACATAAGTCTAGATAAGCAGGCATAACAAGGATTACTAGAGCTGAAACAGGATCTGACTACAGTCCCACTGAAATGCTTTCAGAAGAGAAAGACCCGTAGCGTTTATTTTGAATTCATGCTTATCTATAACAATAGTTTTTTCATTTATGGCAAATTGTAAAAACTATCACGGAATTTAACTGCAATAGTTATTGGCCTTTGTCCTTGTTTCCAGTAAATTGCAATAGCTATCAATTTTTTTATGGCAAATTGTAAAACCAATCAAGGGATTTAACTCCAAGGGTTATGGGCCTTGGTCCTAATTCCAGTATACGCAATACATCAACCCACTGTTCATGTGTGTACCATGTTTCAACTTTGTAACCCTTTCAGTTCTTAAGAAAAGTGTGATGAAAATTTTTCATTAAGGGCAAATTATAAAACCTATCAAGAGATACAACTCAATGAGTTACATAACTCAGAGTTATAGGCCCTTGATCCTGATTCTTGTACACATAATACTTCAGCCAACTTAATATATGTATCAAGTTTCAACTTTCTAGCTTTCAAAGTCCCTGAGAAATATGTAATAACAATTTTTCAATGATGGTTTATTTGTTTGATTTGAGGTTTAACATCCCCATCAGCACTATTTAGGCCTTTTGGGAGAAGTTGCTTCCAATTTTGAGGGACTTCTACCCAACAATGAGATGAAATGACATCTCAAGCCTTGTCGCCCAATGAAACCAATAGGGTTTATATGCATGGACAGTCCAACGCGCACCACTTTGTTTGGGTAAGCTTAGACCATCTATGCACTTTTCCAGTACTCATGTGTGTGATCTGTTTCAGCTCTGTGTGAAGGCACCATGCAGCCAAATCTATTTCTCCAAGCCCCAATGGGTGGATGGCAGTTTCATTGATGGTAAATTGTAAAATCTAACAAAAGATATGTCACCCCCAAGGGTTTTATGCCTTTGGCCTGATTCTGGTGTATACAATACATCACAGTCCATGAGTGAACCAAGTTTCAACTTTATGGCTTTCATAGATCCTAAGAAATGTGTAACAAATATTTTTCATTAATCATTTAATGGTAAGTTGTAAAACCTATCAATGGCTGTAGCTCCAAGTGTTATGGCCCAGATTCTTGTACACAATATACATGAACCCAATGTCTAGGTGTGCCTAGGTGTGTACCAAATTTCAACTTTGTAACACTAACAATTATTGTGAAAAGTGTGATGAAATTTTATCTAAAGAGGATGGACTAAAGGAAGGAATGACAGATGGAAGGAAGAAATGATAAAGGACAAGGCAAATTCAGCATAGCCACACATCATTACGAAAACATGCCTATACAAAAACATTAGTCATCTTTATTGCCAAAAAAAAAAATGAAAATTTTAAGATGAAAAATTGTGATAATTTTCTTATTTCTGCTCAAAGTATATATTGTGGGTACTCGTTAGATCCGCCTCATCGAGGTGGTTCTAATAAGTACCCACAATCTATATTTTAGAGCAGAGATAAGAAAAATAATGTTTACCCCTATAAACCCCAGTTTTACTATATAAATGTGGGTTCCATGGGGGATAAAATTATATAGGCGTGTTTTTGTGACGTTTTCAAAGCAGGGCTATAATTAAGGGACAGTTTTTATTTTACATGTGTTCTGGGTACTTTTTAGAATTCACCTAGATGAGGCGATTCCAAAAAATACCTGAAACTTGTTTCTATGAAGCAATAAGAAAACAAATATCCCTTAACCCTTGTACTGCTGAGCCCGGCTATGCCTTATGATTGTAACAATGCAGATCCAGATCTGAAGAAGCCATCTGATCAGGATCTACATTGTCATTCACATCTGTCATTTCGATTGTGAATTTGTTGCTATAATTTGCATCAAGTAATCTGATTGGTTGATTATCGGTAGGGGGTGTGGCAGATTAAAATATTCAGCAGGACAATGGTTTACAATCCTTTTTCTGCCTCCTCCTTTGGAGCTACGATAGCAGAATGCCTTAGTCTACAAAGTTTAGCAGAGGGAAATATAAAGAGTGTAGTTTTGTTGATCAACTCAGTGAAAGCAAAAACAAACACATCACACATTACTGAGATTCATAAAATTCAACACAAGACATGAAAGCAGGAGTTGTTTTCAAAGACAACAGCTTCAACCCCAAGCCCGCATTGAACATTACTCACTTTTATCCATTTACCCTTTTTATCTGTAAATTCCCCAAAATGTACAAGCTCAGATGTTCTGCTCAATAAATATGGCAAATACACTAACATTTTAACCCTTAAGATTCCAAGATCTTCATCTGAAAATGTTGTCTGCTTATGTCCTCGGGTGCATCTTTATTGCAAACTTATTAAAGAATATTTTTGCATACAGGCAAACAGTGTGGACCCTGATCAGACTGCTCCTAGAGGAGCAGTCTGATCTGGGTCCCCACTGTTTGCAATTGATCTGGGTCCACACTGTTTGCAAAACTGACTTTTAAAGTAAGCAGTGGACACCAAAGCAGACAACAAGTGTTGTGATTGGCATTTTAAACGTTAAAATTTTGTCTGTGTGGCTTATACACAGCAAAACAAAAATGCTTTCATCACGAAAACACACCTATATTTTATTCTGACCCCCTTGAACCCTGCTTGTATGTAATAAAATTGGGGTTTACAGGGGTAAACCTTATTTTTCTTATTTCTGCTCTAAAATATAGATTGTGGGTACTCATTAGAACCGCCTCAAAAAATCACAATTTTTATAGGAAAATTTTCATTTTTTTTGGCGGTAAAATTTACAATGTATTAGTATTGGCGTGTTTTCACAATGGAACAAGTGGGCACTAATCTGACATTCAGACTACTTCAACAAACTCTGAAATTAGCCCAGACAAAAGTATGATCAAGTGCTGCTGCTACCCCAACACAGGTTCTCCTACAAAGGAGGAAACTGCGAGCAACAAGACTTACCTAAGAGTTCATGACCTGAAGGCACTTCTCCCAAATCTTCCAACAGTTCGTGGAGAGAATCATTGTGATCTGGTGCTATCGTGTCTTGGTGCTCTAGAAGTAGCTATAAATATAGGAACATTATGATAATACACCCGTGTGACAGTGTGCAGTCTTTTATATCTCTGAACAGGTAACTTTTCTGAAGGCACTTCTCCCAGATCTTCCAACAGTTCGTGGAGAGAATCATTGTGATCTGGTGCTATCGTGTCTTGGTGCTCCAAAAGCAGCTATAAATATATCGTTAAAATTTTGATCATTTATTATGGCAAATATGCTAATATTTTTGCTGAAAAAAATGTGAGCAGCTTTTGCAAATGCAAAAGCTGCTCACATTTTTTCAGCAAAAATACCAAAATGTTTTATATCGTACTTGCTAGAAGAGTTAACAATTTGACCACTAACGAGCTCGTTAAGCTAACGATGCTTTGAACAACTGGCCCAGGAACATTATGATAATACAACCATGTGACAGTGTGCAGTCTTTTATATCTCTGAACAGGTAACTTTTCTGAAGGCACTTCTCCCAGATCTTCCAACAGTTCGTGGAGAGAATCATTATGATCTGGTGCTATCGTGTCTTGGTGCTCTAAAAGCAGCTATAAATATAGGAACATTATGATAATACACCTGTGTGACAGTGTGCATTCTTTTATATCTCTAAACTGGTTACTTTTCTGTTTTTTTTCTTATTTACGAGGACTGTTCAAATATGAATGCAACTAAGCACATAAAAATGATTCCATGATAGATTTCGATGAAAATGAAAAATTTATTTTGTCCCCTCAAAGTATTCCCCTTTAACAAATATACAAACTTTCAGTCTTCTGATCAAATCATTGAATGCATTTTGGTAGTCTTTTCGAGGTAGTCTATAAAGGCACTGGAATATTGCAGAAAAGAGATGTTTGCGCTGTACAAATTTTCGACCAGAAAGGTATTTTATCAGCCGGGGGAACAAAAAAAAGTCACATGGGGCAAGGTCAGGGGAATACGGGGGGTGAGGGAGTTCAACAACCTTTTCCTGCTTCAGATAGTCTTGCACAATGAACGCCTTGTGCAATGACGCATTGTCATGTAGCAATCTGACATTGGCCAAACCAGTTGCGGGTCTTTGTTCTTTGAAATATTTTTTCAATTTTCGAAGAACTTTATTCTTGTAAAACTTCGCATTTACAGATTTGCCTTTAGGCACAGCAACCTGAATAACAGGGCCCTGATTTGAAAAGAATATGGCATACATTACCTTCTTGACGCTCATGGTCCACTTTGCAATGCATGGTCTTTTGCAATACTTTGTTGCCCATATTTTGTTCTGAATCTTTCGTTTTGGCTCAAAAAAGTGAACCCATGTCTCGTCACCTGTGACGACATTAGCAAAGACCGAGCATTGTAATTTGGAAACTTTTTAAGCAACTTCTTGGCGCACTGAATGCGTGTCTTTTTCTGCTCATCTGTCAACAGATGGGGAATCCATCTAGCACAGATCTTTCTCATTTTCACATCCCGTTTCAGAATTGTATGAGCTGCTCCTAATGAGATGCCAACCATACTAGCTATTTGCCTAGTGGTGTATCGTGCATCGGTAGCAACTATTTCTTTCACTCTAGCAACCATCTTGGCAGATGTTGCTCTTTTCGGCCGACGATCATGTGGTGCATCTTCTGTTGAGCGTCGCCCACTGCTGAATTTCTTACACCAACGAAAAACTGTCGGAAAAGACATTTCATTATGCCCATAAACCGAACATACTTCATCAAAAATGTCTTTGCACCGTATACCAAGAATACAACGATTCTTAATATAGGACCGTATTTCAACGGTGTACTCTGACCTTCTTCCAACCATGTTTTTTATTAGTATACAAGAGTAGACAGTGTTTATCGAATGATATACATGGCTAAAGTGTACAGATTTTAACAGGTTTGGTATCAATGTATAGGTAAAATGTTTTTCTACGCTGTGATATTTATTTCCAGGTGATTTTCGCATGATTAGTGCATGAGAAAACGTTCTACTTGCATTCATATTTGAACAGTCCTCGTATACTAAAATAAAAGCACTGCATGATGCCCTGCCACTGCACATACATCAAGCAAGTGATGTATCTCTGTCAAAATGAAGTCAAAGGGAAGCTATATTAGTCCTTGCCTAAATATTATAGATATTGATGCATGTACATGGATCAATTATGATATAAATGTCCAAGGTTTCATCCTGTTTCTTTCTGCACTTCCTGTTATGATGCTTTACATTTTTGTGAGGTTTCATCAAAATATCTGATACAGTTTCAAAGCATGAGAACACTATTTTTAATATTTGCTATGTTCAAAGGGCTATACAGTTCGACTTTCACCACTTTGCCTGGGCAGGTTTATAAGAATCTTATATGGGCGTGAGAGTGATGCCGGACAGTGATCCCAAGGGACGGATTTTTCTATCCGCCCCTCACACCCATATAGGATTCTTTTTCTTGCATACCTTCCATTTTTAGCACTGATTTTTAATGCTGCAGTCACTTTGGTTACCAACGTAGGCCAAATTGTGATGCCACTACAGGAATGTTTAGTGACGTCACGTAACGTGCATGAAGTCAACCTTAACGACGGCGCATTACGAGGTCGTATTCAACCAGTACATTTATCAAACATGCGGGAATATTCGATATTGGGTCGGAACACCAGGGTCAGAACATAAATTTCTATCCCAGGGTAAAATCAAGGATTTCCTTGTCTGGTGTGCAAGAATAAGACCTTCTAAGCAGTTTACCAACTCAAATGTATGGTCCATCTCAGATCTGCACAGAAGCACCATGCAGCCCAAACTATTTATCCCTAGCCCTGATGTCCATGCAGAATTTAATCAAGAAATCTTTTCTACTGTCATTCTCTCCCTTCTTCTGATTCAAGAAGGGCAGTTGTCAGTTCCTTTGTTAACCCTTATCCAGCTGCTTAAACAAGTTAGGTCACACTCATTTCTGACTTTCAACCAATCAGATAACTTAAAGTAATTAATTCCTACAAATTCACAAACTGAATGTCAAACAGTGTTGATCCTGTTCAGGATGGCTTCTTCAGAAGCCATCTGATCTGGATCTACACTGTTTCTAAAGGTAGGGGTTGTCGTGACCAGCAGGATAAGGGTTAACACTGTCCAAGAAATGTGATTAGGTAAACTTGATATGACCCAAACAGTGTTTACTGGGTCATGAAAAGTCAAGCCTAATTTTCTCCGCAAAAATAAGACAAGAATTCTGCCAAGGCTACTTTGTGCCTGTATAGACTTGAACATTTTGGTTGATGCTAGGTCAAAAATGTCGACAGCTTGATGAACGAATGAACAAATGGTAAACCTGACTCCCATATCGCACCGTGCTTACAGCAGGAGTAACAAAAATATTTTGAAAATGCCATCTGCTCTAGCATCATGATGCCATCTGATAAAGCATCATAATGTCATCTGCTACAGCATCATAATACCATCAGCTATAGCATCATAATGTCATCTGATATGGCATCATGTCATCTGATAAAGCATCATAATGCCATCTGATATAGCATCATGTCATCTGATAAAGCATCATAATGCCATCTGATACAGCATCATAATGTCATCTGATACAGCATAATAATGACATCTGATACAGCATAATTTCTTACATGCTTTTCAATGAATGATAGAGATTTATCAGTGAAATATAAATCGATATTTTCACTGTTTCAAACAGTGAAAATACGATTTTTTATTTTTCACTGTTTGGGACTACTTTTTTCTTCAAATTTAACTCTAATTTCAATTTTATCTTTGTCAGATAACTGAACAATACTGAAATGTGTTCTAATTGACGCATAGCCCGTTCATGTGTGACGGGGACGTTACTGACGTCATTTATGACGCTGACGTCACGTCTTTTGTCGCGCGACGTTAGACTTGCCAGCAACTTCTTTGGAAAACTACTCTCTCAATTATTTCATTAATCATTCATAATAATACCATCCCAGGCCATTTCTCAGGTGCAAACTTTCAGTTTACACCCAATAGTATACCCACTAAACACGATGGACACCACTAAATTGACGCGAAACAAACAGGAACAAAGATAATTTTCTCTGAATGTGAGCGACACCATTAAAGATGCTAAATATTGCCTTTTGAAGCATGTAAGAAACAGAAAATTTGATTTTTTCAGTGCAAGATCAAATTTTATTTCACTCATGAACACCAAAACTGCTATTTTCACTCGTGGCTACGCCACTCATGAAAATAACAGTTTTGGTGTTCATTCGATGAAATAAAATTCGATCTTACACTGAAAAAATCAAATATCCTCTATGTCATCTGCTATGGCATCATAATTAGCAAATGGCATCATAACCCCATCTGCTACAGCATCTTGCTTGGCATCTCAACTTACCTGATGTGTGTCCACTATTTCTTGCACAGAGATATAAATCACAGGTTTTGATATCAAGGTCACGTCGGTGTACTGATCAATATTAAATTTTATCTCTGGTTCTTCCACTTCACAAGCAGACAGACAGTACTTCCTGAAATACAGAATTATAGCCACATTTAAGGTAGGTATGATAATGATAAGTTTTGTCAATTCTCCATAAAAACCTATGATGTGGGTATTCAATAGAACAGCCTCAGCAAGGCGCTTCTAATGAATACCCACAACCAGGAAATGTAAATAGAGCTGTTTCTCTCTAACATTTCCCGTGTTTTGTTGTTGTTTTTGTTGTTTTGTTTTTTATATTTTCAATTTCACTGACTTTTCCCAATTTTTAAAATTTTCTGACTTTTCACTCATAACTACAACTAATGGTGTCATAACTTAACTTATTCTTGAAACTCTGATCATTTACTATAGCAAATATGGTAATACCCTCTCTCTTTTTACAGCAGAAATAACACAGTATCAGATATTGTACTTTGTTAACGCATCTGACAAATTTCACTACTCACAAATTCACTAATTTACAATGCTGTAAACAACCCGGCACTGGAGTGAATGTAATGTACACCATCAGACATCCCCCTCAGGGATTAAAACAAGGAAGAAAGAAGAAAGAAAGCCTCAGCCTGCTTATCCATCCATAGTCATGTCTGCTTGCTTTTTGGAGGCTGGCCTCGGTAGCTGTTGGATGCGGGTCTGACTGGTGATCAGGAGGTGGTGGGTTTGATACCTGCCGGGGTTTGCAACGTTCTTTCAAGGAGTCTGATCAAGAAACCTTTCTCTCCCTTCCACTGATTCAAGAAGGGCAGTTGTCAGTTTCTGGGGAAAGAATGTGCACTGTACTGGTTAGCCGCTTATGTATAAGCCTGCCCAGGAAGTCTGGCCACGGAATATGGCCTAAACAGCATAAACTGGGCCGTTAACCTTTAACCTGCTGAATATTCAATTAAGCCACACTCATTTCTGACTTTGAACCAATCAGATTACTTGATGCAGCTTATTTCTACATATTCATAAACTGAATGTCAAACTGTGTAGATCCTGATCAGATGGCTTCTTCAGAAGCCATCTGATCTGGATCTACACTGTTTGCAAAGATAGGGCTTGTCGCCTACAGCAGGGTAAAGGTTAAAAATCGTAACAAACAAATGCTCTTTGGATAGTTCTGAGGCTACAGAATACTTCTTTGAACGGCAAAGATTCTGATCACACTGTGTGAATGTGCAGGCTGATCTGACTTTTTGCTGGTCACATGCCTTCTTGCAGCTTTGTAATGCCTTGTCTCTAAAAGAAAACTGCCACTCCATGCATTAGGATAACACATCCATGCAACACAGTGCATTTTTTCACATCTCCAAAATAGCTTCTTTTCTGATGAAAATCCATGATATTTTTCTTATATATACTGCAAACAAAGGTTCTGGGTGCTCGTTAGAACGGCATCATTGAGGTGGTTCTAACGAGTACCCACAGCCTATGTCTTGGAGTAGAAATAAGAAAAATAATGTATACCCCGTAAACCCAGTTTTCTCTATATATGGGGTTTAGTGGGGTATTCATTTCACAGACTTGTTCACTTGATGGATGATCCATCTACTGCAAGGGCAGCAGGTATTGCTCAACTATAAGCCAAAATCAGTTTGTTTGATTTGAGGTTTGTAGTTTAAAGGACAAAAAATATAAACTACACTATGATGATGGGCAGCGAGACTTTTTATGGCAGCTATGTGTATGCAATCAGTATAGATCCAGATGAGAGCCGTCTCATCAGGATCTATACTGTTTGCCACCTTGGTATTAATTTCGACTTAACTCCAAATTAACAAGAATGGATGCATCCGACTTCAAAGTTGGAAGAGTCCAATTCAGAAATACAGGGGTGAAAGGGTAAACCAATCTTGTATGGAGTGCAGGGTTCAAATTAACAGTAGCAAGTAGCAGCTTTGCTACCTGAAAATTCAGTTTGCTACCGGGTCAAACAATTCGTAACAAAAAGTTTCTTCCTGGTATAGCGCCAACAACATTTCCATCATCATTATTTTTTCTGCACAAATAAGGCTTGACATTACATGTAAATCATCTGCTGGACTGACGATTCACATTTATTGTCAAGCCTTATTTTAACTGAAAATCAGGAAAGAAAATACCCTGAAAATGCGATCGACTACAGATGCTTAGTGCTTCAAGGGTTAATCTCCAGGATGCCTGCTAATGAAACAACACTTTTTGCTGTCAAGCGGATGCCTTTTGCTACCTACTTACAAACCAGATAGCAACTACAGTTGAACTTCGATGGCTCGAACACCGATGGCTCGTTTACCATGGCTAGGTCCAATCGTACTTGAACCCCTAGGGAAATCTTCAAGGTAACAAGAGGGCCATGATGGCCCTGGATCGCTCACCTGATCCATAGAGTAACAAGTGGGCCCCGGGGAGGGCCATTATTGACCCCAGGGCTATAATGTGCATAATGTTGAGGGAGGTCTAAATAGGTGAAGCTTCATACCAAATATCAACCAAGGCTATAATTTGAACAATCTTGGCGAAGGTCCATTAGATGAAGCTACACAACAAATATCAAAGACCTGGGCCTTGCGGTTTCAGAGAAGAAGATTTTTTTAAAGATATTCCCGACATAAGCCAATGTAAAATCAAATGGCCCCATGGTGGGGGCATTTTTGGCCTCAGGGCTATAATTTAAACAATCTTGATAGAGGTCAACTAGATGAAGCTTCACACCAAATATCAAAGACCTGGGCCTTGCAGTTTCAGAGAAAAAGACTTTTAAAGATTTCCCTATATAAGTCAATGTAAAACCAAAGGGTCTAGGGGTGGGGGCATTTTTGGCCCCAGGGCTATAATTTGAACAATCTTGATAGAGGTCCCCTAGATGAAATTTCACAACAAATATCAAAGACCTAGGCCTTATGGTTTCACAGAAGAAGATTTTTAAAGATTTTCCCTATACAAGTCTATGTAAAACCAAAGCCGGGGGCATTTTTGGTCTCAGGGCTATAATTTGAACAATCTTGGTAGGGGTCCACTAGATGAAGCTTCATACCAAATATCAAAGACCTAGGCCTTGTTGTTTCAGAGAAGAAGATTTTTCAAGATTTTCCCTATATAAGTCTATGTAAAACCAAAGGGCCCGGAGTGGGGGCATTTTTGGCACCAGGGCTTTAATTTGAACAATCTTGGCAGAGGTCCACAAGATGAAGCTTCATACCAAAAATCAAATACCTGGGCCTTGCGGTTTCAGAGAAGAAGATTTTAAAAAATTTTCCCTATATAAGCCTATGTAAAACCAAAGGGCCCCAGGGCAGGGGCATTTTTGGCCCCAGCACTAATTTGAACAATCCTGGTAGGGGTCCACTAGATGAAGCTTCATACCAAATAGCAAAGACCTGGGCCTTGCGGTTTCAGAGAAGAAGATTTTTAAAGAGTTTCCCTATATAAGCCCATGTGAAACCAAAGGGCCCCGGGGCGGGGGCATTTTTAGCCCCAGCACTATAATTGAACAATCTTGGTAGGGGTCCACTAGATGAAGCTTCATACCAAATATCAAAGACCTGGGCCTTGCGGTTTTAGAGAAGAAGATTTTTAAAGATTTTCCCTTTATAAGCCTATGTAAAACCAAAGGGCCCGGGGCGGGGGCATTTTTGGCCCCAGCACTATAATTTGAACAATCTTGGTAGGGGTCCAGTAGATGAAGCTTCATACCAAATATCAAAGACCTAGGCCTTGCGGTTTCAGAGAAGAAGATTTTCCCTATATAAGCCATGCAAAACAAAAGGGGCCCAGGGCGGGGACATTTTTGGGCCCAGCACTATAATTTGAACAATCTTGGTAGGGGTCCACTAGATGAAGCTTCATACCAAATATCAAAGACCTGGGCCTTGTGGTTTCAGAGAAGAAGATTTTTAAGTTTTTGGTGAAAAAAATCTATTTTTGGCTCCTGTGACCTAGATATGCAACAGACCGGAACCATTTGAACAACTTTGAAAGAGGACTACCTAAGGATCATTCCTGTGAAGTTTGGCCAAAATCCGATCAGTGGTTTAGGAGGAGAAGAAATTGTTTACGCACGGACGCACACACGGACGACAGACAAAAAGTGATCCCAAAAGCTCACCTTGTCACTACGTGACGGTGAGCTAAAAAATGGTGGGGGATGATCAAGGCGAGTTTAGTCTTTTATCTTGCAAATGACTGTTGTGTGTACTCATTAGAATCGCCTTGGTGAGGCGATTCTAATGAGTACACACAGCAAACATTTTCATTATATAACATCGAAAGAGGTTCAAAAGTATATCGGTATACCTCTTGGCAGTGACCTTCAATGGCTCCAACTACCGCTGTCTGGAATACATTTTCATGGTCCCAAAGCGGTTCGAGCCATTGAAGTTTGACTGTACTTGCTACCTGCAAAATAAAGTTAATAATAATTTCTACTACTGAGAGTGCTACAAAAAAGCATACTTACTTGAATTTTTCATGCGCATCTTTAATGTAAGTGTTCATATGAGCAAGATATGAGCTCTCACCACCAAACTGAAAAAGGTAAGAAAAAAGGTAACCTTAATAAATACATGAAAAAAAGAAATTGATGATAAATGATCTGGGGCCAGATGCTCTAAACTAACGATGTCATTAGTTAACATATCATTAAAATTTTGATCATTAAATATGGCAAATATACTGGTACATACTTATTTTTTGCAGAAACAAGACAGATGAAAATTCCAGGAAATCCAGGTTTTCAAAAAGTTGCATGATAGCTGACAGGAAAACATTACAAGTGCAGAGTTGTCATTCTTGAATGAGATACTTTGCACTGACCTTTTCTATAATCCTATCAAGTATCATTAAAATATTTCAAGGGTTGCAGAGTTATGCTCTGGAAACGAAAGGTTGAAAAATATGGATCAGGGGAGATAATTAAAAAATTAAGACAAGCAGATTTATCATCTTGCACGGGACACTGTGCAATGGCCTGTTCTGTAATTTTACCAAATATTATTCAAATATTTCAAACGGTTGCTGAGTTATGCTCCGGAAACGAAAATAAAGTAAAAATATGTTTCAGGGGAGATAATTAAAAAACTAAAACAAATAGAGTTGTCATTTTTGCATGCGGCACTCCACACCGACCAGTTCTATAATCCCACCATGTATCATTAAAATATTTCAAACGGTTGCAGAGTTATGCTCTGGAAAAGAAATGTTGAGGCCCACCCGCCCGCCGAGGCCTGCTGTCCTTGCAGCGGGTAAGGGTAGAGGGGGAATGTTGTTATTTCTCCTGTTTCTACACTTCCATTCATTTTCCTCTTTCTCCTCTGTCCCTCATTTTCATCTCATCTACTATCTCTTCTATAATCTATCTTTTTTCTCCCTTCCTCTGGGAGATGCCTGAAAATGACCTACAAGGGCTGAGGTGTCGATAAACCTAAAACAATCAATCAATCAATGATCAAGATCTGCCCATTTTCTAGGTCTGGACTTAAGACTGTTTTTTCAACCCTTAAATTCCAGGAGCCAGTTGTTCAAAGCCTCGTAAGCTTAACGTGCTTGTTATTGGTCATATTGTGAACAGTTCTATCAAGTATAATACAGTCGAACTTCAATGGCTCGAACACTTTTGGGACCTCGAAAATCTGTTCGAGACAGGGGTAGTTCGAGCCACTGAGGTTACTGTCAGGAGACATAACGAGATATTTTTAGATATCTTTTCGGTGTTGTATAATAAAATGTTTGCTGTGTGTACTCATTAGAATCGCCTCATCGAGTACACACAGCATACATTTGCAAGATAAAAGACTAAACTCTTCTTAATTATTCCCCACTATTTCTTATGCGGAGGATTTTGCTAGGGGCTCAAGAATGGGTTCGACACATCCGTCGTAAATGAGCCATCGGTGTTCGAGCCATCGAAGTTCTACTGTATCTAAAATTTTGTAACTTTTGCTGAAAAAATGTGAGCATGCAAAAGCTGCTCACATTTTTTTTTCAGCATTAATGGATCTCTTATAGTTCTTGAGAAATGGACTTGAACATTAGGGTGAACGCAAGGGTGGTTGCAAATGTCGACTGCTTGACAAACGAACAGATGAACAGACAAACGGATGGAAATTTTCTACCCCTATATTGCGCCATTCTTAAAGCAGGCACGATGATGATGATGATGATTTCGTGTTTAACGACGCGTCAACCCTCTTGGTGGGTCATAAGCGTCAGTCGGTTAATGGTTAAAAAAGCAGGCACGACAAAAATCATTCTACTTCAGTCATACCGAAAGCTTACACTAACATTTAAGGGGAATGGGAACACCTGGCAGATTTTTCCGCCATTTTTCAAAGGGAGACAACTTTCCGGACTTCCTGTTCGCTTTTCTATAAACCCTGTCCCGCAGAAAAAGGTGTCTACTCTTAAAGGAAAGAATTTGCTCCTCAGGAGCTGAGTCTTCCCTTTAATAGTTGACCACTATTGACATGGGAGAAAAAATACTTTTGCAGGAGTTGCCTCCCCTGAAGGTGTTCCCATTCCCCTGTGTTATCAAAGATGTGGATATTGGTCTATTTGGACTTAACCCTTTTTTGTACCAGAAACCCCAAAACAGTGCAGGCCCAGATCAGACGCCCCGAAACGCGGCGTCTGATCAGGGCCTACATTGTTTGCAAAAAGTAGAGCATTTTCTCAATTAATATTGAAGAAAACACAACCTGACACCCATAAATTTTGAAATGGACTCCCGCTATATAAAAGGTGGAAGATTCCATTCGGTACAAAAAGGGGTTGAATTGTGGGGAAAATAAACTACTGACTTTGGAAGGGTGCACACGACCCTGCCATATTTAACCCAAAAGATGCCAATCACAACAATTGTCGTCTGCTTTGTCATCTTCTGGTAACTTTTAAAAGTCATTGTTGCAAACAGCCTAGAGGAGCAGTCTGATCTGGGTACACTCTGTTTGCCTGTATGCAAGAATGTTTTTAAAAAAATTGCAAGAAGACTGAGCAGACGGCATAAGCAGACGACATTTTCAGATTAGTTTTTCTCCGCAGCTTAACCCTTATCTTGCTATTCACAACAACCCCTATCTTTGCAAACAGTGTAGATCCAGATCAGATGGCTTCTGAAGAAGCCATCTGATCCGGATCTTCCAGATCAGATGGCTTCTGAAGAAGCCATCTGATCCGGATCTACACTGTTTGGCATTCAATTTATGAATTTGTAGCAATAAATAACATCAAGTAATTTGATTGGTTGATAGAGAGAAATGGGTGTGGCTAAACTGAATATTCAGCAAGATAAGGGTTAAGGGTTAATGCCTGTGCTTGGAATTACACCTGGGTCACAGCAGTGAGAGACAGATCCAGGCCCATTCACACAGTGCTGAACACCATAGCTTCTTTTTCATGATTTTGTTCATGTTTGCTTCACACATCAGATTAAACACCTACCCCTTTATTGGCTGCAGCAAACTGCAGTATCTTAGCAACTGACCCCAGGTTTCTCCTCTGGTCATTGGACAAGGCCTTATCAGCAGCAATATTGATAATGTCGAAGACATCTGGAGCAACAATAGCCGGGTTGATGTACCGATAGTATAACAAGTTACCTACAATCTGAAAGTACAAAACAGTATACAATGGCACATCCAGAAAATAGTAAAATGTATTCACAACAAAGAAAATTGTAGAAATCTCCTCTCTGTCTCTGTCTCTGTCTCTCTCTCTGTCTCTCTCTCTCTCACGTGAAAATGATTTTCTTTGGAAATTTGAAATATGGAAAACATTTACACTTGGAAAACTGTTTTCAAAGTTTAAATGCTCTCCATATTTCAAATGGAAAAACAGAACATTCCCCATATCACTTAGCCTTCAGTATACTAGCATTCTGCTTTCAAATAAATAGGGCGGCCCTAACTTATATTTACAGAAACATACAGAAATATCACAATTTTTAATTAGAAAAATGTTTATCGATTGACCCACAGTTATAAGGACAAAATCTTTATTAGTGCTGGAGTCCATGTGACTATCACTGATTTGTAGGAAATCCATATGACTTATTTACAGAATTTTATCAAAGTGAGGTCAGCGTGTTTGTGTAAGAGGTTTATCTGTAAAATCTGGGCTGGAATCATGGGTTGGGCTTGGCAAACAGTGTAGACCCTGATCAGACGCCGCAGAACGCTGCATCTGATCAGGGTCTACACTGTTTGTTTACCGAACAGAAATTTAGAGGTAAAACAAAACAGTGTAAGTCCTGTTCAGGCCCAATTTCCCAAGCTACACTCACAGACAATCGACCCACCAGTACTCTCAGTACTTTGATTAGTAATGAAGGATAAATGAGGCAGTCCTTACCTATATTTTGCAGCAAACGTATGGAAATATCACAATTTTCAATTAGAAAATTTATTTCTTTTTAGTAATGAAGTAAAACACTATTATGGATTTGTAATCATAATGTTAACCTAGTTAGCCCTTGACCTGCTGAATATTTAAATATGCCACACCCACCACTGCTTATCAACCAATCAGATTACTTGATGCAAATCATTGCAAGAAATTCATAAACTGAATGAAAAACAATGAAGATTGTTTGAAAGATAAGATATCCGGGCGCAGCAGGACAAGGTTTAATATGGCAAACCCCTAAATGGTAAACCTGCAAACAGTGTGGGCCCAGATCAGATGCCGCTGATCAGAGCTTTCATTGTGTGCAAAAAGGTCTAATATGATTTTTTAAAATAATTTTTTAAAACTAACTCAACCTGAGACTCCTAAATTTCAAAACAGACTCATATCATATAAAGGTAGATGCTATTTGGCATAAAATGGGTAAAATACCTTCAATGTGTCTTTCTCCAGAGATTCAGGAAACTTCTTCTCTAACGCTGCTTTTAACACTTGAGCCATGTACCTTATACCATATCTACAACAAGATAAACAGGGTTGAGAACCAGGCATGTTTGAAGACACTGCTTTCAGTTTTGAGGGGTTTTTTTTACTGGACATTGGGATGAAATAACATCGCAAACCCTACTGCCTAAAGAAACAGCTAAGGTTTAAGGAACAGTCCCACTCATAACACTTTTCCCAGGCAGGCTGGTTTAACTCAGCGTCGAAGTGCCATGCAGCCCAAACTATTTCTCCAAGCCCCGATGGGCGGAGGTACTTTTTGAGTTTAACATCCCACCAACAATTAAGTAGCCGGCCTCGGTAGCTCAGTCGAATGCGCGTCTGATTGGTGATGAGGACTCGGGTTCGATACCTGCAGGACTCAGCAACATTCTTCCGTGGAGATTGATCATGAAATCTTTTCTAGGTTCATTCTCCCCCTTCTGCTGATTCAAGAAGGGCAGTTGTCAGTTTCTGGTGAAAGAATTTGCACTGCACTGGTTAACCACTTACGTATAAGCCTGCCCAGGAAAAATGTGGATAAGTAAACTGACCGGATCAAAAATGACCTAAAATAGTGTTGACTGGGCCATTAAACCCCATTACAAACAAACAAAACCAACAATTAAGGTTATATGAAGATGGAACCTCAGTTTAACAAGAATGGCCCTATATCGCTCACCTGTGTACCAGAAAATCATTAGTGTAGGAGACCACTTGACATTGCTACATACTAAATATCTAAGCTCAAGCTGGGCGACAGGGCTTGAGATGTAATTTCATCTCAATGTCGGGTAAAAGTCCCACAAAATTGGAAGAGACATCTCCAAAATGACCTATATAGTGTTGACGGGGATGTAAAACCTCAAACAAAATCTGTGCCTTATGGTTTTGGAGAAGAAGATTTTTTTAAGTTGTTCCCAGTATAAGTCTATAGGAGCTAATGAGCCCTGGGGCTTGGCCAATTTTGACCCAAAGGGCATGGTTGGCAGGATTTATGTAGGCGACCATTTTGTGTTGCTATATACTAAATATCTAAGGTCTGTACTTCATGGTCTCAAAATAGATGTTTGAAGCTTTTTTTCCATTATACCGTATTCGACCTATTTACCGCACCATGCGCTTAGTTTTTTCAAAATTGTATGAAAATGTTGTGGTGAAAAATCTACCTAATAAGCGCACACTCAATACGAAAAAAATACGAAAAAAAAAGCTTCTGATATGATTATTTTATAGAGTTGAATTTCAGCATAGGGGTTCACCACATATACATATGATTGTCTGGGTCAAAGATGCAGCAAAACTCAATATGAATTTGTTGGGAGGTTACTGTAAAGTGTGCGCTTGTGTATTTCTTTCCAGAAAAAGCTTGAGTGTGCGCTTATAGGAGCATGTGCGGTAAATAGGTCGAATACGGTAAGTTTGTTGGAGTTAAGGGGCCACAGGATTTGGCAAATTTGGACCCCAGGGGCATGATTGGCAGGATTCATGTAGGCGACCACTCGACATTGCTGCATGTTAAATACCTAAGCTCTGGGACTTATGGTTTCAGAGAAGAAGATTTTTGAAGATGTTTTTCCCCATTTTAAGTTTTTTTTTTTTTTGTTTATTTTGTTTTTTGTTTTTTTTCATTATAAGGGCCCTGTGGTTTCAGAGAAGAAGATTTTTGAAGTTTCTCCAATTGTAAGTCTATGGAAGAAGCTAAAGAGCCCTGGGGTGTGGCCAATTTGGATCCCAGGGGCATAACTGGGAAGATTTATGTAGGTGGCCACTTGACGTTGCTACATACTAAAAATCTAAGCTCTGGGCCTTAAGGTTTCATATAAGAAGATTTTTTAAATTTTTTTTCCATTATAAGTCTATTGGAGGTGATCGCTCGGGCATGGCCAATTTTGACCCCAGGGGCAGGGTTAGCAGGATTTATGTAGCTGGCTATTTTATGTTGCTAGATACTAAATATCTAAGTTCTGTGCTTCACAGTTTCTGAGAAGAAGATTTTTTAAGCTTTTTTCCATTATGAGTCTTTGGGAGCTAAGGGGCCCCGGGGCGTGGCCCATTTGGACCCCAGGGGCATGATTAGCAGGAAATATGTAGGTGACCACTTGCCGTTGCTACATGCTAAATATCTTAGCTCTGGGCCCTGTGGTTTCAGAGAAGAAGATTTTTGAAGTTTTTTTCCATTATGAGTCTATGGAAGCTAAAAGGGTCCCAGGGTGTGGCCCATTTGGACCCCAGGGGCATGATTGGCAGGATTTATGTAGGTGACCACTTGTCATTGCTACATGCTAAATATCTAAGCTCTGGGCCCTGTGGTTTCAGAGAAGAAGATTTTTGAAGCTTTTTTTTCCATTATGAGTCTATGGGAGCTAAAAGGGTCCCAGAGTGTGGCCCATTTGGACTCGAGGAGCATGATTTGCAGGATTTATGTAGGTGACCACTTGTCATTGCTACATGCTAAATATCTAAGCTCTGGGCCCTGTGGTTTCAGAGAAGAAGATTTTTGAAGCTTTTTCCATTATGAGTCTATGGGAGCTAAGGGGCCCCGGGGCGTGGCCCATTTGGACCCCAAAGGCATGATTGGCAGGATTTATGTAGGTGACCACTTGCCATTGCTACATGCTAAATATCTAAGCACTGGGCTCTGTGGTTTCAGAGAAGAAGATTTTTGAAGCTTTTTTTCCCATTATGAGTCTATAGGAGCTTAGGGGCCCCAGGTCGTGGCCCTTTTGGACCCCAGGGGCATGAATGGCAGGATTTATGTAGGTGACCACTTGTCATTGCTACATGCTAAATATCTAAGCTCTGGGCCCTGTGGTTTCTGAGAAGAAGATTTTTGAAGCTTTTTTTTCCATTATGAGTCTATGGGAGCAAAGGGGCCTCAGGGCGTGGGCCATTTGGACCCTAGGGGCATGATTGGCAGGATTTATGTAGGTGACCACTTGCCCTTGCTACATGCCAAATATCTCAGCTGGGCCCTGTGGTTTCAGAGAAGATTTTTTAAACTTTTTTCCTTTAGGAGTCTATAGGAGCTAAAGGGCCCCGGGGCGTGGTCCGTTTGGACCCCAGGGGCATGATTGGCAGGAATTATGTATGTGCTCAATTGCCGTTGCTACATGCTAAATATCTAAGCTCTGGGCCCTGTGGTTTCAGAGAAGAAGGTTTTTTTTTGCTTTTTTCCATTATGAGTCTATGGGAGCTAAGGGGCCTCAGGGCGTGGGCCATTTGGACCCTAGGGGCATGATTGGCAGGATTTATGTAGGTGAACACTTGCCGCTGCTACATGCCAAATATCTCAGCTCTGGGCCCTGTGGTTTCAGAGAAGGAGATTTTTTAAGCTTTTTTCCATTAGGAGTCTATAGGAGCTAAAGGGCCCTGGGGCGTGGCCCGTTTGTACCCCAGGGGCATGATTGGCAGGAATTATGTAGGTGACCACTTGCCGTCGCTACATGCTAAATATCTAAACTCTGGGCCCTGTGGTTTCAGAGAAGAAGATTTTTGAAGCTTTTTTTCCATTATGAGTCTATGGGAGCTAAGGGGCCTCAGGGCGTGGGCCATTTGGACCCTTGGGGCATGATTGGCAGGATTTATGTAGGTGACCACTTGCCGTTGCTACATGCCAAATATCTCAGCTCTGGGCCCTGTGGTTTCAGAGAAGGAGATTTTTGAAGCTTTTTTCCATTATGAGTCAATAGCTAGTTAAGGGGCCTCAGGGTGTGGCCAATTGGGACCCCAGAGGCATGATTGGCAGGATTTATGTAGATGACCACTTGACATTGTTACAAGCTAAATATCTAAGCTCTGGGCCCAGTGGTTTCAGAAGCAGATATTTTAATTTTTTCCCATTGTAAGTCTATGGGAGCTATATGTTGCCATGGCAACCAGAATTCCAATCTGATTAGCCCAAAAACCTTATGCAGCCTTTCCCCCTACCTGATGATGCTTCTCATGAAATTTGATCAAGATTGACCGTGGGGTATGAGAGATATACTCATTTGAAATTGTTTACGGATGCACGGACGGACGGACGGATGCACACACGACGGACGACGGACAAAAAGTGATCACAAAAGCTCACCTTGTCACTATGTGACAGGTGAGCTAAAAACTCATCCATCCATCTGGAGATGCCCTGAATCAAGCTACATCATCTGGTTTATATGGTAACTTATCCACAATACGAAAGAGGCTTCCAACTTCCATTAAATTTTATTAGAAAACTCGGGTTTCAAATACGAGGACTGTTCAAATATGAATGCAAGTAGAACGTTTTCTCATGCACTAATGCGAAAATCACCTGGAAATAAATATCACAGCGTAGAAAAACATTTTACCAATACATTGATACCAAACCTGTTAAAATCTGTCCACTTTAGCCATGTATATCGTTCGATAAACACTGTCTACTCTTGTATACTAATACAAAACATGGTTGGAAGAAGGTCAGAGTACGCCATTGAAATACGGTCCTATATAAAGAATCGTTGTATTCTTGGTATACGGTGCAAAGCCATTTTTGATGAAATATGTTCGGTTTATGGGCATAATGAAATGTCTTTTCCAACAGTTTTCCGTTGGTGTAAGAAATTCAGCTGTGGGCTAGGCTCAACAGAAGATGCACCACATGATCGTCGGCCGAAAAGAGCAATATCTGCCAAGATGGTTGCTAGAGTGAAAGAAATAGTTGCTACCGATGTACAATACACCACTAGGCAAATAGCTAATATGGTTGGCATCTCATTAGGAGCAGCTCATACAATTCTGAAATGGGATTTGAAAATGAGATGGATTCCCCATCGGTTGACAGATGAGCAGAAAAAGACACGCATTCAGTGCGCCAAGAAGTTGCTTAAAAAGTTTCCAAATTACAATGCACGGTCTTTCGCTAATGCCGTCACAGGTGACGAGAAATGGGTTCACTTTTTTGAGCAAAAATGAAAGATTCAGAACAAAATATGGGCAACAAAGTATTGCAAAAGACCATGCATTGCAAAGCGGACCATGAGCGTCAAGAAGGTAATGTATGCCATATTCTTTTCAAATCAGGGCCCAGCTATTCAGGTTGCTGTGCCTAAAGGCAAAACTGTAAATGCTAAGTTTTACAAGAATAAAGTTCTTCGAAAATTGAAGAAATATTTCAAAGAACGAAGACCCGCAACTGGTTTGGCCAATGTCAGATTGCTACATGACAATGCGTCATCGCACAAGGCGTTCATTGTGCAAGACTATCTGAAGCAAGAAAAGGTTGTTGAACTCCCTCACCCCCCGTATTCCCCTGACCTTGCCTCGTGTGACTGTTTTTTTGTTCCCGCAGCTGAAAAAATACCTTTCTGGTCAAAAATTTGTACAGCGCAAACACCTCGGTTCTGCAATATTCCAGTTCCTTCATAGTATACCTCGAAAAGACTACCAAAATGCATTCAATGATTGGATCAGAAGACTGATTTGTTTGTTTGATTTGAGGTTTAACGTCCCTGTCAACACTGTAAAGGTCATTTTGGAGACGTTGCTTCCAATTTTGTGGGACTTTTACCAGACATTGAGATGAAATGACATCTCAAGCCCTGTCGCCCAATGAAACCAATAGGGTTTATTAGCATGGACGGTCCGCCTCGCACTGCGGTTCCTGGACAGGCTTAGCTCCTCTAAGCAGTTTACCAATACTAGTGTGCGGGCCGGATTCAGCTCTGCATGGAAGCATCATGCAGCCCATATATTTCTTCAAGCCCCTATGGGCGGGGGCCGTTTCAGAAGACTGAAAGTTTGTATATCTGTTAAAGGGGAATACTTTGAGGGGACAAAATAAATATTTCCTCGAAATCTATCACGGAATCATTTTTATGTGCTTAGTTGCATTCATATTTGAACAGTCCTCGTATCTAGTCTGCAACCAACTTACGGTATTTTGTCTAGTGACTGCAGTATAGCATTCAGGAATTTGTCTGTCAGCTCCTGCAATTTGTCAGTTGATTGTTGTAATTGTTGCTGCACTTCCTCGTGCTTTAAGGCCTGCTCTATTGTCACATCATATGGCAGTTCGCTTGTTTTGCCAGTTTCCGACTCCTGTTGATTGACCCAGACTTTATATACTTCTATTGGATTTGTGTTGATCTTGAGAGTTTTGTCGTTTATGACCTCAGAAACTATCGGCTGTAACATCTCTTTTAAAGCGTTCTGGCCCCGCTGATTCCTGTAAAAGAAAATATCAGGGAGCAGTGGTCCAGTTGTTCAGAAATAACAATGTTGTTGGTTAACAAATCATTAAAACTTTGATCATTAAACATGGCATTATGTACCATATTTTTGCTGAAAAAATAGTAGCTTTTGCATTAGCACTCGCATTTTTCCAGCAAAAATACTAGAGTATCAGATATTGTACTGGCTAGAACAGTTAACAATTTGACCACTAACAAGCTTGTTAAGCTAACCATGCTTTGAACAACTGGGCCCGATTGTTCAAACTAGTAATGGTGTTAATAAACCTATCGTCAGAACTCTGATCAATAAATATGCCATCTGCACTAATATTTTTGTCCAAAAAATGGGAGTAGCTTTTGTATTGTAATTGCTGTAACAGTTAACAATTTGACTACTAACACGCTTGTTAAGCTAACAGTGCTTTGAACAGCTGGGCCCTTGTGGACTGTTACCTCAAACAATATGAGCTGGTCCACATCATGGTTTAGCAATTTACAAAGTCGTAGCTTGATTGGATGTAAGTTTTAGAAAGTGTTCAGTTAGCCACAAACAACAAGAGGCCCATGGGCCACTATGCTCACTGGAGCTCAGGTGGGCACTGCCCAATGGCAGCCATGTATTTTAACATATCATCTACCAAATGAACCCCCATGTCCAAATGAGCACCCATGTGGACTCGTATCTGAAACATTAGGCCTTTTATGAAGCAGAGGGGGTGGGGCATGGACCCAATGGAGCCCTGGTTGGTATCACAAAATGTGTCTTATCATAAGGAACAAGAATATATATGGTTTAGCAGTGGGGATCTGTAAGGCCTCTTAACACTTTACCACTGAGGGATTTTGTGAATTTTGCTGATTTTCACGGTGCTGCACCTGACAGCAACTTCAACTAGCCATTGTTTCATAATCCATGGTCTGTTTTACACCAAACTCGGTATGAATGTTCATTGGGCAGTAGCCTTTCAAATGCAACCTTTCATGACTTGATCATTGTTGTCATGGTAAAGAGGGGGCATCTCAAAGTTGGCAAAATGTGTGTTTTCACATGAATTTTTGACCACATTTTAATCTTCAAACAGCTGTCAAGGCAACAATTAAGGTGTTTGGCACTGGCCATTTTCACTGTTTGCAGCATGTTTTATCAGCATCAATTTTCAGGCATTTTTGACCCAAGACACCCTCAGATATAAATTTTAGCGGCCGGTTGGGCCATACACCCAAAATTTTTCTGGATGTCAGGGGGGCGTTGCCCCCCCTCCCCCAGAATATTTTTAGTGGGGAGGCTCGCAAAAAAACAGGTCACTTTTTTGCCCAACAAATCCTAAAGCAAACATAACTATCCCCGGGTAGAAAGGCAGATTTCAGGTGCTTCTGGGGCTTAAAATGGGGGGGGGGGGGGGTGCAGACACGTAAAAACACGTATCTGAGTGTGAAAGGGTTAAGTGGTGGAGGGGTTGGGGCATGCCCTGTTGATCCCAGGAAAGCCCAAGATTGTTGTCCCTAAATGTGTCTTATCATAAGGACCAAGTATATATATGGTTTAGGGGTGGGAATCTGAATGGTTTCTGAGATTTGAGGCCCTTTTATGAAGTGGAAAGGATAGGAATGGCCCCTGCAGACCCACCTACAGTAGGTGTGCTAATAATAAGGAACAAGAACATATATGATCATCGGGTGGGGATTTGAATGGTTTCTGAAATATAAAGTCTTTTATGAAGTGGAAGGGCGGGGCAAATTGCCTCAGCACAAAGAGACCCCCAGGTTGGTGTGATTGAACGAGTCTTATCATAAGGAACAAGTTTATGGTTTAGGGGTGGGGATCTGAACTATTTCTGAGATATATGGCTTTTAATGAAGTAAAGCGATGGGGTATGGCCTGGGCATGCCCCAGGGACTACCAAGCTGGTGTCACTGAATGCCTCTTATCATAAGGAAGATGAATAAATATGGTTTAGGGTGGGGCTAAGAACAGTTTCTGAGATATAAGGCCTTTTGTGAAGTGGAGGGGTGGGGCAAGGCTCCGGGAGACTCCCAGGTTGATGTCAATGAATGTGTCTTAGCATAAGGAACAAGAATATATATGGTTTAGGGGTAGCCATCTGTAGGGTTTCGGAGATATTGTGAGATTATGAAATGGAGGGGGTGGGGCATGGCCCCAGCACATCCCTGGGGACCCCCAGGTTGGTGTCACTGAATGCGTCTTATCATAATGAACAATAATATATATGGTTTAGGGGTGAGGATCTGAACAGTTTCTGAGATATATGGCCTTTTGTAAGTGAAGGGGTGGGGCAAGGCCCCTGCACATCCCTGAGGACCCCCAGGTCGGTGTCAATGAATGTGTCTTAGCATAAGGATCAAGAATATAATATGGTTTAGGGGCAGGGATCTGTAAGGTTTCCGAGATATTGGGCCTTTTATGAAATGGAGGGGGTGGGGCATGGTCCCGGAGCATCCCGGGGACTCCCAGGTTGATGTCAATAAATGGGTCTTTTCATAAGGAACACGAATATATACGGTTTAGGGGTGGGGATCTGAATGGTTTCCAAGATATTGGGCCTTTTATTAAGTGGAGGGGGTGGGGCATGGCCTCGGCGCATCCCTGAGGACCCCCAGGTTGGTGTCACTGAATGTGTCTTATCAATAGGAACAAGAACATATATGGTTAAGGGGTCGGGATCTGAATGGTTTCTGTGATATATGGCCTTTTATGAAGTGGAGGGGGTGAGACATGGCCCCGGCACAACCTGGGGGGACCCTCAGGTTGGCATAAAAGCATATAGCTGAGAGAAGTTTACTCAAGAAATATTTCTATAAAAGTTTTGTCAAAATATCTGCAATGACTTGGCAGTAAATGCCATTTTTCAATTTTCCCCATTATAAGTCTATGGAAACTCTAAGTTGCCATAGCAACCAAACTAATGAGCCGATTTTCAAACAAAACACAAACTTTCAATCCCCCAGCCCAAGGATGCTACAGATAAAATTTGGGCCCGATCGGCCCAGTGGCTTCAGAGGAGAAGATTTTTCAATTTTCCCCATTATAAGTCTATGGAAACTCTAAGTTGCCATAGCAACCAAACTAATGAGCCGATTTTCATAAAAAACATAAACTTTCAATCCCCCAGCCCAAGGATGCTATAGATAAAATTCGGGCCCAATCCGCCCAGTGGCTTCAGAGGAGAAGATGTTTAAGTGTTGACGCAGACGACGGACAACTGCCTATCCTATAAGCTCCCCTGGAGCCTTCGGCTCTGGTGAGCTAAAAAGTTCAAAGAAGTGTTCAAAGGGGCATTACTCTGTTAATATCTGGTGGACAACGAGGGAAGGCTGAAAAATTCTGAGCCTGACCAAGATCCAATGGTTTGTCCATTCTGAAAGTGCCTTATTTTTCAACATAGTCTCCCTTCCTGTCCACACACTTCCTCCAGCGATGCTGGAGGCCCAGCCAAGTGCTTTTTCATGTTTGGAAACAGGAAATAATCTGGAGCTAGATCAGGTGAATACCGAGGGTGATCGACAAGTGTGAAGCCACAGTCATGCACAGCAGCCATTGCGACAACCAATTTCTGAGAAGGCACATTGTCCTGATGGAACAAGACCCCTTTTGTCAATTTTCCGGGTTGTTTAGCCTTAATTGCTTTTCGCAATTGTTTTAGCAGATCTGCATAATACTCCCCATTAATTGTTCTGCCCTTTTGAAGGTAATCTATGAATATTATACCCTTGGCATCCCAGAACACTGATGCCATCACCTTCCCTGCAGAGGAGACGACCTTTGCCTTCTTTGGAGGGGGTGAGCCAGGGTGCTTCCATTGCATGGATTGTCTTTTGGTCTCTGGCTCAAAGTGATGAACCCAACACTCATCCTGAGTGACAAAACGGTCAAGAAAACCATCTTGGTCTGCTTCAAAAATAGCCAAGTTGGCTTGTGACAGGTTCAGTCTGGTCAGGCGTCAAAAGCCGTGGCACCCATCTGGCGGAAACCTTCGACATTCCTAATTCACTGAGTAGAATGTTCTCTACTTGTTCACGGGAGATGCCAACAGTGTTAGCTAACTGATTCACAGTTAAACGCCTGTCATCCATCATGGCCCTGTGCACTTGGCTGATGGTTTCCTCAGTTGTTGGCGTTGTGGGTCGTCCACACCGGTCATCATCTTCAAGGCTGTCCTTGCCCATCTTAAAATCTGCTGCCCACCTTTTCACCGTTGCATACGAAGGAGCATCATCCCGTAATGTAGCAACCATATCGGCATGAATGTTCTTAGGAGCTAACCCCTTTTAATGGAGGTACTTGATGACACCACAATACTAGATTTTGTCCATTTTCTCAAAAACGTGCTAGTATCAATTTTCAAAGTCTAGAATTTCTACGTTATTGCAGGTAAACTTGAACTCATTTGAGTCAAATCAAGTAATAAAGGTTTGGATTTAATGAATACAAAATTTCATGGCTGTTCGATGCCTGCTCCTTGGTCAGGCTCACTTTTCAGCCTACCCTCGTTTAACCTCAAAACAATTATGTGCTGCTTCACATCATGGTCTAACTATAAATCAAGTTTCAGCTTGCAACAATTGTTCAGATGTGAACTGTAGGGAATAGCTGCAAACAAGTCTATGGATAAAGGACGGAAGGATGCTAGACTCTATAATGTAGAATGTCCCATTTTTCAAACATGCATAGAAATCTGTATGTTGTCTGCTTTGAAATTTTGCTTGGCCCCTAACGTCCAGGATCTTACCTGTTAAACCCAACGATCATTTTGACAACCAGAGGGTTCCCAGTAACAATGTCTGTTATCTTTTCTACTTTGGCTCTGAAAACACAAAAAATTTTAACATTAGTTTCCATTTAAGGGGAATGGATACACCTTCAGGGGAGGCAACTCCTGCAAAAGCATTTTTGTCTCCCATGTCAATAGGGGTCAGCTCTTAAAGGCAAGAGGAGGAAATTCTTTCCTTTAAGAGTAGTCTCCTTTTTCAGTGCGACAGGGCTTACAATAAGCGAACAGGAAGTCCTGAAAGTTGTCTCCCTTTGAAAGATGGCCTAAAAATCTGCCATGTGTTCCCATTTTCCTTAAATGAAAAAGACTACCGGCTGAAATATTTTATCATGGAGTGAATAATCTAACTGTTAAAGGAGTTGAGGAAAACGGATGAAAAGCGAAGCTTTCCTCAACGAGTCTAATAAATTTGATAATACACGTGCACAAATGCAAGATTCTATTTAACATATGACATTTAAAATGCATTTTATTCACAATTGTTTTACAAAAATGTCCCTATTCCGCCATCAGTAAACGTTTTGTCATGAATGATGACATACATGTAATGTTACAGGGCCTATCTAACTAATTTGCATATTTAATCCACCAGTGGATTATCAAATTAATTACATGGCATTATTACATTTTCAGACGCGATGTCATATGATAAAGACATTTTCTTTCACAGAGTGTATATGAGTTGTAAACTATCAATGCTATAGGTGTCTGTATGAAGAAGCCACATGAGTCCATCTATATGGACAAACCAGTTTTATGAGTCAGTTCATGAGGTAAAGCTACTTATGCACATATTACCAGCAAAGGATCAGACTCAGTCTCACCTGATCCTTTGCTGGTCACTGAGAGCTTCAGGTAGCTTCATGTAAGAACTTCCCCAAGAAGTCATGTGACAAGACAAAACAGAGATAAAGAGCCAGAGCTCTTACCCATTAGGCCATGGAGGCCCGTACACTTTAAGGAGCAGTCTGATCAAGGTCAACACTATTTGCCATTCTGTCTGCACCTTTTGGACTCCTTGCTGCACTTGAAACAATTTGTTAAAATTTTAGGGGAGTTACAGCAAGTCCTCAATGTATCTGAATTTTTTAGATTTTTATGGATTGTCATATATTTGGCAGCCAGAGCTCAATAGCAGTTCTGGAGAAAAGGACTTGAATGTTAGGAATGTATCTAGGGTCTTTATAAATGTTGATAGCTGGACAAACAAACATACATACAAATAATGAAATGAAAGAAAGGACAGACACAAAACTAGATCCTTGTACTATGCCAAACTTAAAGCTGGTACAACAAAACTGGGACTAATTTGTTCGAGTTCACTTCTTGTAATAAAGCTTACTTACGTCCTCCTTGTATGCATAAACAAAAAAAAAATATATATATATATAACAATTACTGAAGGAAAGGAATGAATTTCTTAATGACGAATGCAGGTATAGCCCTCCGGCACTTGTTATGCTATTAACCCTTGTCCTGATGAATAAATTAATTTTTCCACACCCATTTCTGAATATCAACCAATCAAATTACTTGATATAAAGTACTTGCTCAAATTCACAAACTGTATCACAAACAGTGTAGATCCTGATCAGATGGCTTCTTCAGAAGCCATATGATCTGGATCTACACTGTTTGCAAAGGTAGGGTTTATTGTGTTCAGCAGGACAAGGCTGTATATTAACCCTTGTTCTGCTGAGCCCGGATATGCCTTTTCTTTGAAATAATGTAGATCCAGATCAGATGGCTTCTGAAGAAGCCATCTGATCAGGATCTGCATTGTTTGTCATTCAGATTGTGAATTTGTTGTAATTATTTGCTACAGGTAATCTGATTGGTTGATAATCGGTAGTGGGTGAGGCGTATATGAATATTCAGCAGAACAAGGGTTAAAGAGAAATTACCTAAATATGACGCTACTCTATAAGGAAAGAAACTGCTGCCAATGAGGGTGATTCTACTGACTACACAAAACATCCTAAAAGTTCGTGACCTTGAGGTCATGGGTATTGGCAGAGCCATTGCTGAATAAAGCTTTGAACCTATATCTACCATGATACCTAATATGATCCAAAAACATTGTATGAATTGTTTTGTTTGTTTGTATTGGGGTTTAACGGCCCAGTCAACACTATTTTAGGTAATTTTTTAGCCAGTCAGTTTACCTATTCACATTTTTCCTGGGCAGGCTTATACTTAAGCCTTTAAGGCCCCCGCCCATAGGGGCTTGAAGAAATATATGGGCTGCATGATGCTTCCACGCAGAGCTGAATCTGGCCCGCACTCTAGTACTGGTAAACCGCTTAGAGGATCTAAGCCTGTCCAGGAACCGCGGTGCGAGGCGGACCGTCCATGCCTATTGGTTTCATAGGGCGACAGGGCTTGAGATGTCATTTCATCTCAATGTCGGGTAAAAGTCCCACAAAATTGGAAGCAACGTCTCCAAAATGACCTTTACAGTGTTGACGGGGACGTTAAACCTCAAATCAAACAAACTTAAGCCTTTAACCAGTACAGTGCACATTCTTTCGGCAGAAACTGACAACTGCCCTTCTTGAATCAGCGGAAGAGAAAGAATGACTGTAGAAAAGATTTCATGATCAATCTCCACGAAAGAATGTTGCTGACACTGGCAGGTATTGAACCCGCGTCCTCCTGATCACCAGTCAGACATGCATCAGACTGAGCTACCTAGGCCAGCTCTTTTGAATTGGAAAATATTAGCTCAAAAACTTTGATATAAAATGTGGACACTGACTACAAAGCCGACACTGAAGCCAGAGTTAGTGCAATTTCTCTTCCTAGACTTTGTCCAGGTGAGCGAAAAAGGCAATTAAGAATAATCTTTGTTGAGTGATTAATTTTGTTCATGCTTTGTCTGTTTCCTGTACGTTCCAAAGTACCATTACGAAAACAGTTCAGTTCAAATATATTGAAAAAATTAAAATTATCACATAAAATTTTCTGTTCAAAACACAGATTGTGGGGGGTATTTAGAACCACCTCGACGAGGGGTCATAAGGAGTACCCACCGTCTTTATGAAGTGGGTCTAACGAGTACCCAAAATCTATTTTTTTTGAGTAGCAATAAGAATAATAATGCAAGTGGGTGAAACTTATATGTTTTCGGGATGGTATGGCAATTACGCTACAAATATGCTCCAGGAATCATGCAGAAAGTGGGAAGAGTATTAAAGTTCCTCTTGAGTATGTATGGCAATTACGCTACAAATATGCTCCAGGAATCATGCAGAAAGTGGGAAGAGTATTAAAGTTCCTCTTGAGTATGTGTTTTGGCATTGAAACATTGGCATTGAAACAGTATTCTAACCCTTAAGATGCCAACAAAATTAATACTGCTTGTTGGCATCTTAAAGGTTAGAACAAATACTGCTGGCCGCCGCCCATCGGGGCTTGTAGAAATAGATGGGCTGCATGATGCAGAGCTGAAACCAACTGCACACAAGTACTGGTAAACCGCTTAGAGGATCTAAGCCTGTCCAGGCAAAGCAGTGCAAGTCGGACCGTCCATGCTTATAGACTCTATTGGTTTCATTGGACGACATGGCTTGTGATGTCATTTCATCTCAGTGTCGGGTAAAAGTCCCACAAAATTGGAAGCAACGTCTCCAAAATGACCTATATAGTGTTGACGGGGACATTAAACGTCAAATCAAACAAAAAAGCCCACAAATACTGCATCTTAAAATATCCTTTGTCACTGTGTTCGTTGTTCTACATAGAGGGAATTCTAGCCATCCAGGGTTTATCTTTGTATGTTTAGAAAATTTAGCGTTAGTATTAGAGAGTAAGGGCAATATTGGGCCACCTGAAATTCTACTGCATATAAAAGAAAGTTAGGTATTGACCCTCTAAGCAGAAAGCACAACTTACTGACAATATTTTTGAAGTATTTTTTTCTTCTTTTTCTTAATTTTACAAAAAATAAGGCTTGACATTCCATGTGAATTGTTAGGCAGACGATTCACATGTAATGTCAAGCCTTTTTTCTGAAAAAATAGAAAGGTAATTGGACTATTCTAGATTTTTCTGTAGAAATTGAAGGGATAATTTGTGTGTCATGGAATGACATGTATGTCATGGAATGACAGAGTGTGTTGAAGATTGGTACCCATGTCATGCAATGACAGTGTGTTGAAGATTGGTACCCATGTCATGCAATGACAAAATTTGTTAAAGTTTGGTACCCATGTCATGTAATGACAGAATTTGTTAAAGATTGGTACCAATGTCATGTAATGACAGAATTTGTTCAAGATTGGTACCCATGTCATGCAATGACAGTAATTTGTTAAAGATTGGTACCCATGTCATGCAATGACAAAATTTGTTAAAGATTGGTACCCATGTCATGCAATGATAGAATTCGTTAAAGATTGGTACCCATATCATGCAATGACAAAATTTGTTGAAGATTGGTACCCATGTCATGCAATGACAGAATATGTTGATGGTAGGTACCCATGTCGTGCAATGACAGAATTTGTTGAATATTGGTACCCATGTCATGCAATAACAGAATTTGTTGAAGATCGGTACCCATGTCATGCAATAGCAGACTTTGTTAAAGATTGGTACCCATGTTGTGCAATGACAGAATTTATTAAAGATTGGTACCCATGCCATGCAATGACAGAATTCGTTAAAGATTGGTACCCATGTCATGCAATGACAGAATTTGTTCAAGATTGGTACCCATGTCATGCAATGACAGAATTTGTTAAAGATTGGTACCCATGTCATGCAATAACACAATTTGTTAAAGATTGGTACCCATGTCATGCAATGACAGAATTTGTTAAATATTGGTACCCATGTCATGCAATGACAAAATCTGTTGAAGATTGGTACCCATGCCAGGCAATGACAGAATATGTTGATGGTAGGTACCCATGTCGTGCAATGACAGAATTTGTTGAATATTGGTACCCATGTCATGCAATGACAGAATTTGTTGAAGATCGGTACCCATGTCATCCAATAGCAGACTTTGTTAAAGATTGGTACCCATGTTGTGCAATGACAGAATTTGTTAAAGATTGGTACCCATGTCATGCAATGACAGAATTTGTTAAAGATTGGTACCCATGTCATGCAATGACAGAATTTGTTAAAGATTGGTACCCATGTGGTGCAATGACAGAATTTGTTGAAGATTGGTACCCATGTCATGCAATGACAGAATTTGTTAAAGATTGGTACCCATAAGGTGCAATGACAGAATTTGTTAAAGATTGGTACCCATGTCATGCAATGACAGAATTTGTTAAAGATTGGTACCCATGTGGTGCAATGACAGAATTTGTTGAAGATTGGTACCCATGTCATGCAATGACAAAATTTGTTGAAGTTTGGTACCCATGCAATGCAATAGCAGAATGTGTTGATGGTAGGTACCTATGTTGTGCAATGACAGAATGTGTTGAAGATTGGTACCCATGTCATGCAATGACAGAATTTGTTAAAGATTGACACCCATGTCATGCAATAACAGAATTTGTTAAAGATTGGTACCCATGTCATGCAATGGCTGAATTTGTTAAAGATTGGTACCCATGTCATGCAATGACAGAATTTGTGGAAGATAGGTACCCATGTCATGCAATAGCAGAATTTGTTAAAGGTTGGTACCCATGTCATGTAATGACAGAATGTCTTGAAGATTGGTACCCATGTCATGCAATGACAGAATTTGTTAAAGATTGGCACCCATGTCTTGCAATGATAGAATTTATTAAAGATTGGTACCCATGTCATACAATGACAGAAGTACCCATGTCATGCAATTACAGAATTTGTTGAAGATTGGTACCCATGTGGTGAAATGACAGAATTTGTTGAAGATTGGTACCCATGTCATGCAATGACAAAATTTGTTGAAGATTGGTACCCATGCCATGCAATAGCAGAATGTGTTGATGGTAGGTACCTATGTCGTGCAATGACAGAATGTGTCGAAGATTGGTACCCATGTCATGCAATGGCAGAATTTGTCAAAGATTGGCACCCATGTCACGCAAAGACAGAATTTGTTAAAGATTGGTACCCATGTCATGCAATGGCTAAATTTGTTAAAGATTGGTACCCATGTCATGCAACAACAGAATTTGTGGAAGATTGGTACCCATGTCATGCAATTATTAGCAGAATTCGTTAAAGATTGGTACCCATGTCATGTAATGACAGAATGTCTTGAAGATTGGTACCCATGTCATGCAATGACAGAATTTGTTAAAGATTGGCACCCATGTCATGCAATGATAGAATTTGTTAAAGATTGGTACCCATGTCATACAATGACAGAAGTACCCATGTCATGCAATGACAGAATAAGTTGAAGATTGGTACCCATGTCATGCAATGACAGAATGTCTTGACGATTGGTACCCATGTCATGCAATCACAGAATTTGTTGAAGATTGGTACCCATGTCATGCAATGACAGAATGTGTTGTAGATTGGTACCCATGTCATGCAATGACAGAATTTGTTGAAGATTTGTACCCATGTCATGCAACGACAGAATTTGTTAAAGATTGCTACCCATGTCATGCAATGACAGAACTTGTTGAAGATTGGTACCCATGGCATGCAAAGACATAATTTGTTGATTATTGGTACCCATGTCATTCAATGACAGAATTTGTTGATTATTGGTACCCATGTCATACAATGGCAGAACTTGTTGAAGATTAGTACCCATGTCATGCAATGACAGAATTTTGTTGAATATTGGCACCAATGCCATGCAATGACAGAATTTGTTGAAGATCGGTACCCATGTCATGCAATAGCAGACTTTGTTAAAGATTGGTACCCATGTTGTGCAATGACAGAATTTGTTAAAGATTGGTTCCCATGTCATGCAATGACAGGATTTGTTCAAGATTGGTACCCATGTTATGCAATGACAGAAATTGTTAAAGATTGGCACCCATGTCATGCAATGATAGAATTTGTTAAAGATTGGTACCTATGTCATACAATGACAGAAGTATCCATGTCATGCAATGACAGAATAAGTTGAAGATTGGTACCCATCTCATGAATGACAGAATGTCTTGATGATTGGTACCCATGTCATGCAATCACAGAATTTGTTGAAGATTGGTACCCATGTCATGCAATGACAGAATGTGTTGTAGATTGGTACCCATATCATGCAATGACAGAATTTGTTGAAGATTAGTACCCCTGTCATGCAATGACAGAATTTGTTAAAGATTGCTACCCATGTCATGCAATGACAGAACTTGTTGAAGATTGGTACCCATGGCATGCAAAGACATAATTTGTTGATTATTGGTACCCATGTCATTCAATGACAGAATTTGTTGATTATTGGTACCCATGTCATACAATGGCAGAACTTGTTGAAGATTAGTACCCATGTCATGCAATGACAGAATTTGTTGAATATTGGCACCAATGCCATGCAATGACAGAATTTGTTGATTATTGGTACCCATGTCATGCAATGACAGAATCTGTTATTGGTACCCATGTCATGCAATGACAGAATATATTGATCATTGGTATCAATGTCATTCAATGACAGAATTTGTTGATTATTGGTACCCATGTCATGCAATGACAGAATTTGTTGAATATTGGTACCCATGTCATTCAATGACAGAATTTGTTGAGGGTTGGTATCCCTGTCATGCAATGGCAGAATGTGTTGAAGATTGGTACCCAACAGATCTACAGGCTTCATTTCATTACTAAGGGAGGAGACTGACAGGCAGTCTGATTATGCAAACCTTTCTCACTTACTTGCTGAAACACAAAATAAACAGTACATTATTTGATACATTCCATGCAAACTCTGAGTAGTTGCTGATAAATATGTACAGTAAAATTCCTATATTAAGACCACCTTTGGGACTGTTCAAAAGTGGTCTTTAAGACCACTTTTGAACAGTCCCAAAGGTGGTCTCTGACCAGAGGATATTGTACGCAGTAAACTTAAAGGAAGAATAAGTGCAGCCTACTCAATAAGCTTTTTAAAGGAGAATTAGTCTTAATTTTAGGCGGTCTTAATTGCGGAATTTCACTGTAGTTGAGAACAATACAGCAAGCCCCCAATACCAGTGTTAGTTCGAAATATATTGTCATATATCTTATTCCTTGTCCTGCTGAATAAATCAATTTAGCCACACCCATTTCTGAATTCCAACCAATCCGATTATTTTATATGAATTTTATTCCTACATAATTTCCCAAAGAATGTTACATAGTGTAGATACTGATCAGATGGCTTCTTCAGAAGCCATCTGATCAGTATCTACACTGTTTGCAAAGAGCATATCCTGGTTCAGCAGTAAAAAGGTTTAAACCTAAATAGTTTTCTTGGATATTTCTTTTAAGGGGAATGGGAACACCTGGCAGATTTTTGTGCCATTTTTCAAAGGGAGACAACTTTCGGGACTTCCTGTTCGCCTTTCTATAAAACATGTCCCACTGAAAAAGAGATCTACTCTGAAAGGAAAGAATTTGTTCCTTAGGAGCAAATTCTTTCCTTTAACAGTTGACCCCTATTGACATGGGAAACAAAAATACTTTTGCAGGAGTTACCTCCCTTGAAGGTGTTCCCATTCCCCTTAATATCTATTTACCAGTTATAATTCAAATAATAATGTGACATACAGTTCCGCCCCTTTGTTTTGGTCTTGAGTTTAATGGCACAGTCAACACTATTTAGGTCAGATGAAGCTAGTCAGTGTAGGTAACCACATTTTTCTTGGAAGGGATTATTCTTAAGCAGTTAACTAGTACAATGCATATTCTTTCACTAGAAACTAACAACTACCCTTCTTGAATCAAGGTAAGGGACCATAGAAAACATTTCATGATCACTCGCCAGACCCCTGTGAGGAATAAACCTCTTTATCATCAATCAGAGCCACTGAGCCCAGTACGGGTATGCTAATGTTGTGAGTAATACAAAATACTGAAACTGTGTTACCATGTTTACCCTAAATATTCTGACACCTTAACTCCTTACACTACTTGTTCTAAAATTTGAACAAGCCTAATTTACTACCTGATGCTGTTATCTATAAATAGCTTGATGACTGGCAAACAATGTGGACCCTGATGAGACGCCGCGTTCCGCAGCGTCTCATCTGGGTTTACACTGTTTGCTCAGGCCTGTCTGTCCAGGTAAATACGGTATATGAAATCCATAACAGAATTTATAGAATCGGGTAATAAAAATGACATATAGGAGGCACAACACGATAGTGTTATATCCCCAAAACCATGTCATCACATGTAGCACTCTAAACAGACTTAAGTGTATTTTCAACCATAAATATTTTATAAATATTCTGCACACTTACTGCACACCTAACTGCACACCTATAACATAGGTGTCAACCCATTTTAGATGTTTTTGACACATTTTCCCTATACTGACATAAAATTCCGTACTCAACTTTCGTCTCTTACTACCTTATCAAACCAGCTAATCGTCCACTTTTGAAGGATAGATTTTCCATTCCTTGAGATACCTGCCCAGCTCTAAACAAGCATTTTTTGCTACTGGCAGCTAACAAAAACTGTCGCTGTCGGCCGTATTGGTGGAAATACACATTGCACATGATCAGAAAGCAACTGGGAACCAGTAAATAGTTCGCAGTTCCAAAAGCATAACAGCAGTGCAAAGAAACCCCTAAATTTATTGTCTTTTTTATACATTACAATTTTATTTGTCCTTATTGATCAGTTTGATCAGTCAGAATCGCTATATTGACAGAATTTCATAATTTTTAAGAAAGACATATAGGCTGACACCTATTTATAATACCAGAGTTAGTTCAAATAAAATTGTGACATACCTTAAACCAGAGTTATCTCAATATAAAATTATGAGATACAGTAGAACTTCGATTGCTCGAACACAGATGGCTCGTTTACCATAGATGTGTCGAACCCATTCTTGAGCCCCTAGCGAAATCCTCTACATAAGAAATAGTAAGGGATGATTAAGGAGATTTTAGTCTTTTATCTTACAAATGTATGCTTTGTGTACTCATTAGAATCGCCTCGATGAGGCGATTCTAATGAGTAGACACAGCATACATTTTCATTAGAACACCGAAAAGATGTCTAAAAGTATCTCGTTATGCCTCCTGACAGTAACCTCAGTGGCTCGAACTACCCCTGTCTCGAACAGATTTTCGAGGTCCCAAAGGTGTTCGAGCCATTGAAGTTCGACTGTATCTTTAATCATAAATTTTTTATATACTTACATAATTTCTTCCTCTAAGGCCGTCTTGAACAACTTTATTAACAAATACTCCTCTCGTAAATTAGCTCCGTAATTAAATAAAGAATAGATCACAGATTCCATGAACTTTGTCGTTTTGTCCTGTGGCATTTCAAAGATCAGTTTGGCAAGGTATGTAGGGTGAGTTTGTAAGTGGTAGAACAAGTTTTGATAAGACTCTAAGCGATCATGACTTTCTTTGCTCATGGCTTTCAAGCCTCTGGGCAACATGGCACTACGTCTGTTTGAAGTTGCTTCTGCATATTTGGTCAGCTTCTTATTTTGCATCATCACATCCTGTAGAATTAAGAACATAAACTTAGGAGGCCTTCATGTGGACTGAACAAATTTGTCTAAATCGCGACAGAAATAAGGGGGAGGATTGTGGCCAGGTAAAATCGATTTAAGCCCCCCAGTGGAATTCGTTTCACTGACCGTTCCAAGGCGGTTCTTCTGGCGTGGTTTATTTTTTTTATGGTTTGTCTTTGAGTGTATGTATCGCTTATGTTATTTTGTTTTGGAGAGGCAATTGGCCATTTTGTAAGAAAGTAACTGTCCTTTTGGCTTTCCACTATTGATGTTTCCATTAGTCTAGTTGTTTCATGTTTGTGCTTCTTTCCCTTTGGTGTCTCTGATGGGAGCTACGGGTTAATTGTATTGATTCCTGATAACTGGATTCAGTTCTGTTTTGAGGATAACTGTATGGTAAAATTGTCATTTAACCCTTAAGCTGCCAAGAAAAACTACATCTGAAAATGTCGTCTGCTTATGTCGTCTGCTGAATCTTCTTGCAAACTTCTTAGAAATATTTTTTCATATGGGCAAACAGTGTGGACCCAGATCAGATTGCTCCTAGAAGGAGCAGTCTGATTGGGGCCACACTGTTTGCAAAAATGAGTTTTAAAGTACTTGCAGATGACAAAGCAGACCACAACTGTCGTGATTGGCATTTTATGGATTAGGAGATAACTATATTCAAATTGTCATTTGGGGAGGTAAATAGGCAGTTTTATGGCTGTAATTTTGTTTTACAGAGACGCTTAGAAACCAACGATTTATCTCCCTAAATGACAATTTTGCAATACAGTTATCCCCGTTCTATCCGAGTTATCCCTGGCACTTATTAGTTTGTTTTTTATTTTGTTGTTAAAAATTGTACTATTTTGCACAAAACCGCAAGCCCTGTGAGCTGCGTAAAACCAAATACCCGCCAATGAAAAGCCACATTACGTGATGACGTCTGGTTTCCAACAGTATCTCACAGAATATACTGTCGCAAATTTTGAAGTTATCCAATCAGACCTTGCGTTACATATGCAAATGCATTAGAATATTGATTTTATGGTTGGAAATTTCTCTTATGGTGACATGAGGCAATTCCAACAAGTATCCATAACATTTTTTGCTGGAGTATTAACTAAAAATATTCTTCAATAGCTCCATTTATTCGCCTTTCTTGAGCTTAGAACTGATATTGTGGTAATTTGGACATGCAGGCCTCTGTGGCTCATGTCCACCTATAGATTAACAGTTGGCATTTTAAAATTTATGAGCAGAACAAAAAACATTCTCTGCTGAACTGAAGAAAATACCTTCACTTCTTTGTATTTTAATTTTGATGAGCATTACAAATTTTATGCTCACTTAAGTTGAGCATGGAAATGTTTTATAACCTCAGGGCAAGACTGCCTATGAAATAAGTGCCATGTTCTCATAAGCTGGCTTATATAAACATAAGCTGACCTCAAAGAAAAAGGCAAGCTCAATACCTCAGCTTTAATTTAATGATGGCTCCCTTTGTGAGCATTTTAATTGTAAGACAGACTGGTAAGCATCATTTACCTGTAAAGTGATTCTGTTCTTAATCAGTAAACCAATCTTGATGTCCATCTGATCTAGATCATGTTCAAGCTGCTGGTTAGACTTGATCTCCTTGACAACCTGCTGACGAACTTTCTGGAGATCTGGAATCAGTTAAATGTATTTATTAACACTTCAACTGCTACATAAATTCCTGGAGCGGACGACAGATTGATTTTGAAAAAAAAAAAATATTTTTCATAGTAAAGAAAGCTCACCTGATGTCTTGTGTGTGAATGTGTTTGAGTGGTCCCACCAACTACTAAGGACATATGGAAACGGAACCTTGGTCTAGACTCATCCAAAAGTCTGGCGAGTTTTTGTTTGTTTGATTTGAGGTTTAACATCCCCGTCAACACTGTAAAGGTCATTTTGGAGTTGTTGCTTCCAATTTTGTGGGACTTTTACCCGACATTGAGATGAAATGACATCTCAAGCCCTGTCACCCAATGAAACCAATAGGGTTTATTAGCATGGACGGTCCACCTCACACCGCGGTTCCTGGACAGGCTTAGATCCTCTATGCGTTTACCAGTACTAGTGTGCGGGCCGGATTCAGCTCTGCGTGGAAGCATCATGCAGCCCATATATTTCTTCAAGCCCCTATGGGTGGGGGCTGAAGTCTGGTGAGTACAAGAATCTAACCCACAATACATGGTCTATGAGGCTAGTAGCTTAACCATTTAACCATGGAGGCCTTTTCCCTGATGATGTATGTAACCTGTTCAGTTTCTGTGTTTAATGTGTATGATTCGTACAGATAGGCCTGAACATTGTAGACCCAGATGAGATGATGCAGGACGCTGCGTCTCATCAAGGTCTACACTATTTTCCAATTATCCAGCTATTGTATATTTGGACACAACAACAGGTAGTAACTTGTACTTGTTCAAACTTTAGAACAAGTATAGGAAGGAGCGGAGGGGTCCATTATGATAACACATCCGTGCGACATAGTGCATTTTTTCACATGTCCAAAATGGCTACTTTTCTGATGAAAATCTGTGATATTTTTCTTATTTATACTGCAAACATAGGTTGTGGGTGCTCGTTAGAACCGCCTCGTTGAGGCGGTTCTAACGAGTACCCACAACCTTTGTCTTTGAGCAGAAATAAGAAAAATAATCTATACCCCTATAAACCCCAGTTTTCCTTATATCAAGTGGGGTTTCGGGGGTGTTAATTTCACGGACTTGTTCATGTGATGCCAAATGTCTAGGGTATATACAATATTGTCATTACTCTGCATCATCTACGGTTCTGAAGCTACGAAAAAAAGTTGTGTTTCTATACAAACCTAGTTCTTCTGCATAATCTGTTTCACTAGTATCGAGAAGATGAACAAATCTTTGAACAACACGCAGGGGTGGATCTTCTTCATACACTGCAACAGTACAATGGAGAGGATACATACAGGCTTAGCCAAAATCTCCACAATCAGGCCCAAGATAGATTACATGTACCTTTGAATGTCTATTATTTCAGTTACGTTAAAACACCAAGGCCTCGGTAGCTCAGTCTGATGCCCGCCTGACTGGTGATCAGGAGGATGCGGGTTCGATACCAGGGTCGGCAATATTCTTTTGTGGATATTGATCATGATATGGTTGTTCTCTGCTTCTGCTGATTCAAGGAAAGCAGTTGTTAGTTACTGGCGATAGAATGTGCACTGTACTGGTTAAACATTTACATATAAGCCTGCCCAGGAAAGTGTGGACAGGTAAACAGACAGGCTCAAAAATGACCTAAATAGTGTTGACTGGGCCATTAAACTCAAATACAAACAAACGAACGTTAATACACCAATGTGCTAAAATGGTGTCTATCTTATCTCTAGAACTAAAATTTTTCAGGTAAAATTGTTTGACATCTTTCTTGAACAGAAGTCTTTCTTGATGTCTTAGAGGTTAACCCTTGTCCTGCTGAATATTCAAATATGCCACACCCACTACTGATTATCAACCAATCAGATTACTTGATGTAAATTATTGCAAGAAATTCACAATCTGAATGGCAAACAATGTAGATCCTGATCAGATGGCTTCATCAGAAGCCATCTGATCTGGATCTTCATTGTTTGGAAAATAAGGCATATCCGGGCTCAGCAGGACAAGGGTTAAATTATGTTTATAAAAAAGTCCAACTTCATTTTTAAACTCTGGTGAAGAAGGAAGGCTTTGAACATGTACTCACTTAACAATTAGAAATCATCCTGCTTGCAAAGGATATGTCAATACAATCATTCTCAACTCAACACTGCTGGATATGGCATGGCTTAATTCAAAGCAGTGCACCCACTATTACTATTAGACTGTCCAACTCAACCTTTCCATCTATCAAATTCACCAAACAAAGCTGCCTACATGATCAATCTTGTCAAATTCAACAGGACCGATAATTTGGGCACAGCCAAAGAAACAAAACAACAAACAAACAGTCTATTTAGCTTGAAAATTCACATGCAGCAACTTGTAGCATTTTTAATCTGACATCTCAAATGACAGTGGATTTCATGTGCATTTCATGCAGCTTATTTTGTGACCTTTTTACAAAACTGAAAGTACGGAAGAAAATATTTCATTTTCATAGAAAACAACCAGTTTTGTTTTATAAATTGCTCACAATCTCCAATAAAATCATTGATTTTAAAAGCAAGATTTTTAGTATTTAAAAATTCAGGAGCAGGACTGCTCAAGTAACCCGAGCATGAAAAAGGTCATTATTGCAACCTCACGTTCTGATTGCGCAAGTACTTCTTTCTAATATGTAAGGTTACACATAGCCCTAGATAAGAGGCGGTATCCATGTATTACTTTTCTTATTTCTGCATGAAAACATATGTTGTGGGTATTCATTAGAAGCGCCTCAGCGAGGTGCTTCTAATGAATACCCACAACATATGTTTTCGTGCAGAAATATGATATATTTCAGTATTTTTTTAATGAAAACAAGAGGGCCATGATGGCCTTGGATCGCTCACCTGATCCATAGTGTAACAAGTGGGCCCCAGGGAGGGCCATTATTGGCCCAAGGGCTTTAATGTGCATAATAATGAGGGAGGTCTTAAAGGTGAAGCTTCATACCAAACATCAACAAAGGCTATAATTTGAACAATCTTGGTAGAGGCCCACTAGATGACGCTTCATACCAAATATCAAAGACCTGGGCCTTCTGGTTTCAGACGAGAAGATTTTTAAAGGTTTTCCCTATAAAAGCCTATGTAAAACCAGTGGGCCCTGGCGCGGGGGCGTTTCTGGCCCCAGGGCTATAATTTGAACAATCTTTGTAGCGGTCCACTTGACGAAGCTACTTACCAAATATCAAAGACCTGGGCCTTCCGGTTTCAGACAAGAAGATTTTTAAAGGTTTTCCCAATATAAGCCAATGTAAAACCAGTGGGCCCCGGGGCGGGGCCGGTTTTGGCCCCAGGGCTATAATTTGAACAAGATTGGTAGAGGTCAGCTAGATGAAGCTTCATACCAAATATCAAAAACCAGGGCCTTCTGGTTTCAGACAAGAAGATATTTAAAGGTTTTCCATATATAAGCCTATGTAAAACCAGTGGGCCCCGGGGTGGGGCTGTTTTTGGCCCCAGGGCTATAATTTGAACAATCTTGGTAGCGGTCCACTAGACAAAGCTACATACCAAATATCAAAGACCTGGGCCTTCTGGTTTCAGACAAGAAGATTTTTAAAGGTTTTCCCTATATAAGCCTACGTAAAACCAGTGGGCCCCGGGGCAGGGCCGTTTTTGGCCCCAGGGTTATTAATCCATCCACTGGTTAAGCAGGAGAAGCTCTGGTGGCCATTTTGTTCACCCGAGCGGAACAGAATGAGCAATTTTGGTAGAGGGTCTCCAAACGAACATTCCTGTGAAATAATTTCAAAATCAATCAACTGGTTAAGGAGAAGAAGTCCTTTAAAGGGTTTTCTATTTTTAGCTCTGGCAGCCATTTTGTTCACCCGAGGGGAACGGTTTCAGCAATTTTGGTAGAGGGTCACCCAAGGAACATTCCAGTGAAATAATTTCAAAATCGATCCACTGGTTAAGGAGAAAAAGTCTTGTAAAGGTTTTTCTATTTTTAGCTCTGGCGGCCATCTTGTTCACCCGAGGGGAACGGTTTGAGCAATTATGGTAGAGGGCCACCCAAGGAACATTCCTGTAAAGTAATTTCAAAATCCATCCACTAGTTAAGGAGAAGAAGTCGTTTAAAAGTTTTTCTATTTTTAGCTCTGGCAGCCATCTTGTTCACTCGAGCGGAAAAGTTTGAGCAATTTTGGTAGAGGGTCACCCAAGGAACATTCCTTTGAAGTAATTTCAAAATCCCTCCATTGGTTAAGGAGAAGAAGTCCTTTAAAGGTTTTTCTATTTTTAGCTCTGGCAGCCATCTTGTTCACCCGAGGGGAACGGTTTGAGCAATTTTGGTAGAGGGTCACCCAAGGAACATTCCTGTGAAGTAATTTCGAAATCCATCCATTGGTTAAGGAGAAGAAGTCCTTTAAAGGTTTTTCTATTTTTAGCTCTGGTGGCCATTTTGTTCACCAGAGCAGAACGGTTTCAGCAATTTTGGTAGAGGTTCACCAAAGGAACATTCCTGTGAAATAATTTCCAAATCCATCCACTGGTTAAGGAGAAGAAGTCGTTTAAAGGTTTTTCTATTCTTAGCTCTGGCGACCACATTGTTCACCCAAGCGGAACGGTTTGAGCAATTTTGGTAGAGGGTCACCCAAGAAACATTCCAGTGAAATAATTTCAAAATCCATCCACTGATTAAGGAGAAAAAGTCGTTTAAAGGTTTTTCTATTTTTAGCTCTGGTGGCCATCTTGTTCACCCGAGCGGAACGGTTTGAGCAATTTTGGTAGAGGGTCACCCAAGGAACATTCCTGTGATGTAATTTCAAAATCCATCCACCAGTTAAGGAGAAGAAGTCGTTTAAACATTTTTCTTTTTTTAGCTCTGGCTGCCATCTTGTTCACCCGAGCGGAACAGTTTGAGCAATTTTGGTAGAGGGTCACCCAAGAAACTTTCCAGTGAAGTAATTTTGAAATCAATCCATCGGTTAAGGAGAAGAAGTCCTTTAAAGGTTTTTCTATTTTTAGCTCTGGCGGCCATTTTGTTCACCGGAGCGGAACGATACAAGCAATTTTAGTAGAGGGGCACCCAAGGAACATTCCTGTGCAATAATTTCAAAATCCATCCACTAGTTAAGGAGAAGAAGTTGTTTAAAGGTTTTTCTATTTTTAGCTCTGGCGGCCATTTTGTTCACCCAAGCGGAACGGTTTGAGCAATTTTTGTAGAAGGTCATCCAAGGAACATTCCTGTGAAATAATTTCAAAATCCATCAACTGGTTAAGCAGGAGAAGTCGTTTAAAGGTTTTTCTATTTTTAGCTCTGGCGGCCATCTTGTTCACCCGAGCGGAACAGTTTGAGCAATTTTGGTAGAGGATCACCCAAGGAGCATTCCTGTGAAATTAGATCAAAATCTGTCCAGCAGTTTTAGAGAAGAAGTTGTTTAAAGCAAAAGTTGACGACGGACGCACGGACGACGGACAAAGACCGATCCCAAAAGCTGACCTTGAGCACTTTGTGCTCAGGTGAGCTAAAAAGCGGCTTATCGGGAGGTATGAGGGTAAAACTGATACTTACTAAGAGCTCTGTAATCATGCTTGGCTTTGTTTGACCGCACAAAGGCCTGCATTTTCACAATTTCTGGTTCCTGCCAAAATATCATTGTACTTATTAGAAATGCGTACAAATATTTTGTATTTTCAGCTGAATTCATTGTTCAAGAATTGATGCATATTTAAAACAAGCAAATTCGTTGAATTGATATCCCCCGCCGAATGGGTTTTTCGTGTAGAATGGCAAGAAAATATATCTGGTCAAAATTGAGGATGGTTCTAAGAAGCAAACTAGAGACAATGAGGAAGGGCCCCGCTGAACATTTACTCCCTGGATGAGAGGCTGTACCCTGACCTACTGACCTAATTATCAGTAGAGATTAACTTGTCTGTCAAAGTTGAGGTTTATTTACCTGTTATGTGGTTTCAAGGATACCAAAATAAAATTCGCGAATATTAAAAAAAACCCGATATAATCACCGAATAGACAAAATTCCTCAATTTCAATCATTTAAGGGGAAATAACTCTGGATAAAAAAGTCAATCCAGGTCAATCCGAAAAAAAAAATTGCGCGTGCATCACGGCAGCATAATAATACATATTTATTTCAAGTTTCATTTTATTCCATGCAATAGTTGCTGAGAAGCGGTTCCAGACAAAGTGAGACGACGAAAAATCCAGAATTTTAATCATTTAAGGGGCCATAACTCTGGGTGTAAAAAGTCAATCCGAAAAAAATTTGTGCGTGCATCACCACAGCATAATAATACATATTTATTTCAAGTTTCATATAATTCCATGCAATAGTTGCTGAGAAACAGTTCCCGACAAAAAAGTGAGACGACGAAAAATCCAGGATTACAATCATTTAAGGGGCCATAACTCTGGATGTAAAAAGTAAATCCGGAAAAAAAATGCGCGTGCATCACCACAGCATAATAATACATATTTATTTCAAGTTTCATTTAATTCCATGCAATAGTTGCTGAGAAACGGTTCCGGACAAAGTGAGACGACGAAAAATCCAGAATTTCGATCATTTAAGGGGCCATAACTCTGGATGCAAAAAGTCAATCCAGAAAAAAATTGCGCGTGCATCACCGCAGCATAATAATACATATTTATTTCACGTTTCATTTAATTCCATGCAATAGTTGCTGAGAAACAGTTCCGGACAAAGTGAGATGACGAAAAAATCCAGAATTTCAATCATTTAAGGGGCCATAACTCTGGATGTAAAAAGTCAATCCGAAAAAAAATTGCGCGTGCATCACCACAGCATAATAATACATATTTATTTCAAGTTTCATTTAATTCCATGCAATAGTTGCTGAGAAACGGTTCCGGACAAAGTGAGACGACGAAAAATCCAGAATTTTAATCATTCAAGGGGCCATAACTCTGGATGTAAAAAGTCAATCCGAAAAAAAATTGCGCGTGCATCACCACAGCATAATAATACATATTTATTTCAAGTTTCATTTAATTCCATGCAATAGTTGCTGAGAAACGGTTCCGGACAAAAAAGTGTGACGAACGGACGGAAGGACGGATGGACGGACGGACGGCCGGACAACGCCAAAACTATATCCCTCCGCCTTCGGCGGGGGATAATAATATTAGCAAGTGACCAGGAGTTAACCTGCAAACCTGCCAATCACAACAAATGTCGTCTGATATATCGTCTGCTGGGCACAGTTTTTTGCAGACAGTGTGGACCCAGATAAGACTGCTCCTCTAGGAGCAGTCTGATCAGGATCCACACTGTTTGCCTGCATGCAAAAATATATTGGATAAGTTTGTAAGAAGATGCAGCAGACAACATAAACAAATTACATTTTCAGATGTAGTTTTTCTAGGCATCTAAAAGGATAAGATACTACTTGCCAACGTACCATCAAACGACACATACATTAACGGTTTCATTCTATATGTGCAACTTAAATTTAATGTTGTCATTCTGTATCTCATTTCACTGTCCTTTAATCACATTCGGTTAGCTCATTGCAAATGTGATATGTTTACTGAGTTTAGTTGTAATGGCCCATAATTGGTTGAATAACTCCACACTCATCTAAGCCAACAAGGCCGGCTGCCATAATGATTCTTCTACTGTGTATCAAGTTAAAATAATTTTTCTTAATCATTTGATTTGTTTGTTTGTTTGTTTTGAGGTTCTACATCCCCGTTAACACTATTCAGGTCATTTTGGAGATATTGCTTCCAATTCTGTGGGGCTTTTACTGATGTTGAGAAATGACATCTCAAGCCCTACTGCCCAAAGAAACCACTTGGGTTTAACAGACTCTTCCATTTGCACCACCTTTTCCTGGCAGGCTTAGACCTTCTAAGCAGTTTACCAGTACTTGCAAGTTCGGTCAGTTTCAGCTCTGTGCAGAAGAACAATGCAGCACAATCTATTTCTCCTAGTCCTGATGGGCATTGCCACTAATCATTCAGAATTAACCCTTTTTGTACCAAATGGAATCTTCCATTTCAAAATATAGGGGTGTCAGGTTGTGTTTACTTCAAAAGTTTTTGGAGAAAAGGCTTCACTTCTTGCAAACAGTGTAGACCCTGATCAGATGTCGCGTTCTGCGACGTCTGTTCTGGGCCTGCAATGTTTGCCAGGGGACCCGTTTTCGGGTTTCTGGTACAAAATGGGTTAATGCAGGTTGAATGCGAGCAGATGGGAATATTAATTCACTCTTAGTATTGCCAACATGATATTTCACAATCAGCCCACAAAATATTAATCAAAGTAAAATTTGACCAAAATAAAAAACAGCAAGAAAACTTTTATTTCGAAAATAAAGTAAGCCTCATTACGCGAAAGTATCTTCGGACATGTGCGCACAGACAGGACTCAGATCAGCCAGCACATCCATGCAGTCAGATCAGAGCCTCATGGATGCCACATTCTGCAGTGTCTGATCTGGGTCTACCTGTTCATGCAGACTCAAAAGCTTAGTTCTAGAGAAGGATGTGTAAGAAGGATAATTCTAATGCACTTACGTATGTAACGCGACGTCTGATTGGATAACGTTAAAAAATTTGCGACAGTATATTCCAAGATATACTGTCGGAAATCCGACGTCACCACGTAACGTCGTTTTTCATTGGCTTACATTTGGTTTTACGCAGCTCACAACGCCTGCCGATTTGTGCAAAATAGTACAATTTTTAACAAAACAACCGAATAAGTGCATTAGAATGGGTATAACTGTATTGAAAATTGTCATTTGGGGAGGTAAATCGGTGGTTTTACGGTCGCAAATTACGTTTTACGGCTCCGCTGACGCGTCGCCGTAAAACGAAATTTCCGACCGTAAAACCACCGATTTACCTCCCCAAATGACAATTTTCAGTACAGTTATCCCCTAATTTTAGGATATTTTTTTCTCATTTCACCATTCAAACATGTGTTATGAGTACTTGTTAGAATCGCCTCAAACAAGTATCCACAACATGTTTCAAACAAGATACAAGAAATATTATCGCAGAATTTATCATTGTTATGCCACATCCTTATCAGGTGCTATGTATAAAGGCTGGCTATCAAGGCTGATCGGAGTCTTCACTGATTATTTATGCTAGAAGACATGTTTTTGCCTGACCTGGCTAAAAAGATTCTTACATGAGCCTTGAAGTACTGAAGTCGTTCCTGGTATTTTCTTCGTACCAACCACATTCTCACCAAAGACTGTAGCTACAAGTACAAAAAGATTTCAGAATCACAACGTAGGAAAATTTCTTATTCTTGCACAAATATCTATGCGCATGGCTGTTTGAAGCCATTGTCAAATGGAGCGAAAGCCGTGCTCAAACAGCAAAAAATATGATCAAATCATGAAATTTGCGTGCTGTTTGAACATGGATTTTGAGTTTTTGAGATCACTAGACTTGCCTTGCTTTGTTTATGTTACTTTGAGCAACGTAACGTTATCGTTTTAGGATTCTATGACGTCAGATGGTTACTGCGTAACAATGTCATTGTAAACAAAATTCTGAACTGGCCTCCATGTTGGTTTGTCGATCGCATTTGAAGAGTTTATATGGAGTTTATATGGAGCTTTTGGGTGTTTTCGTCAAAATTTGCTGTCGGAATAGTAAGTTATGCATGAACAACGATCATCCATGGTTATTTCAATGCATAACATTTGTCGGATCCCTCAGAAGATATTTGAACACTCGGCCTAGCGGCCTCATATTCAAAGAGCTTCCTCGGGACCTGGCGAATGTTAATGCATGAAAAACCATGGTCGATCCCTATAATAAAATTCAGATTTCCCTAAATCCAATAATTATAAACGGGGGTATTTATTTTGTTTGTTTTGAAGTTTCACCACCCAGTCAACACTATTTAGAACATATCAAGCCCGTCAGTTTACCTAACCACACTTCCTAGGCAGGCTCATACATAAGTGGTTAGCCAATACAGTGCACTTTTTTATTTTTGCCAGAATATAACCAGTCATATGACTTTTTCAAGGTGTTACTTCCACTGCAGTTCTCTACTAACATGAGTGTGACTTATTGTGTGGGCATATTGCTTTTATTAATATTGTTTTCTTTTACCATTTTTGTCAGTGGTATTTATGTTAAGTTTGGGTAACTGAGTTGCCACCTTTTTGTGAAAGTGCTGCTAACTCGACTTGCCATTCATGCGTTTGTAAAGAAATGTTAACCTTTAAAATGCCATTCACAACAATTGTCGTCTGCTTTGTCATCTGCCGAAGACTTGAAAAGTCATTTTTGCAAACAGTGTAGACCCATATCTGACTGCTCCTAGAGGAGCAGTCTGATCTGGGTCCACACTATTTGCCTGTATGAAAATATTTCTACAAAGTTTGCAAGAAGATTCTGCAGACGATATAAGCAGATGACAATTTCAGATGTAGTTTTTCTCGGCATCTTAAGGGTTAAAGATGTGTTTGCCTGTAAGAAAAAATATTTCTATAAAGTTTGCAAGAAGATTCAGCAGACGACATAGGCAGACGACAATTTCATGTGTAGTTCTTCTCAGCACCTCAAACGTTAAAGATGTGTTTACCTTTCCCACATGTGTTGTATAGAGCAGGATATGAGATCTGACTATTTCAGTTCCTGATCACTGCTTTTATCTTTTACTGCATTTACCATGTGTATTCAAACAGACAGGCCTGAGCAAACAGTGTAGGCCCAGATGATGCGCCACAAAATGGGGCATCTCATCTGGGTCTGTGCAAACAGTGTAGACCCAGATGAAACGCCACAAAATGCGGCATTTCATCTGGGTCTGAGCAAACAGTGTAGGCTCAGATGAGGCGCCACAAAATGCAGCATCTCATCTGGGTCTCAGCAAACAGTGCAGACCCAGATGAGATGCCGCAAAATGCGGCATCTCATCTGGGTCTGCACTGTTTGCCACTCATCCAGCTATGTTTAAGACACAACATTGGATAGTAAATGGTACTTTATCAACTAAAGAGCAAGTATGGTAAGGAGTACTTAGAGCCAATACAGTAAAGTGAATTCCGCTATTAAGACCACCTAAAATTAAGACAAATCCTCGTGTTTTCTACATCCAGTGTGCTCTAGTGGAAGACCACAATTGGAACTGAGGTGGTCTTAATATTTTAAGGCCACTTTTGAACAGTCTTAATATGAGGGTAGGCTGAAAAGTTCTAAACCTGACCAACATCCAATGGTTTGTCCATGCTGAAAGTGCCTTATTTTTCAACATAGTCTCCCTTCCTGTCCACACACTTCCTCCAGCTATGCTGGAGTCCTTGGATCCCAGTGGTATAGAAGGTCTCATCTTGGTCCCTGAAAAACTCCTCCACAGCAGCTATCACCTCCTCATCTGACTGATAATGCTGCCCAGCCAAGTGCTTTTTCATGTTTGGAAACAGGAAATAATCTGATGGAGCTAGATCAGGTGAATCGACAAGTGTGAAGCCACAGTCATGCACAGCAGCTATTGCGACAACCGATTTATGAGCAGGCGCATTTTCCTGATGGAACAAGACCCCTTTTGTCAATTTCCGGGTCGTTTAGCCTTAATTGCTTTTTTAGCAGATCTGCACAATACTCCCCATTAATTGTTCTGCCCTTTTGAAAGTTCAATGAATATTATACCCTTGGCATCCCAGAACACTGATGCCATCACCTTCCCTGCAGAGGACACGACCTTTGCCTTTTTTGGAGGGGGTGAGTCAGGGTGCTTCCATTGAATGGATTGTCTTTTGGTCTCTGGCTCAAAGTGATGAACCCAACACTCATCCTGAGTGACAAAACGGTCAAGAAAACCATCTTGGTCTGCTTCAAAAGTAGCCATGTTGGCTTGTGACAGGTTCAGTCTGGTCAAGTTTTGGTCAGGCGTCAAAAGCCGTGGCACCCATCTGGCGGAAACCGACATTCCTAATTCACTGTGTAGAATGTTCTCTACTCATTCACGGAGATGCCAACAGTGTTAGCTAACTGATTCACAGTTAAACGCCTGTCATCCATCACGGCCCTGTGCACTTGGCTGATGGTTTCCTCAGTTGTTGCCATTGCAGGTCGTCCACACCGGTCATCTTCAAGGCTGTCCTTGCCCATCTTAAAATTTGCTGCCCTCCTTTTCACGGTTGCATACGAAGGAGCATCATCCCCTAATGTAGCAGCATCGGCATGAATGTCCTTAGGAGCTAACCCCTTTTTATGAAGGTCCTTGAAGACACCACAATGCCAGATTTTGTCCATTTTCACAAAAACGTGCTAGTATAAATTTTCAAAGTCTAGAACTTCTACGTTATTGCAGGTAAACTTGAACTCAAGTAATAAAGGTTTGGATTTAATGAATACAAAATTTCATGGCTGTTCGATGCCTGCCTCTTGGTCAGGCTCAGAACTTTTCAGCCTCCCTCGTATAGGTATTTTACTGTATTTTGTTGTGGTCCCTGCTCATAATTATGGTTGTGTGGCTAGCAGTGTTTTTTCCTTGGACCTTCAAAAACAGCATTATGAAGGGACAGCTAAGTACCTACTTTTACGGCAGATGGAGTATTTTCCTCTAAATACTGTTTTCTTCCTTTATAGGCCCTCTGCTGACGAACACCTTTCCAAAAAGCCTGAAAAAAAATCAACTTTGGATCAAAGAATGCTTGTTTGTTTGTTCCAGTTTCACAACCTACCAACAACTAAGGTCATATGGAGATAGGACCACTGTTTGGAGACTCATCCAAAAATCTGGAGAAGGGTAGAATAAAACCTTCGATCCCCGATTTATAACATTTCAAAAACACATTCATGCAGGCCTCATACTGACGAAGCTTTTCCATGCCTGAAAGACCTGATTTCGCAGCCTTAACCCTTATCTTGCTGAACAACTTGAACAAGTCAACCATTACCATTGCAAACAGTGTAGATCCAGATCAGATGGCTTCTGAAGAAGCCATCTGATCAGGATCTACACTGTTTGTAATGCAGTTTGTGAAATTAACAAATACATTTTATCAAGTAATTTGATTGGTGAATAGTCAGAAATGGGTGTAGCTAAATAATTTCTTTCAGCAGGAGAAGCGTTCAATAGCCATTTTAAACAGGACATAGGAGAAAAAATCAAAATCCAAAAAGCCTAAAATCAAGAACAAGAGGGCCCAGAGGGCCCTGGTTCGCTCACCTGATCCAAAGCATAACAAGTGGGCCCCGGGCAGGGTCAATTTTGGCCCCAGGGCTAAAATTTTGAACAATCTTGGTAGAGATCCACAAGATGAAGCTTCATATTGAATATGAAAGACCTGGGCTTTCTGGTTTCAGAGAAAAAGATTTTAAAGGTTTACCCTGCATATAGAAGTCTATGTAAAACAAGATTTTCCCTATATAAGTCTATGTTAAACCAAAGGGCCCCGGAGCGGGGGCATTTTTGGCCCCAGTGCTATAATTTGAACAATCTTGGTAGAGGTCCACTAGCTGAAGCTTCATAACAAATATCAAAGACCTAAGCCTTGTGTTTCAGAGAAGATGATTTTTAAAGATTTTCCCTATATAAGTCTATGTAAAACCAAAGGGCCACATGACGGGGGCATTTTTGGTCTCAGGGCTATAATTTGAACAATCTTCATAGAGGTCCACTAGCTGAAGCGTCATAACAAATATCGAAGACCTAAGCCTTGTGGTTTCAGAGAAGAAGATTTTTCAAGATTTTCCCTATATAAGTCTATGTAAAACCAAAGGGCCCCGGAGCGGGGGCATTTTTGGCCCCAGGGCTATAATTTGAACAATCTTGGTAGAGGTCCACAAGATGAAGCTTCATACCAAATATCAAAGACCTGGGCCTTGCAGTTTCAGAGAAGAAGATTTTTTAAGATTTTCCCTATATAAGCCCATGTAAAACCAAAAGGCCCCCATGCGAGGGGCATTTTTAGATCCAGCACTATAATTTGAACAATCTTGGTAGGGGTCCACTAGATGAAGCTTCATACCAAATATCAAAGACCTGGGCCTTGCAGTTTCAGAGAAGAAGATTTTTAAAGATTTTCCCTATATAAGCCTATGTAAAACAAAAGGGCCCTGGTGCGGGGGCATTTTTGGCCCCAGCACTATAATTTGAACAATCTTGGTAGGGGTCCACTTGATGAAGCTTCATACCAAATATCAAAGACCTGGGCCTAGCGGTTTCAGAGAAGAAGATTTTTCAAGATTTTCCCTATATAAGCCCATGTAAAACCAAAGGGCCCCCGTGCGGGAGCATTTTTAGCTTCAGCACTATAATTTGAACAATCTTGGTAGGGGTCCACTAGATAAAGCTTCATACCTAATATCAAAGACCTGGGCCTTGCGGTTTCAGAGAAGAAGATTTTTAAAGATTTTCCCTATATAAGCCCATGTAAAACCAAAGGACCCCCGTGCGGGGGCATTTTTGGCCCCAGCACTATAATTTGAACAATCTTGGTAGGGGTCCACTAGATGAAGCTTCACACCAAATATCAAAGACCTGGGCCTAGCGGTTTCAGAGAAGAAGATTTTTCAAGATTTTCCCTATATAAGCCCATGTAAAACCAAAGGGCCCCCGTGCTGGGGCATTTTTAGCTTCAGCACTATAATTTGAACAATCTTGGTAGGGGTCCACTAGATAAAGCTTCGTACCTTATATCAAAGACCTGGGCCTTGCGGTTTCAGAGAAGAAGATTTTTAAAATTTTCCCTGTATAAGCCCATGTAAAACCAAAGGGCCCCCGTGCGGGGGCATTTTTGGCCCCAGCACTATAATTTGAACAATCTTGGTAGGGGTCCACTAGATGAAGCTTCATACCAAATATCAAAGACCTGGGCCTAGCGGTTTCAGAGAAGAAGATTTTTCAAGATTTTCCCCATATAAGCCCATGTAAAACCAAAGGGCCCCCGTGCGGGGGCATTTTTAGCTCCAGCACTATAATTTGAACAATCTTGTTCGGGGTCCACTAGATGAAGCTTCATACCAAATATCAAAGATCTGGACCTTGCAGTTTCAGAGAAGAAGATTTTTAAAGATTTTCCCCATATAAGCCCATGTAAAACCAAAGGGCCCCCGTGCGGGGGCATTTTTGGCCCCAGCACTATAATTTGAACAATCTTGGTAGGGGTCCACTAGATGAAGCTTCATACCAAATATCAAAGACCTGGGCCTTGCGGTTTCAGAGAAGAAGATTTTTTAAGTTTTCGGTGAAAAAAATCTATTTTTGGCTACTGTGACCTATATGTGCAACGGACCGGAACCATTTGAACAACTTTGAAAGGGGACCACCTAAGGATCATTCCTGTGAAGTTTGGTCAAAATCCGATCAGTGGTTTAGGAGGAGATGTCGTTTGAAGAAAAGTTTACGGACGCACGCACGCACGGACGCACGCACGCACGCACGACGGACAAAAAGTGATCCCAAAAGCTCACCTTGTCACTACGTGACAGGTGAGCTAAAAATGATGAAAAAATCCAGCTCTGAAAGCCTGAAATCCTGCATATGCCTGAAAAGTATGAGGCCTGATTCATGTCCTGAAATGGCCTCTTTCTCACCTCTAGAAGTAGCATTTTTCAGCTGAGAAACGGTTCAAAAGTTATGACCAATGTCAAAGTTGTCCACGTACAAACAAACAAACCAACAAACAAACAGACAGGGCAAAAACAATATGTCCCCGCTATCGCTACCGGGGACATAAAAAGACCAGGAGGAAAAAGCTAATCCCATTCTTTCAGCAAAAATATCAGAGTATATAAGGTATGTACTTGCTATAAAAGAAACAATTTGACCAGAAATGAGCTTGTTAAGCTAAAAATGCTTCAACAACTCGCCCCAGGTTCTTTATTTTCTGACTCATTACAAAAAAACACCTATACAAATACATTGTAAATTTTACTGCCGAAAAAACTAAAGCCCCTAAGATGAAAAATTGTGATATTTTTCTTATTACTGTTCAAAATATAGATTGCGGGTACATGTTAAAACCGCCTCATTGAGGCGGTTTCAAAGAGCACCCACAATCTATATTTTAGGGCAGGAATAAGAAAAATAAGGTTTACCTGTGAAAACTCAAGTTTCTGCTAGATAAAAGTGTGGTTCAAGAGGGTAAGAATTATATACAGTAGAACCTCGACGGCTTGTTTATCATGGCTGAGTCGAACCCGTTTTTGAATCCTACATAAGAAGTAGTGTGGGATAATTAACGAGGTTTTCAACATTTATTTTACAAATATATGCTGTGTGTACTCATTAGAATCGCCTCAATATGCAATGAGTGCACACAGCATACATTTTTATTACAGAACACCGAAGAGATGTCCCAAAATTAATCCCGTTATGGCTCCTGGCAGTGGCTCGACCTACCCCTGTCTCAAACAGATTTTTCTGGCCCCAAAGGTGTTTGAGCCTTCGAAGTTCAACTGTAGATGTGTTTTCATGATGCATTACCTGCAGTTTCACAACAGAAGGCTCTTGAGTTTGCAAGTACTGCTTTCTTTCCTTGTATCGCTTTCTATCCAGGTAGCCTCTTATTAGTGCTTGCCCTCGAACAATAGATTCTTCATTCGCCTCAAAAAGTAGTTCCCTGTTATGTGCATCTGTAACTTCTGTTATTCCAGCCTAAAACAAAGAACTTCTTGTATCCACACAAGATGTATCCACACAAGATGAAAAGCAGTATCACAGCAAAAAAAATACACATGGAAGATTTTGCCACCATTTCTGCAAGGTTGACAAGTCACATGACTTTCTGTTGGTTCCCTAGAAGCTTAGACCACTAGAATATTCACCATATTTGCATTATTTGCTGGCTCCCAGCTTGCACATTGTCAATATTGGAAAAACAAGTAACCAGACCCCCCTGACCTTTAAAGGGCAGGGGATCTGGTTACCTGTTTCTCCAACACTGATGACCTTCAGACTAGGAACCAGCAGATATTGCAAATAAGGTAAATGCAATCCATTCTCAACCCAATTTGAAATGAAATGAATTTCCCACCTTAGCATATAGATTAACCCATTGTATACTAGTGGACACTTCTTCCATTGCTTTATGTTGGACAAGCCCATTGGTCATATAAAGAGTGTCAGGCCTATTTTTTCGTTTTTATTCTATTTTTGACGGAAAATTCTGTTAGCAAATACTGCAGGTCCTGATCACAGGCCACATTCTGGGGCATCTAATCTGGGCCTGCACTGTTTGCCAAGGTACCCCTTTAGCCCCTTTAGGTGTTTCCCGCCTACAATGGGTTCAGTGCATTTCAGAATTTCAGGCTGCCAGGGTTTTTTTCACAAAAATTATTTAAAATGGCGGATATTTCTTTTTTCTTTTTTTTCCTTACAAACAGTGAAGGCCTTGTTCAGATGCCACATGCTGAGGAATCTGATCTGGGCCAACACTGTACGCAAGTGTTCTGTTTTGCGTTTTCATTTCATAGGATATAAATTGCTTCTTTCCACTAATGGGCTCTACAGCCTTTCGATAACACATCCACGAGACAAAGTGCATTCAATGGTAATTTTTTCCGATGAAAACGAAGTAATGGAAGGTCACTAGAACCACCTCACTGAAGTGGTTCTAATGAGTACCCACAATCTATGTCTTGAAACAGAAATAAGGAAAATAATATAAACCTCTGTAACCTCTATTTTCTCTATATGAAGTGGGGTTTAAAGGGGTATTCATTTCAGAGACTTGTTAACATGATATACCTTGATGATCCTATGTATTGGGGCAGATAGGCCCAAGCAAACAGTGCAGACCTAGATCAGAGCCCTTTTGGGCTCCCTGCAGGATTGTGAAACAAATCTGTTAAAATTTTAGGAGAATTTAAGGTGTCTGAATTTTAGGCGGTACCCATTTCCTTTTATGCAACTGCTATCTTGCGGCCCAAGTGGTAAGAGACAGCCATGCTGACAAACAAGTGTGGTAGATTATTAAGATACCTGTACTACCTGACCTCTTTATGACATGTTGGGGTCCAAAGCAGAAATGGTGTGTTAAACCGTGATATAATGTCAAAGATGTTTCAATGTACTTTGATATCACTTGGAAAGGTACTGCATTTACCCTTAGTATTCGGACACCTAAACTCCTTATCATTTGTTTGTTTGTTTTGGAGTTTAACAGCCAAGTCAACACTATTTTAGGTCATTTTTGAGCCGGTCAGTTTATCTATCCACACTTTTCCTGGGCAGGCTTATACGTAAGCGGTTAACCAGTACAGTGCACATTCTTTCGCCAGAAACTGACAACTGCCCTTCTTGAATCAGCGGAAGGGAGAGAATAACCTTAGAAAAGATTTCATGATCAATCTCCACCAAAGAATGTTGCCGACCCCGCGGCAATCGAACCCGGGTCCTCCTGATCACCAGTCAGACGCGCATCTGACTGAGCCACCGAGGCCGGCAAACTCCTTATCATACTTGCTCTAAAATTTAAACAAGTACAATTTAATATGTGCGGTTGAGCCTAAAAATAGCTGGATGAGTAGCAAACAGTGTAGACCCAGATGAGATGCAGCATTCTGCGGCATCTCATCTCGGTCCACACTGTTGGCTCAGCACTGTCTATCCGAAAGCATAAGGTTATTATGGTAAATTGTTACAGATCTGTTTGATTTTGTTTTGTTTGATTTGAGATTTAACATCCCCATCAACACTATAAAGGTCAGTTTGGAGACTTTGCTTCCAATTTTGTGGGACTTTTACCCGACATTGAGATGAAAAGACGTCTCAAGCCCTGCTGCCCAATGAAACCAATAGGGTTGTAAGCAATCTGAGACCTATGAGTTACCTCTGCATATAATTTCTGTTTTGTTTTGGAGTTTAACAGCCCTGGCAACATTATTCAGGTCATATTGAGACAGTCAATTGCCCTGACCTTATTTACCATGGGCATTCTCAGTGCTCTGAAATGGTTAGTCAGTATGGTGCAAGGTCTTTTACCACTAAGTGATGACCCCCCTTCTTGTATCATGATAATTTTCAATAGTTTTCATTTTCTTAACCCCTGTCCTGCTGAATATTCATATATGCCACACCCACTACCGATTATCAACCAATCAGATTACTTGATGCAAATTATTGCAACAAATTCATAATCTGAGTGGCAAACAATGTAGATCCTGATCAGATGGCTTCGTCAGAAGCCATCTGATCTGGATCTACATTGTTTCAAAGATAAGGCATATCCGGGATTAGCAGGACAAGGGTTAAGCCCAAATAATATTATGTTTGTCTTGTTTAAAAGTTATTCTATAATGTGCATCACAAGAATTCAACCAAAGGCTATGGCATGTCAGTGAAGGCCAAATCTGACTTCTGAGGCCGCTGAAAGTTCCAAGGCGGTTCTTCTGTCGCTGTTAATTTTTGTTATGGTTTGTCTTTGGGTGTTTGTGTCGCTTATATTATTTTATTTTGGATAGCCTATTGGCCATTTTGTGGGAAAGTAACTGTCCTTTTGGCTTTCAGCTGTTGATTTTTCCATTGGCGTCTGTTGTTTCATGTTTGTGTTTCTTTCCATTTGGTGTCTCTGATGGGAGCTATGGGTTAATTGAATCGATTCCTGACCATTGCCTCCATTTCTATTTTCCATTGTGGATTTTTGAAAATATTTGAGGGTCACTGATGAAGCCTAATTGGCCAAAATTATCTAGTCTGGCATAGAAAGAATTGTTAACTCCATACTTTTCAGTTCTGTGGTGTATTCCTTGCATGCAAAAGCTACTCACATTTTTTTTTCAGCAAAAATATTTGCATATGTGCCATATTCAATGATCAAAGCTTTACTGACACCTTATCTAATGACATTGTTAGTTTTGAACAACTGGCCTCTGATAATTTCCACAGGGATCACAATAATGACAGAAGGCATCCATATTTACCTGTACTTCCTCTTTCGTAAGAAGTGAGTGGTCTTTTATCACCTCGTCTGTTCTCGACCAAGTATATTCCATGGTCTTTACGTTGAAGAAGAATTTAAAGCCATCTTTAGTGCGGTTCATCATCCAGCCACTTCCTGTCTCACCTTTTGAAGACTTTGATTCCTGTGACAAATACACCAGTATTACTAACATTGTATTCACTCCAATTATACGGCTCCCGCTCATCGGGGCTTGAAGAAATATATGGGCTGCATGATGCTTCCACGCAGAGCTGAATGCGACCCGCACACAACTACTGGTAAACCACTTAGAGGATCTAAGCCTGCCAAGGCAAAGCGGTGCGTGCGATTCAGACCGTCCATGCTTATAAACCCAATTGGTTTCATTGGGCGGCAGGCCTTGAGATGTCATTTCACCTCAATGTCAGGTAAAAGTCCCACAAAATTGGAAGCAACATCTCCAAAATGACCTTTACAGTGTTGACAGGGACATTAAACCTCAAATCAAACAAAACTCCAATTATACAGAAGCCTCTGAGGTGTAGTGGTTACGCTACTCGCCTTGTAAACCAGGGGTCGCAAGATCGATCCCGGGTTTCCCCAGACTTTCAGATGAGTCTTTAAACCAAGGTCCTGTCTCCGTATGACCTTAGCTGTTGGCTCACTATTGAGCTGTTAGCTCACTCACTCCTATTATAGCACAGAGCACTTAGTACAGTATTCCATTTAAACAAGAATTTCTCCGACAGCTATGTCACGTCTGAACCAAGGTAAAATATGGATGCTTGCATTAAACTTGCCATCCCTCAATGCAAGTTTGTAACTAAGGAAACTCTTAAATTTCTTTAGAAATGAAAAAAAAATATTAGGGTAAAAGCTAGGGTTGTCGGAATAGTTCACATAGTCAGTGAACCATGAAATGTAGGCCAAATTCAAATATGGATGCTTGCACTGAAGTTGCCATTCCTAGATGCAGGTTTGTACCAAGTACCTTTAATAAAACTCTTACAGTCCTTGACAAATGTACTTGAACATTATAGGAAAGTCAGGGTTGCTGCAAATGTTGCAGGATTGACAAACTGATGAACAGAGGAATGGACAGATGGAAAACTGGACAACTATATTGGGCCATGCCTAAAGCAGGCATAACAAATATGCATAGTGCTCTTAAACGTTCCATTCTAATTGTAAAACCAAGCCCTAAAAAAGTTGTTCAATTAACCCTTATCAGGCTGAACCCAGATATATCCTTTTTTGAAAACAGTACAGATCAAGATCAGCTGGCGTCTCAAAAGCCAGCTGATCAGGATATATACCGTTTTCCCTTCTGCTTTTCAATCCATGGTTAAAACTGAAAACATGCAACACAATTGGTTGTAAATCGGGAACAAGTGTAGTATGTTGAAATATTCAGTCCATCAATGCTTGACGAAATCTACTGGGCTGCATGATGCTTCCATGCAGAGCTGAAACTGACTGCGCATAAGCACTGGTAGACCGCTTAGAGGGTCTAAGCCTGCCCAGGCAAAGTGGTGCAAGTTAGACTGTCCATGCTTATAAACCCTATAGCTTTCAATGGGTGGCAAGGCTTGAGATGTCATTTCATCTCAATGTCAGGTAAAAGTCCCACAAAATTGGAAGCAATGTCTCCAAAATGACCTTTACAGTGACGACGGGGACATTAAACCTCCAATCAAACAAACAAAGCATTTAGGAAAACAGTGTTGGCCCAGATCAGACTGCTCCTACTACAGGAGCAGTCTGATCTGGGTCCACACTGTTTGCAAAAAAAAATACTTTTAAGGTAACCGACAGACGGCAAAGCAGACGACAATTTTCGTGATTGGCAATTTTATGGGTTAATGGTTAATATTGTTGTCAATAAATTTAAAAGGATTATCAGAATATCTACAATGATTATATACGCTACCTTTAGCTCATGCAGCTTTTCCAAATAGGAATGTCTACAGTCGGGAAGAACACACTGTAAACCCACATCAGGCAAACTAAGACCAGTCATCAACGCATCTGCTTCATCAGCATCTATGGCATCATTGATAGCTGCTATACCCATTGACACTGAAAATACACATTCACATTTGAAAGACTTTCATTAAGACTTGTTTCACCCGGGAGGACTCGGATCATCAAGCATAATAAAAGTTTCTCAGTGCTTTGCATTCTGTTTGAAAATCTGCAAATAAATAGTTTATTGTAGCTTTAAAAATTATTTTCGAAGTTTATATGCAGCCACAGGAGCATTGTTCATTTATTCCAATGAATTAACCCTTATCTTGCTGAATATTCATTTAAGTCACACCCATTTCTGTCTATCAACCTATCAAATTACTTGATGTAATTTATTGCTACAAATTAATAAACTGAATGCCAAACAGTGTAGATCCAGATCAGATGGCTTCTATGGCATCATTGATAGCTGCTATACCCATTGACACTGAAAATAAACATTCACATTTGAAAGACTTTCATTAAGACTTGTATAACCCAGGAGGACTCGGATCATCGAGCATAATAAAAGTTTCTCAGTGCTTTGCATTCTGTTTGAAAATCTGCAAATAAATAGTTTATTGTAGCTTTAAAAATTATTTTCGTGGTTTATATGCAGCCGCAGGAGCAGTGCCCATTTATTCCAACGGATTAATCTAATTCTCAAAAATTTTTGTAGATTGGTCTGTCTTTGTTTGTTTGTTTGATTTGAGGGTTAACTTCCCAGTCAACACTGTAAAAGTCATTTTGGAGACGTTGCTTTCAATTTTGTGGGACTTTTACCCAACATTGAGATGAAATGACATCTCAAGCCCTGTCTCCCAATGAAACCAATAGGGTTTACTAGAATTTGTTTTTCTACAAAAACACAGATGTCTCCCCCGTTTTTGACTGCTAAGTATAACCTTGACATTGGAGGTATTGAGCTGGGTCTTGTGTGCAACACATCATATAATGAAGATGAACATTTCTGCATAGTAACTTTAAAAATGTTCATAGAAAAATAAAAAAGTTATTGGCCGTAAACAAAAAAGTACTTTTTTACCTTTGACCTCTAAGGATGGCCTTGACCTTTGCGGTACAACAAATCGTCTCATGATGGTTAACATTTCCGCCAAGTAATTTCATAATCCATCAAAGAATAAGGAAGTTATTGACTGTCCTTTTTTTTACCTTTGACCTCTAGGTATGACCTTGACATTGGAGGTATGGACCTAGGTCTTGCCTCATGGTCCAACTTTCAAGCCTCTAGCTCCAATAGTTTTTGAGATATCTTGCTGACAAGATTTTATTAAAAAAAATTCAAAGGGCAATAACTCTTGAAAGGAGCATAATCCGGATGAGAAAAAAAATATGCGTCAGCTTATTTTCCATTAGGAATGCATATATGAAATTTCAAAACCATAGCATACACAGTTCTAAAGTTCTGCTATGCATCACTTTTAGCATTCATTACAATGGGCACAAATTACCAAAATGACAAAGGGCCATAACTCGCAAAGTATTTTTCGGAATTTTGTCAAAAGTTAATCAGTTCATATACTCATCACCACCAATATACTCAACAACTTTCAAGGGTCTAGCTCCAATAGTGTTTGAGATATTTTGCTGACAAAATTTTATTAAAAAAATTTCAAAGGGCAATAACTCTTGAAAGGGGCATAATCCGGACGAGAAAAAAAATACACGTCAGCTAATTTTTCATGAGGAATCCATATATGAAATTTCAAAACCCTAGCATACACGGTTCTAAAGTTATGCTATGCATCACTTTTAGCATACATTACAATGGGCACAAATCACCAAAATGACAAAGGGCCATAACTCACAAAGTATTTTTCGGAATTTTGTCATAAGTTAATCAGTTCATCTACTCATCACCAACAATCTATTCACCAACTTTCAAGGGTCTAGCTCCAATAGTATTTGAGATATCTTGCTGACAAGATTTTATTAAAAAAAATTTCAAAGGGTAATAACTCTTGAAAGGGGCATATTCCGGACGAGAAAAAAATACGCGTCAGCTAATTTTCCATGAGGAATCCATATATGAAATTTCAAAACCCTAGCATACACGGTACTAAAGTTATGCTATGCATCACTTTTATCATACATCACAATGGGCACAAATTACCAAAATGACAAAGGGCCATAACTCACAAAGTATGTTTCGGAATTTTGTCAAAAGTTAATCAGTTCATCTACTCATCACCATCAATATATTCACCAACTTTCAAGGCTCTAGCTCCAATAGTTTTTTAGATATCTTGCTGACAAGATTTTATTAAAAAAAAAAAAAATTCAAAGGGCAATAACTCACAAAAGGGGGCATAATCCGGACGAGAAAAAAAATATGCGTAAGCTAATTTTCCATGAGGAATCCATATATGAAATTTCAAAACCCTAGCATACAAGGTTCTTTAGTTATGCTATGCATCAAAAGCGTAACTGACGGACGAACAGACGAACGAACCAGAACCAATATGCCCCTCCAACTTTTTCAAAGTTGGGGGCTTAATAAGAAAGTTATTGACAGAACACAAAAAAGGCCCTTTTTTTACCTTTAACCTCTATGTATGACCTTGACCTTTCAGGTATTAAACTGGGTCATGCGTGCAACACATCATCTCATGGTGGTTAACATTTCTGCCTAGCAATTTCAAAATCCATCTAAAAATAAGAAAGTTATTGACCAAACACGAAAAAAGGCCCCTTTTTTACCTTTGACCTCTATGTATGACCTTGACATTTTAGGTACCAAACTGAATCATGCATGCAACACATCGTCCCATGATAGTTAACATGTTTGCCAAGTAACTTCAAATTCTATTTAAAAATAGGCAAGTTATTGACAAAACCCGAAAAAAGGCCCCTTTTTTTACCTTTGACCTCTAAGTATGACCTTGACCTTTGAGGTACCAACCTGGGTCATGCGCGCAACACATCGCCTTATATTGGTTCACATTTCTGCCATGTGATTTCAAAATCCATCTCAAAATAAGAAAGTTATTGACCAAATACGAAAAAAAAGGCCCACTTTTTGACCTTTGACCTCTAAGTATGACCTTGACCTTTGAGGTACCGACCTGCCTCATGTGCACCACACATCGTCTCATGATTGTTAATAATTATGCCAAGTAATTTTAAAATCCATCTCAAAATTAGAAAGTTATTGACCAAATTCGAAAAAAAGGCCCCTTTTTTGACCTTTGACCTCTAAGTATGACCTTGACCTTTGAGGAACCGACCTGCCTCATGCGCACCACACATTGTCTTATGGTTGTTAATAATTATGCCAAGAAATTTTAAAATCCATCTCAAAATAAGAAAGTTATTGACCAAATACGAAAAAAAGGCCCCTTTTTTGACCTTTGACCTCTAAGTATGACCTTGACCTTTGAGGTACCGACCTGCCTCATGCGCACCACACATCATCTTATGGTTGTTAATATTTCTGCCGAGTAATTTTAAAATCCATCAAAAAATAAGAAAGTTATTGACCGGACACGATTTGCCCATACATATATACATACCAACAAACTTCCAAGGGAGATAATTCAAAAAGTATAAATGCGAGAGTTATGGTTCTTGCGCACTGCACGTCGTCTAATGCTGATTAATATTTATACGAAGTTTCGTGAAGATAGCTCTAACGGTTTTCAAGTTACAGAGCGGACACGAATGTGTGACAGACAGACAGACGGACAGACGGACAGACAGACAGACGCCCGGGGGAAAAACAATATGTCTCTCCGAAAAAAATTTTTTCGGGGGAGACATAATAAGCATGGACGGTTCGACTCACACCCCTTTACCTGGGCAGGCTTAGATCCTCTAAGCGGTTTACCAGTACTCGTGTGCAGATCGGATTCAGCTCTGCATGGAAGCATCATGCAGCCCATCTATTTCTTCAAGCCCCGATGGGCGGGGGCATCTCAACACAAAGAATTAGCTATCCTTTCTTAACGTGTTTGTTTGTTTGTATTGGACTTTAATGGCCCAGTCAACACTATTTTAGGTCATTTTTGAGCCAGTCAGTAAACCTATCCACACTTTCCTGGGCAGGCTTATACGTAAGCGGTCAACAGTATAGTGCACATTCTTTTGCCGGAAACTGACAACTGCCCTTCTTGAATCAGCGGAAGGGAGAGAATGACCATAGAAAAGATTTTATGATCAATCCCCATGAAAGAATGTTGCCGGCCACTGCAGTTTGTTTGTTGCTTTTTCGCTATGGCAAATATTTTTTCATTTTTTTTTTTTATTATGGTTTTGGATGTACAAACCTTTCAAGATTATTTCGCTCATTTTGGGCTTATTGTCAAGCAAAGAAATGACTCTCCATGCACAGCAATGTAGTTTGCAAGGCTGCATACGCCTCCTAGCACCGGCTTAAGCGATATTCGATTTTCAAAGTAACCAGAATGGGTTCAATGATCCCAAAGGAAAAGAAAATATAATCTGCACTATCATGAAGCACCAGGAGACTTTTTACAGCTGCCATACAAAGTATACTTACATCTAACCCCTTCTTTTGTCTGTTCATTGGCTTTATCAACAGATGACTGGATCTCGTCTACCCATAGTTCTGCACTTTCTACAGCTGTGTCCTATGATGAAAGAGAGAAACAATGGTGAACAAGAATTCTGTTGTAGTGCTTGAGAGAAGGAACATTTAACGGGAACGGGAACACCTTCATGGGAGGCAACTCCTGCAAAAGTGTTTTTGTCTCCCATTTCAATATGGGTCAACTCTTAAAGGAAAGAATTCTTTCCTTTAAGAGTAGACCCTTTTTTTCAGTGGGACAGGGCTTATAGATAAGCGAACAGGATATCCCGACAGTTGTCTCCCTTTGAACAAGAGGGCCATGATGGCCCTTGGTCGCTCATCTAATCCATAGAGTAACAAGTGGGCCCCTGGGAGGGCCATTATTGACCCCAGGCCTATAATGTGCATAATATTGAGGGAGGTCTAAAAAGGTGAAGCTTCATACCAAATATCAACAAAGGCTATAATTTGAACAATCTATGCAAAGGTCCACTAGATGAAGCTTGACACCAAATCTCAAAGACCTTGGCCTTGCGGTTTCAGAGAAGAAGATTTTTATAAAGATATTCCCTACATAAGCCTATGTAAAACCAAATGGCCCTGGGGAAGGGGCATTTTTGACCTCAGGGCTATAATTTAAACAATCTTGATAGAGGTCCACTAGATGAAGCTTCACACCAAATATCAAAGACCTGGGCCTTGCTGTTTCAGAGAAGTAGATTTTCTAAGATTATCTCTATATAAGTCTATGTAAAACCAAAGGGCCCCTGGGGTGGGGGCATTTGTGACCCCGAGGGCTATAATTTGAACAATCTTGGTAGAGATCCACTAGGTGAAGCTCCAGACCAAAATATCAAAGACATGGGCCTTGCAGTTTCAGAGAAGAAACTTTTAAAGATATCCCTATATAAGTCTATGTAAAACCAAATGGTCTCAGGACGGGGGCATTTTTGGCCCCAGGGCTGTAATTTGAACAATCTTGATAGAGGTCCACTAGATGAAATTTCAAGCCAAATATCAAAGACTTTGGCCTTGTGGTTTCACAGAAGAAGATTTTTAAAGATTTTCCCTATATAAGTCTATGTAAAACCAAAGGGCCCCGATGCGGGGGCATTTTTGGTCTCAGGCCTATAATTTGAACAATCTTGGTAGAGGTCCACTAGATGAAGCTTCATACCAAATATCAAAGACCTAGGCCTTGGGGTTTCAGAGAAGAAGATTTTTCAAGATTTTCCCTGTATAAGTCTATGTAAAACTAAATGGCCCCGCAGCGGGGGCATTTTTGGCCCCAGGGCAATAATTTGAACAATCTTAGTAGAAGTCCACAAGATGAAGCTTCATACCAAATAGCAAAGACCTGGGCCTTGCGGTTTCACAGAAGAAGAGATTTAAAGATTTTTCCTATATGTAAAACCAAAGGGCCCCGGGGCGGGGGCATTTTTGGCCCTAGCACTATAATTTGAACAATCTTGGTAGGGGTCCACTAGATGAAACTTCGTACCAAATATCAAAGATCTGGGCCTTGCAGTTTCATAGAAGAAGATTTTTAAAGATTTTCCCTATAAGCCCATGTAAAACAAAAGGGCCCCAGGGCGGGGGGCATTTTTTTGCCCAAGCACTATAATTTGAACAATTTTGCTAGGGGTCCACTAGATGAAGCTTCATACCAAATATCAAAGACCTGGGCCTTGTGGTTTCAGAGAAGATTTTTCAAGTTTTTGGTGAAAAAAAATCTATTTTTGGCTCCTGTGACCTAGTTGTGCAATGGACAGAACCATTTGAACAACTTTGAAAGGGGACCACCTAAGGATCATTCTTGTGAAGTTTGGTCAAAATCTGATCAGTGGTTTAGGAGAAGATGTTGTTTGAAGAAAAAGTTTACGCATGCCCGGATGGACGCACACACGGACACACGCACGACGGACGAAAAGTGATCCCAAAAGCTTACCTTGTCACTACTTTACAGGTGAGCTAAAAATGGTTGAAAAAAATGCCAGGTGTTCCCATTCCCCTTTAAGATGACGCTAGGGTTGACACCAATGTTGACGGATTGACAAATGGACATGTGAATGGAAAGACAGACAACCAGATTCCTATATTGTGCCATGCTTAACACTCTGCATGCTGGGTTTTTTTTTTCTGCAGCAGACGACATTTTGAAATATTTTCCTAATTTTCTCAGAAAACAGGATTTGACATTTGCATGTGATGTCAAGTCCTGTTTTCCTATGGAGACAATTTGCATGCGATGTCAAGTCCTGTTTTCCTATGGAGACAATTTGCATGTGATGTCCTGTTTTCTTGGAAAATAATAAAATATCAACAATTTGTCGTCTGCTGAATTCGCCCAGAAAGTGCTAAAGGTTAAAGCAGGCACAACAAATAGGGAATGAATTTAAGAAACAGAAAAATATAAAACGTGCCTTCCGTCCTCCCTGTTGTAAGGACAGCAGGTCTTGCCCAAATGCAAGCCAATATCAGTTGGACAGCAATTTTGAAAGATACACGCCAATTTCACTTCCCCCAACACACCAGAGTAGTGGTGAATATACTTGTACATGTGCACTGAAAACCTGTGCTCAGTAGCTCAAATTATTGTTTACATTAGCTTAATGAGCTTGTTAGAGGTAAGAATATCAACTGTTCCAGTGAGTACCATATCTAATACAGTTGAATTTTTGCTGATAAGCGACTCACATTTTTACAGCAAAATATGTAGTGTATATTTTCCATATCAGGTGATCAAAGTTTTAATGATAAGTTAACTAACCTCATCGTTAGTTTTGAAAAATTTGGCCCTAAAAACTACATGCTCTTCCTATCTGAACACACACCAGGCAATGGGCATTAAAAACTTGTGACCTTCCACAGGTCTTCGAATGAAGTAAAAGCCTGGTTTTGAAGAATAAATCAATTGTCACACCCATTTTTCAACCAATCATATCACCCAATGTAATTTATTCATTAAGTCAATAACAAAATTCGCAATGTGGATCCTGCCCTGATGCATCAGAAACCACCTGATCTGGATAAATACTGTTTGCAAAGGTTATCATTGTTCAGCATTGTTATTATTTTATTTTTGTTTTGTTTTGTTTCAAGATTATTTTACTTACTTTAAGCCAAAGGTCAATCAGATGTGGGCGAAAAACTGAGTACCCAGATAAAAAAAACCCACCTCACCTTCCGTTGCAGAACTTGGTGTGTCAGGTGGCCTGAGGGAAGCGCGAACCACAGCTGTGAGACACTATTATTTTATTAGTATTTGGGTTTTACAGCCCTTTCAAGATTATCACAGATACATCAAGCAAGTCAATAATCTGAGGTCGGCAGAAATCAGACTATCCAGAGAAAAAGCCTCCTGACCTTCCATTGTACAACTTGTCACTTCTTATGTGACCCACTCTAGGCTGACACCTACATCAATGAGAGAACTAATGTTTCAGAGTCAGCGTCCGTGACCACTAGGACACAAAGACCTGTTGAGGGTCAGCAAGGCAAGGTTTAACCCTTGTCCTGCTGAGCCCGGATATGTCTTATCTTCCAAACAATGAAGATTCAGATCAGATGGCTTCTGAAGAAGCCTTCTGATCAGGATCTACATCGTTTGCCATTCAGTTCACTAAATTTGTTGCAATAATTTGCATCAAGTAATCTGATTGGTTGATAATCAGAAGTGGGTGTGGCATATATAAATATTCAGCAGGACAAGGGTTAATACTAAGTTTTCTTATTTCACCTTGAAAATGTTGTGTGTACTCATTAGAATTGCCTCATTGAAGCAATTCTTATGAGAACATGCAAATGTGTGTTGTATGTACTTATTAGAATCACCTTCTCAAGGCAATTCTAATCCAATGAGAGCACACAACATGCCTTCATTTAAACCCTTAAGATGCCGAAGAAAACTACATCTGAAAATGTCGTCTGCTGAATCTTTTTGGAAATGTTTTAAATAATATTTTTGCTTATAGGCACACAGTATGGACCCAAATCAGACTGCTCCTAAAGGAGCAGTCTGATTTGGGTCCACACTGTTTGCAAAAATGACTTTCAAAGTAACAAGCAGAAGACAAAGCAGACGACAATTGATGTGATTGGCATTTTATTGGTTAAAGACAACAGCTAAGTCATCCTCATTATATCTGCTGACCTGGCACAATTAGGAACCCTCACTGGCTCAAACTACCCCTATCTTGAACAATATTCCATGGTTACAAAGGTGTTTGAGCCATTGAAGTTTGACTTGAGCCATTGAAGTTCGACTTGAGCCATTGAAGTTTGACTTGAACCATTGAAATTCGACTTGAGCCATTGAAGTTGGACTTGAGCCATTGAAGTTGGACTTGAGCCATTGAAGTTGGACTTGAGCAATTGAAGTTAAACTTGAGCCATTTAAGTTCGACTTCACCCATTAAAGTTTCGACTTGAGCCATTGAAGTTCGACTGTAAGAAATAAGCTTCATACCGTAGCTTTTTGTCTTTTCTTTCTGACTAGTAAAACTTGGTACTGGTACCCCTGTTGATCTTCTATATTTTCTAACTTTGCTGTTGGAAATTTCAACATTTCCAAAGTCTCTGTAGGGTTGCCTTTCTCAATTGCATCGTTTATTTTTCCTATGGCAATTATACCTGGAAAATAGTAAATTCATGTATATACATTATGACTGGCAGATGAACTGGAGTTTCAACAGATCCGCAAACACTGTTCTTATGCACTTCTGTATGTAATGCAAGATCAGGGCCCAGTTGTTCAAAGCATCGTTAGCTTAACGAGCTCATTAGTGGTCAAATTGTTAACTGTTCTAGCAAGTTAAATATTTAAAAATTTGGTATTTTTGCTGAAAAAATGTGAACAGCTTTTGCTGCTAACGTTTTTTCAGCAAAAATATTAGCATATTTGCCATAATAAACGATCAAAGTTTTAAAGATACATTAACCAATGATGTTGTTAGTTTTGAACAACTGGCCCCAGGTAGTAAAATGTCATAACATTGCAACAGTAACACTTTTTAGTTAAATAATGTTCTCCAAGGGCCAGTTGTTCAAAGTATCATAAGCTTAACGAGCTTGTTGATGGTAAAACTGTTCTAGTGTGTGTGTGTGTGTGTGTGTGTGTGTGTGTGTGTGTGTGTGTGTGTGTGTGTGTGTGTGTGTGTGTGTGTGTGTGTGTGTGTGTGTGTGTGTGTGTGAGTGTGTGTGTGTGTGTGTGTGTTAGTGTGTGTGAATTCAGGTTTAACATCGCTTTCAACAACGACGGTGTCTGGTTGCGACAGGGAGCTCAATGCTCACTTTTATAGTGCTGCCTCACTGAAGTATCATGTCTCAGACACATTATATGATACCACACCCAGTCACATTATCCTGACACTGGGTCGACCAGTCCTAGCTCTACCCCGTAAATCTGAGTGCCAAGCGAGGAGCAGCTAGTACCATTTTTAACGACTTTGGTATGTCGCGGCCCAGGATCGAACCCGCGACCTCCCGTTCCCCGGAGCGGAAAACTGTTCTAGTAAGTACAATATCTAATACAGTGTTATTTTTGCTGAAAAAATGTGAGCAGCTGCACACATCTTTTGCCAGCAAAAATATTAGCAATTTTGGCATATTTAGTGACAAAGTTTAAACAATTCATTAATAAATGACACATTAGTGACATCGTTAGTTTGAACAACTGGCCAAGGCTTCTCTCAAACTTTCCATAATTTTCTGAAAAATATTTTAAAGTTTAAAGTTCTCCCCATTTTCAGTGATTTTCAGACTACTGGGATGCACTTTTATCTGTTTGAAGTTTAATGGCCCAGTCAACACGTTTTGGTCATATCGAGTCACAAGTGCATTAGAATTACTATTTAGTGGTAATTTTAACTTTTGAGTGTCAAATGGGCAAAATCTAGTGAAAATACTTCTTTTTTCTAAAATGAGTAGCATAAAAATACACTGTACTTTTAAATAGACTGATATACTGGGAACCTTTTTCAACATTTTGACAAGGGAGTCTACTTTTATAACTGTCTGTCTATTTTCCTGTTCGCTAAGTGGCATTCGAAAAAGGGAGTCTACTAGTAAATGAAAGAATTTGCTCCAGAGGAGCAAATTCTTTCCTTTAAGAGTAGACAACTTTTGATAAGGTAGTGAAAATCATTTCTGAACAAGTTGTGTTTGTGTAACACTGATGCCCCCGGACAGCACATGTGAAATATGGCCAATGTTAAAGTTTTTAATAAGTAAGTCCAATGTCAAGGTCATGAGGTAAAAAATTATGCTACCACTGGAAAGGTCTTGTGATAAGGAATGCACATGTTAAATATGAAAGTTTTATCACTTACCATTCAAAAGTTATGCCTAATGTTAAGGTTTTTGTGGACAGACAAACAGACGGACGTTCCAACATGTCAGGTTTAAGGGCTATTTCTTTTGTTTAATTTAGGGGCTAACCTCCTAAACCTTTTAGTTACGGAATAAATCTATTGTTTACCAATCATTTTCCAATCATTTTCTATTGTTATCAATCTGGACACTAGCCCCTAAACCCGACATGTTTGCCCAGAGAGACAGACCAAAAACTGTATGTCCCCGGAATCTTTGATTCCAGGGGCATAAAAGTTGCCTCCCCTGAATATGTCTCTATTTCCCTTGAATATTGATTTTTTCTTCTTTTCTTTTTTTTCTTTTTTCGAAAAAAACTTACGTTCATGTTCTTCTACCACTTGTGTATTGGTCTGGTCTACCACTGTCGTTATTTCGTGATGTGTTAAAAGACTGCAAGACTCCTAGAAAATGATGGAAAACAAATCATTTTAGGTTTCAGCACATTTCGTATAACATAAAACGCTTTTCTTTAAAAAAAAAAAAATCCAATACTGGCCGTATTTTTGTTTATCAGTCGTAAATGGGCAAACTGATGTCCTGATCAGACTGCTCTTTCATCAGACTGCTCTTTCAGACTTGTGTGTCTAAGAGCAGAGAAAAATCCTTGCAATGCTCAAGCTGAACTTAAAAATTTTGAGATTAGGAGGTCTGCAGATTGACCTAAACCTTTTAATAGCACATTGCAGGGCTGTAAATTCCACTCGCCAGCTTGCATTTACCAGTAAATTTCAAGGCAGGGCCACTGAGATTTTCAGAACGGACTATTCTTTTTCTTCACTTTTAGCATCTAAATGAAAAGTTTAGACCATAAGGGTAAGTTTTTAAGGTAATTTTACACCTCTCACATTGCTTTATGTCACACTTTTGGATATAACAATATTAAGATGGATCCCAAAATCAAGTGTTAGCATTTTACAATTTATGTGCAGCGAGGGCATATTTTGTGTTCAACCCCCACTGATCAGCACAGGATGTTACTTGTCCTGCTCAAAAATTTTAAAATGCCATTTTAAAATTTATGTGCATGACAATGTTATTTGTCCTGCTCATACATCTTATTTCATAATCCATGTGGATGAAAATGTTATTTGTCCTGCTCAAAAATTTTATTTAAAATTCATGTGCAAAACAATGTTATTTGTCCTGCTCATAAATTTTACAAGAGGCTCAATGAGCCTAAACCGCTCACCTGAGGAACTTAAGTTTTAACAATTCACAGACTTGACTACTAAATCTGCTAATAGAATCCAGCCCATTGACCCTTACAGGATATAAGTCATGATTATTGCATTGCATTCCAAGTTTGAGACTTCTAGCTTCTATAGTGCCTGAGAAATCTTTGACGAAAATTTAACATTGGTCAAAATGGAGAGAAAGAAGAATGAAAGAACAGATGAACAAATAAGCTGAGAAAGCCCAATGTCTCTTACACAAAATAAGTCATCATTATTCTATTGAATACCAAATTTGATGCTTCTAGCTTTTATAGTTCCTGAGAAATCTTTGATTAAAAATTTAACATTGGTCTATTATCTCTATATGGAGAGAAAGAAGAATGAAGGAACAAATGAACCAGACTAGCTCCAAACCTAATGCAGCCTTTCCCCTTGCCCAATGGTGCTACACATAAAATTTAAACAAGATTGGTCGACTGCCTTCTGAGATATGCTTCATTGAAAGTGTGGACGACGGATGGACGGAAGACAGACGACGGACTCCGGAGCCTTGGTATACTATCGGCTCACTGGAGCCTTTGGCTCAGGTGAGCTAAAAATTCAAGTCGCTATTTCTGTCACAACATTTTCCCTACGTTAAGTCTATGGGCAAATTTTTTTGTCTCTCAAGGTCACGTAACTCCGAGGTCAATATTCCGATTCGGCCCAAAATCGAACTTAACCGAGATTTTATGCCTGTCCTCGTTACCTGCAAGTTTGAAGCTGATATGAATAAAAATAAAGTTGCTATCGTGGTCACAACGTATTTTTTTATGCTCAGGGGCAGGTAACTCCAAGGCAAATATTTCGATTCGGCCCAAAATCGACCTTAACCGAGATTTTATGTCTGTCCTCGTTACCTGCAAGTTTGAAGCTGATCTGAAAAAAATTCAAGTCGCTATCGTAGTCACAACATTTTCCCTATGTTAAGTCTATGGGCAAATTTTTTGTCGCTCAAGGTCACGTAACTCCGAGGTCAATATTCCGATTCGGCCCAAAATCGAACTTAACCGAGATTTTATGCCCATCCTCGTTACCTGCAAGTTTGAAGCTGATATGAATAAAAATAAAGTTGCTATCGTGGTCACAACGTATTTTTTTATGCTCAAGGACAGGTAACTCCAAGGCAAATAATCCGATTCGGCCCAAAATCTAACTTAACCGAGATTTTATGTCTGTCCTCGTTACCTGCAAGTTTGAAGCTGATCTGAAAAAAATTCAAGTCGCTATCGTAGTCACAACATTTTCCCTATGTAAAGTCTATGGGCAATTTTTTTGTCGCTCAAGGTCACGCAACTCCGAGGTCAATATTCTGATTCGAACCTAACTGAGATTTTATGCCTGTCCACGTTACCTGCAAGTTTGAAGCTGATCTGAATAAAAATAAAGTTGCTATCGTGGTCACAACTTATTTTTTTATGCTCAAGGGCAGGTAACTCCAAGGCAAATAATCCGATTCGGCATAAAATCTAACTTAACCGAGATTTTATGTCTGTCCTCGTTACCTGCAAGTTTGAAGCTGATCTGAAAAAAATTCAAGTCGCTATCTTAGTCACAACATTTTCCCTATGTTAAGTCTATGGACAATTTTTTTGTCGCTCAAGGTCACGTAACTCCGAGGTCAATATTCCGATTCGGCCCAAAATCGAACTTAACCGAGATTTTATGCCTGTCCTCGTTACCTGCAAGTTTGAAGCTGATCTGAATAAAAATAAAGTTGCTATCGTGGTCACAACGTATTTTTTCATGCTCAAGGGCAGGCAACTCCAAGGCAAATAATCCGATTCGGCCCAAAATCGAACTTAACCGTGATTTTATGTCTATCCTCGTTACCTGCAAGTTTGAAGCTGATCTGAAAAAAATTCAAGTCGCTATCGTAGTCACAACATTTTCCCTATGTTAAGTCTATGGGCAAATTTTTTGTCGCTCAAGGTCACGTAACTCCGAGGTCAATATTCCGATTCTGCCCAAAATCGAACTTAACCGAGATTTTATGCCTGTCCTCGTTACTAGCTACAGTGATGACAACATTTTCCCCATGTTAAGTCGATAGGCAATTTTTCGGGCCCTCAAGGGGACGTAACTCTTGAGTGAATTATCTGATTCGGCCCAAAATCGAACTTGACCGAGATTTTATGCCTGTACTGGTTATCTGCAAGAATGAAGTCGATCAGAAAAAAATTGACGGAGCTAGAGTGATGACAAGCTTTTTCCTATGTGAAGTCTATGGGAGCTAGATGTTGCCATGGCAACCAGAGTTCCACTCAGATCTGCCTGAAAACCTAATGAAGCCTTTCCACTTGCCCAATAATGTGACACATGAAATTTGATCAAAGTTGGCCAAGTAGTCTTTAAGATATACATTTTTGAAATTCCCATTAACCCTAATGCAAAAACACACAAGGGCAGGTAACTCCTAAGTGAATGATCCGATTCTGCCAGTTATCGAACTTGACCGAGATTTCATGGCTGTGCTGGTTATCTGCAAGAATAAAGCCAATCTGAAAATAATTGAAGCAGCTACAGTGATGACAACATTCTCCCCATGTTAAGTCAATAGGCAATTTTTTCAACGCTCAAGGGCACGTAACTCCTGAGTGAATAATCCGATTCAGCCCAAAATCGAACTTGATCGAGATTTCATGCCTGTCCTCGTTATCTGCAAGAATGAAGTCGATCAGAAAAAAATTGACGGAGCTAGAGTGATGACAAGCTTTTTCCTAACGCTCAAGGGCACGTAACTCCTGAGTGAATAATCCGATTCAGCCCAAAATCGAACTTGATCGAGATTTCATGCCTGTCCTCGTTATCTGCAAGAATGAAGACGATCAGAAAAAAAATTGACGGAGCTAGAGTGATGACAAGCTTTTTCCTATGTTAAGTCTATGGGAGCTATTTGTTGCCATGGCAACCAGAGTTCCAATCCGATCTGCCCGAAAACAGTATGCAGCCTTTCCCCCTACCTGATAATGCTTCACATGAAATTTGATCAAGATTGGCCCACTGGTTCCGGAGATATACTTCTTTGAAAGTGTGGACGACGGACGACAACGACGACGACGGACGACGGACGCCGGCTCGTGGTATACTAATACCTCACATGAGCCTTCGGCTCAGGTGAGCTAAAAATGCCAACAACTGTTGGCATTTTAAAATCTATGTGCAGGGCAAATTTTGTGCTCAAATGAGTTCAGTATGAAAGAAGTTTTTTTATAACCTCTGGGCTGGACTTCCACCTACCTCTTTCTTGGCAGTTTTGGCTTCCTCTAGAGACTTCTGGTATCTGTCAGAGTTTTCCTCGTCTAAATCATTGATACAGGCATTTGGTGCTGATAAGGCCTTAAATGTCCCATGAGAATCCCCCATATCTACAGCCTTGTTTATAAAAGCTATGGCTGACAAAACTGAAAATACAGAACAGACATAAAGGATTTGTAAATTTTTAGCAGTAAAGGGAAATTCTGTTGCACCCATGGGATGAGGAAGCTTGTATCAGGTTTAGAATGACACAGAATTGTAACTTTAATCAATGAGGTCATACAGGCAAACAGTGTGGACCCTGATAAGATTGCTCCTAGAGGAGCAGTCTGATCTGGGTCCACAGTTTGCCACAATGACTTTTAGACAACAAAGCAGACATGAATTGTTGTGATTGGCATCTTTCGGATTAAAATTCTAAGGAATAAATGTAGATGTGGTTTGGAGAGAAACAGATTAATTTAAAATCAATAATATATAATTGCACACAAGTATACAAATATACACAAACCATTTCATAACGCCGTTCTGAATAACACAATTTGGGATTCAACAAGATATCTTTTATGATCTATACATTTTTGTTTGGCTAAAACACATTTCTTTAACTAAACACAGTTTTTGATCTGTACCCCAACATTAGTGTTGGGGCTTATTGCTGGCTGATGATTTTTTTAACTAACGCTCTGCATGTTGGGTATCTTTTCACAGCAGACAACATTTTGTAATATTTTTTCTAATTTTCCAAGAAAACAGGATTTGACATCTCATGCAAATTGTCTCCTATGGAGACAATTTGCATGAGATGTCAAGTCCTGTTTTCCTGGAGACAATTTGCATGAGATGTCAAGTCCTGTTTTCTGAGAAATAAGAAACAAGAGGACCAAGCTAGCTTGGTCCTGTATCGCTCACCTGAGCTAACAGATTCAAACTTTAAGGAAGTGCCTGACTTCCTTGTTTGTAAGTTTCATGAAGATCTGTTCAAAACTAAAGGGGCAGCAGTGATGACAATGTCGAAAATAGGCATTTTCAGCAATCAAAGGCACGTCACTCTATGATAAATGTGCCGACTTGGCCGGTATTCGAACTCACCTGAGGTTTTATTCCCAGCCACCTTACATGTAAGTTTCAAAAAGATCCGATCAGACTTGGCCAGTATTCAAACTCATCCAAGATTTTATTCCCAGCCACCTCACATATAAGTTTCAGAAAGATCCGATCAAAACTGAAGGGGCTACGGTGATGACAAGGTCAAAATTTGGCATTTTTAGCAATCAAAGGGATGTTACTCTATAATAAATGAGCCGACTTGGCCAGTTTTCGAACTCATCCGAGGTTTCACCCCCAGCCACCTTACATAAAAGTTTCAGAAAAATCCGATCAAAACTGAAGGGGCTACGGTAATGACAAGGTCAAAAATCAACATTTTCAGCCATCAAAGGGACATAACTCTACGATAAATGGGCTGACTTGGCCTGTTTTCGAACTCATCCAAGATTTTATCCCCAGCCAATTTACGTATAAGTTTCAGAAAGATCTGATCAAAACTGAAGGGGCTATGGTGATGACAAGGACAAAAATAGGCATTTTCAGCAATCAAAGGGACGTAAATCAATGATAAATGGGCCAACTTGGCCGGTATTCAAACTCATCCTAGGTTTTATCTCCAGTCACCTTACATATAGGTTTCAGAAAGATTCGATCAAAACTGAAGGGGCTACGGTGATGACAAGGTAAAAAATTGACATTTTCAGCCATCAAAGGGACATAACTATATAGTTAATGGGGCAACTTGGCCGGTTTTCGAACTCATCCGAGGTTTTATCCCCAGCCACCTTACATATAAGTTTCAGAAAGATCCGATCAAAACTGAAGGGGCTACAGTGTTGACAAGGTCAAAAATCAACATTTTCAGCAATCAAAGGGACCTAACTCTATGATAAATAGGCCACCTTTGCCCGTATGTGAACTCATCTGAGGCTTTATCCCCAGCCACCTTGCATATAAGTTTCAGAAAGATCCGATCAAAACTGAAAGGGCTACGGTGATGACAAGGTCAAAAATCGGCTTTTCAGCAATCAAAGGGACGTTACTCTGTGATAAATGGACCAACTTGGCTGGTTTTGGAACTCATCCAAGATTTTATCCCCAGCCACTTTACATATAAGTTGCAGAAAGATTCGATCAAAACTGAAAGGGCTACAGTGATGACAAGGTCAAAAATCAGCATTTTCAGCAATCAAAGGGACGTTACTCTACGATAAAAGGGCCGACTTGGTCGGTTTTCGAACTCATCCAAGATTTTATCCACAGCCACCTTACATATAAGTTTCAGAAAGATCCGATCAAAACTGAAGGGGCTACGGTGATGACAAGGTCAAAAATCGGCATTTTCAGCAATCAAAGGGACGTAACTCTATGATAAATCTGCGAACTTGGCCGGTTTTCGAACTCATCCGAGGTTTTATCCCCAGCCACATTACATTAAAGTTTTAGAAAGATCCGATCAAAACTGAAGGGGCTACGGTGATGACAAGGTCGAAAATGGGCATTTTCAGCAATCAAAGGGACGTAACTCTATGATAAATGGGCCGACTTGGCCAGTTTTCGAACTCATCCGAGTTTTTATCCCCAGTCACCTTACATATAAGTTTCAGAAAGATCCGATCAAAACTGAAGGCGCTACGGTGATGACAAGCATTTTCCCATAGTAAGTCTATGGGACCTTGTGGTTGCCATAGGAACCAAAGTTTTAGAGCGATTTCAAAAAAAAGTTTATGTCATCAATGCCCCACCAGAGGCATGCTACAGATGAGAAATGATTGAGATCAGCCTGCAGGATACAGAGATATAGCTGCTCAAAAGTGTGGACGGACGGACGACGGACGACGGAGGACCCACTATACTATAAGCTCCCCTGGAGCCTTCGGCCCAGGTGAGCTAAAAATACCAACAATTTGTCGTCTGCTGTGTAAGCCTAGAGTGTCGTAAAGGTTAAACCTACCTTTCACCGCAGCAAATATCTCGTCATAGTCCAAGCTGTCCTAGATGGAAAAAGAAAAAAAAAATCTGTTAGACAAGAGGGCCATGATGGCCCTGGATCGCTCACCTGATCCATAGAGTAACAAGTGGGACCCGGGGAGGGCCATTATTAACCCCAGGGCTATAGATGCATAATGTTCAGAGACGTCTGAAAAGGTGAAGCTTCATACCAAATATCAACAAAGGCTATAATTTGAATAATCTTGGCAAAGGTCCACTAGATATGCTACATACCAAATATCAAAGACCTGGACCTTGCGGTTTCAGAGAAGAAGATTTTTATTAAAGATATTCCCTACATAAGCCTATATAAAACCAAATGGCTCCAGGGCGGGGGCATTTTTGGCCTCAGGGCTATAATTCAAACCATATTGATAGAGGTCCAGTAGAGGAAGCTTCACACCAAATATCAAAGACCTGGGTCTTGCTGTTTCAGAAGAAGATTTTTAAGGAATATCTCTATATAAGTCTATGTAAAACCAAAGGGCCCCAGGTCGGGGGCAGTTTTGGCCCTAGCACTATAATTTGAACAATCTTGGAAGGGGTCCACTAGATAAAACTTCATACCAAATAGCAAAGACCTGGCCCTTGGGGTTTCCGAGAAGAAGATTTTTAAAGATTTTCCCCATATAAGCCCATGTAAAACCATAGGGCCCCGGGGCGGTGGCATTTTTAGCCATGCACTATAATTTGAACAATCTTGGTAGGAGTCTACTAGATGAAGCTTCATTCCAAATAACAAAGACCTGGGCCTTGTGGTTTCAGAGAAGAAGATTTTTTAAAGATTTTCCCTATATAAGCCCATTTAATACAAAAGGGCCCGGGGGGGGGGGGGGGGGGGGGGGAAGAAGGGCCATGGATGTGTGGGATGAAGCTTCATACCAAATATCAAAGACATGGGCCTTACAGTTTCAGAGAAGAAAATTTTTAAAGGTTTTCCCTATATAAGCCCATGTAAAACCAAAGGGCCCCGGAGCGGGGGCATATTTGACCCCAGCACTATAATTTGAACAATCTTGGTAGGGGTCCCCTAGATGAAGTTTCATACCAAATATCAAAGACCTGGGCCTTACGGTTTCAGAGAAGAAGATTTTTAAAGCTCTTCCCTATATAAGCCCATGTAAAACCAAAGAGCCCTGGAGCGGGGGCATTTTTGGCCCCAGCACTATAATTTGAACAATCTTGGTAGGGGTCAACTAGATGAAGCTTCATACCAAATATCAAAGACCTGAGCCTTGTGGTTTCAGAGAAGAAGATTTTTAAAGATTTTCCCTATATAAGCCCATTTAAAACCAAAGGGCCCCGGAGCGGGGGCATTTTTGGCTCCAGCACTATAATTTGAACAATCTTGGTAGGGGTCCACTAGATGAAGCTTCATACAAAATATCAAAGACCTGGGCCTTACGGTTTCAGAGAAGAAAATTTTTAAAGATTTTCCCATTATAAGCCCATGTAAAACCAAAGGGCCCCGGAGCGGGGGCATTTTTGACTCCAGCACTATAATTTGAACAATCTTGGTAGGAGTCCACTAGATGAAGCTTCATACCAAATATCAAAGACCTTGGCCTTACGGTTTCAGAGAAGAAGATTTTTAAAGATTTTCCATATATAAGCCCATGTAAAACCAAAGGGCCCCGGAGCGGGGGCATTTTTGGCCCCAGCACTATAATTTTAACAATCTTGGTAGGGGTCCACTAGATGAAGCTTCATACCAAATATCAAAGACCTGGGCCTTGTGGTTTCAGAGAAGAAGATTTTTTAAGTTTTTGGTGAAAAAAATCTGTTTTTGGCTTCTATGACCTAGATGTGCAACGGACCGGAACCATTTGAACAACTTTGAAAGGGGACCACCTAAGGATCATTCCTGTGAAGTTTGGTCAAAATCTGATCAGTGGTTTAGGAGGAGATGTCGTTTAAAGAATTGTTTACGGACGCACGACGGACGACGGACGAAAAGTGATCCCAAAAGCTCACCTCGTCACTACGTGACAGTGAGCTAAAAACAAATAGATCACTTGAGCCAAGTCCTTAAGAAAATCTATTTTTGCCATTTGCAAACAACGGAGATGCAGAACAGACTGCGCATCTAAGCAATCTGATCAGTCCCTTTTTGTTTGCAGCTTGAACAGTACAGTAAAATTCCTAAATAAAGGCCATCCCTGGGACTGTTCAAAAGTGGTCTTTAAGACCACTTTTGAATAGTTCCAAAGGTGGTCTCTGACGAGAGGGCAATGTATGCAGAAAATACTAGAACCTATTGCATAAGCTTTTGTAAGCAATATTAGTCTTAATATTAGGTGGGCTTAATAGCTGTATTTAACTGTACAATACCTAGAAGCCTTCGTGGTGTAGTGGTTATGCTACTCGTCTTGTAAACCAGGGGTTGCAGAATCGATCCCGGGCTTCTCCAGATTTTCGGATGAGTCTTTTAACCAAGATCCCATCTCTGTATGATCTTAATGGTTGGTGAGATGTAAAACTCAAAACACTCACTCACTGTACAATACCTGTAGTTTCCTATGCAGCTATGCAGGCTGGTTCATCTTACCTGGTCACAAACCTTTAACCCTTATCCCGCTGAATAATCAATTTGTTTGTTTGATTTTAGGTTTAACGTCCCCGTAAACACTGTATAGGTCATTTTGGAGACGTTGCTTCCAATTTGTGGGTCTTTTACCCAACATTGAGATGAAATGACATCTCAAGCCCAGTCGCCCATGAAACCAATAGGGTTTATAAGCATGGACGGTCCGACTCGCACCGCTTTACTTGGGCAGGCTTAGATCCTCAAAGCGGTTTACCGGTACTCTTGTGCGGTTGTTTGAGTTCTGTGTGGAAGCATCATGCAGCCCATCTATTTCTGCAAGCCCCGATGGGCAGGGGCGGCGTTGAATAATCAATTAAGCCACACCCGTTTCTGACTTTGAACCATCAGATTACTTGATACACCATAAAAATTTTAAAATTCGGACACCTTGAGGACTTGCTGTAATTCTCCTAAAATTTTGACAAATTTGTTTTGTGATCCAGGAAGCAGTCCAAAAGGTGCAGAAGGAATGCCAAACAGTGTTTTTGTTCGGTTTGGGAGTTTAACGACCCAGTCAACACTATTTTAGGTCATTTTTGAGCCAGTCATTCACCTATCCACACTTTTCCTGGGCAGGCTTATACGTAAGGGGTTAACTAGTACAGTGCACATTCTTTTGCCAGAAACTGACAACTGCCCTTCTTGAATCAGCGGAAGGGGGAGAATGACCGTAGAAAATATTTCATGATCAATCTCCATGAAAGAATGTTGCCGACCTTGGCAGGTATCGAATCTGCATCCTCCTGATCACCAGTCAGACAGGCATCCGACTGAGCTACCCAGGCCGGCGCCAAACAGTGTAGGCCCTGATCATACTGCTCCTTCAGGAGCTGTCTGATCTGGGTCTGCACTGTTTGCTTAGGCCTATCCCTCCCAATACTTAGGATCATTACGGAAATTTATTCCTGCAAAGTCACAAACTGAATGTCAAACAGTGAAGATCATGATCAGATGGCTTCTTCTGTTCACAAAGGTAGGGGTCGTCATGTTCAGCGGGATAAGGGTTAACCCTTGAAATGCCGAGAAAATCTTGCAAACTTTTTAAAAATATTTTTGCATACAGGCAAACAGTGTGGACCCAGATCAGACTGCTCCTATAGGAGCAGTCTGATCTGAGTCCACACTGTTTGCAATAAAATTACTGTTAAGGTAACCGGCAGACGGCAAAGCAGACGACTATAGTCATGATTGGCATTTTATGGGTTAAGTCAAGTATCCTAGGCAATGGGCTCATATTTTATGAAGCTTAAAGGACTAGTCTCCATAAGGGGGTTTTCCTGGTACCTAAATTTCTCAATAATATTTTGGGAAAATATAGCCACACAGAGGGGACATTCATCCCTGGTAAGTTTGAATCAAACAGAACTCTAGTTTTGTGATAAGGGTTTATCAAAAGTGGGTGGGGTAATTCCATATCAGTTCTACCAAGGACAATTAATCAGCAATTGACTATATTAAAATAGCGCACTGACAAAACTTTTTGCCATGTAATGCATAGACTGTGGGTACATATTAATGTGAAATAGGGTGATTGTATATTTTATTGAACTTTGCTAAAATATAATAATTTATTTGCACTTTGCGGATTTTCATTAATTTTTCATCTATCAACTTTGCCAAAAAGTTGAACATTTCTCTATTAAGCAACACATTCTTACCTCTTTTCTAGAAAATACTTATCAATGCTTGGCCATTGCAGAATTGTAAGGATTTTTTTATAAATGGTCTGTGACATGAGTTATGTGCCCTTGAAAAGAGAAAATTGCAGTAAAATGCGATGAAATTATCAAAACTTTGTTTTGCCTTTTCCCTATAAGTTTACTGGCCAGAAATGCCTAGAGGAGTTAAATTCTAATGTATTTATCGTGTAAAAGGGTTTAACTATTGTAGCAGAGACTAAATTGGTATCAGTAAGGGTCAAAATTACTTAGGTTTTAAGAGTTGGATATAACTGACACACATTTGCTCATCTCATTTAGTATCACTTTCTTGTGAGGAGTCGCTGTTGGTATCCCAAACTTCAGCTGCAGCATCTGTTAGAAAATCCATGTATTTATTATGTATCTTAGGCCCTTTTGTTTCTGGCTGGTGTCGCTCAAATCCAAATACCATAAGACTGATGCAATATGGGCCCAGCAGCCCACTACTCTAGCCCCTTATTTGCATGTGCAAAACCAACCGACGATAAGTTATAAGCATGTGCTGTATTCAATCCATAAATTATAGGTCTTGCTACTGGTATGCCTTGAACGTATTAGGGACTTGAGGACACCTTCTTGCTCTTTGTTTATAAGGATTTCATATTTGGCGTCATCTGTTTGGTGTTCTTTCGTGTAGGATTTGGCCTGGGGAATCTGATACCCTCCCATTGTCAGGTCTCTTAATTCTGCTTCGTTCAGTTGGGGGAAATCGGGCATTTCAGATGCATCAATACTTTTCCAAATTGTGCACCGTTTGTCCCACTTATTGTCAGTCACCTTTTGTTGAAGTTTATTCGGTGACTTTGCTAAGGCCATCATTCGTTTAGCCATGACAACATCTGATTCCAAACTAGTCACCAAGGGTGGCCTGAAAGCGTTGCAAAGGGAGCACACAATTCGCACATAATCGCCAGCAAACGGGATTTGAGAGTTGGGAAGCATATTACTTAAAGCTTTCCATTGCTTTATACGCCCATATGCTGACTCAACAACCCATCTCACTTTGGTAACAAGTCTGGATTCATTTGCTTCCTCAGTGCTATGCTGTTTCTCTTTTTTCTTCAAGAAATGAGGCATTTCAGTATTGATCCCACAATCATTAATTAAGTCTGTTACATCCCTAAACCCCCTATCAACAATGAGAACAACCCCTTCATTGAACCGATTTCTTATATCCTCACTGTTGCTCTTCAGCATATGCTCTGTTATTTTGGCATCTGAGTTTTTATCATCAGCCAGGTAAGGTCCAAGCACTGTAAGTATGTAGCCATCAGTTGCTACAAGCATCATCGGTTTAAGCAATGGGCGACCTTTATGGACAGAATAAGAACGCCTTTGGAATGAAAAGTTTCCGCTTTTCTCTATGTACACATAGGTACCATCAGCAACAGCAATAGCAACATATTTCTGTGAATAAGCAAACAGCACCCTTGCAAATTCTGTAGTGTGATTTTCAATTACTTTATTTCGTTCTATATGTGGCAGGCCAAGATATTTTGGAACGAAATTGGACATTAGACCTGCTCTGGCTGAATGGATTGCCTTACTACAAGTAGTTTTCTTCACCCCAAACAATGTTGAAAGAACAGCCAAGGACAGACCAGTCTGTCAGTTTTACAAGCAACATGGCAAGGGCTGTACGAGTGCTCCTTGCTGACGTAGAACGCAACGAGGAGAGCGATTCATGTACATCATTGAACTGATCCTTTGTTATGCCTGTCAGTCCTAAGTTTTACAAGCAACATGGCAAGGGCTGTACAAGTGCTCCTTGTTGATGTAGAACGCAACGAGGAGAGTGATTCATGTACATCATTGAACTGATCCTTTGTTATGCCTGTCAGTCTGACATAGTCTTCACCTTTCATTTCATCAGCGTTGTCAAAATTCAGTACATTAGATTTCCTGTTTGCCGTTTTGAAATAAAATAATTGAAGATCACACTACAGAACTTGCAAGGGTGCTGTTTGCTAATTCACAGAAAGATGTTGCTATTGCTGTTGCTGATGGTGAAGCGGTGACTTTTCATTCCAAGGGCGTTCTTATTCTGTCCATAAAGGTCGCCCATTGCTTAAACCGATGATGCTTGTAGCAAATGGCGGCTACATACTTACAGTGCTTGGACCTTACCTGGCTGATGATAAAAACTCAGATGCCAAGATAACAGAGCATATGCTGAAGAGCAACAGTGAGGATATAAGAAATTGGTTCAATGAAGGGGTTGTTTTCATTGTTGATAGGGGGTTTAGGGATGTAACAGACTTAATGATTGTTTTTGTTTGTTTGTTTGATTTGAGGTTTAACGTCCCCGTCAACACTGTAAAGGTCATTTTGGAGACGTTGCTTCCAATTTTGTGGGACTTTTACCCGACATTGAGATGAAATGACATCTCAAGCCCTGTCGCCCAATGAAACCAATAGGGTTTATTAGCATGGACGGTCCGCCTCGCACCGCGGTTCCAGGACAGGCGTAGATTCTCTAAGCGGTTTACCAGTACTAGTGTGCGGGCCGGATTCCGCTCTGCATGGAAGTATCGTGCAGCCCATATATTTCTTCAAGCCCCTCTGGGCGGGGGCGGATGTAATGATTGTGGGATCAATACTGAAATGCCTCATTTCTTGAAGAAAAAAGAGAAACAGCATAGCACTGAGGAAGCAAATGAATCCAGACTTGTTACCAAAGTGAGATGGGTTGTTGAGTCAGCATATGGGCGTATAAAGCAATGGAAAGCTTTAAGTAATATGCTTCCCAACTCTCAAATCCCGTTTGCTGGCGATTATGTGCGAATTGTTTGCTCTCTTTGCAACGCTTTCAGGCCACCCTTGGTGACTAGTTTGGAATCAGATGGTGTCATGGCCAAACGAATGATGGCCTTAGCAAAGTCACCGAATAAACTTCAACAAAAGGTGACTGACAATAAGTGGGACAAACGGCGCACTTTTTGGAAAAGTATGGATGCATCTGAAATGCCAGATTTCTCCGAACTGAACGAAGCAGAATTAAGAGACCTGACAATGACAATGGGAGGTTATCAGATTCGCCAGGCCAAATCCTACACGAAAGAACACCAAACAGATGACGCCAAATATGAAATCCTTATAAACAAAGAGCAAGAAGGTGTCCTCAAGTCCCTAATACGTTCAAGGCATACCAGTAGTAAGACCTATAATTTATGGATTGAATACAGCACAGGCTTATCACCTATCGTCGGTTGGTTTTGCACATGCAAATCAGGGGCTAGAGTAGTGGGCTGCTGTGCCCATATTGCATCAGTCTTATGGTATTTGGAGTTTGAGCGACACCAGCCAGCAACAAAAGGGCCTGAGATACATAATAAATACATGGATTTTCTTACACGATAAACACATTAGAATTAAACTCCTGTAAGCATTTCTCGCCAGTAAACTAATAGCAAAAAGGCAAAACAAAGTTTTGAAAATTTCATCGCATTTTACTACAATTTTCTCTTTTCAAGGGCACATAACTCATGTCACAGACCATTTATAAAAAAATCCTTATAATTCTGCAATGGCCAAGCATTGATAAGTATTTTCTAGAAAAGAGGTAAGAATGTGTTGCTTAATAGAGAAATGTTCAACTTTTTGGCAAAGTTGGTAGATGAAAAATTAATGAAAATCCGCAAAGTGCAAATAAATTATTATATTTTAGCAAAGTTCAATAAAATATACAATCACCCTATTTCACATTAATGTGTACCCACAGTCTATGCATTGCATGGCAAAAAGTTTTGTCAGTGTGCTATTTTAATATAGTCCATTGCTGATTAATTGTCCTTGGTAGAACTGATATGGAATTACCCCACCCACTTTTGATAAACCCTTATCACAAAACTAGAGTTCTGTTTGATTCAAACTTACCTGGGATGAATGTTCCCTCTGTGTGGCTATATTTTCCCAAAATATTATTGAAAAATTCAGGTACCAGGAAAACCCCCTTATGGAGACTTGTCCTTTTCTCTCAAATTCAAAATTAAATGTTACTATAATGGACACTGACAGCTTGTCTGTTTGTTCTTTGCCTTTCAGTAAAATACAAATTCAAGCTGTGTGACCTTGACCACCATACACAAAATTACAAGCAATATGCAAAATGTTCATCAATACACAAAATTACCAGCATTATGCAAAATGATCAGCAATATATAAAATTTCTAGTAATATGCACAATTACTAGCAATATGCAAAACAATCAGCAATACGCAAAATTACTAGCAATATGCAAAACAATCAGCAATACGCAAAATTACTAGCAATATGCAAAATGATCAGCAATATGCAAAATTACTAGCAACAAGCAAAATAATCAGCAATTATGCAAAATTACTAGCAATATGCAAAATTGCATGCAATAATGCAATATGCAAAATTATTAATTGACTATCCTGTATTAATCGGAGGTCATCCATATTAATCTGAGATCAAAAATCAATAATCTTGTTTTTTAATCATGTCAATTAATAAAATTTAGACAGGGACTCTCTAAATAAAGGTGTATTGAAATGTATTTTCCTTTTTCTTTTAACTGAATGTGGGGTTGCTTAACCCTAATCCCGTTGTTCACGACAACCCCTAACTTTGCAAACAGTGTAGATCCAGATCAGATGGCTTCTTCGTCTTTTCTGATCTGGATCTACACTGTTTGTCAACTTTGCAAACAGTGTGGATTCAGATCAGAGGGCTTCTTCAGAAGCCATCTGATCTGGATCTACCCTGTTTGTCATTCAGTTTGTGAATTTGATTGGCTGATAGTCAGAAATGGGTGTGGCTAAATGAATTATTCTGCAGGATGAGGGTTAAAACAGATTTCTTGCCACTATGAGGGATTTAACTGCACAAGAAATAGATTTTGTACCTCTTTTTCTTCTTTCATGCTTTTAAATTCTTCCATGTATAGTGGCCCTGCAAAATCATACACCTCTGGAAGCTGTGATTTAGGATGTTGTAGCGTTTTCATCAGTAATGCAGCATCACCTGTTTCTATGGCTGTATTGATGGTAACCACTGCCAATGATTCTGTGAAAGTAAGCAGACATTTATTGACCCTTTTTGTACCAATTGGAATCTTCCTCCTTATATATAGCAGTTCATATCAATATTTAAAGGTGACAGGTTGTGTTTTCTTCAAAATTTATTGGGAAAATGACTGAACTTTTAGCAAACAGTGGAGGCCCTGATCAGACGCGGCATTCTGGGGCGTCTGATCTGGGCCTACACTGTTTGCCAGGGTATCCATTTTGTAGGGGTGTAACAATGCATCGATAGTTCGATGCATCACCATAGGGACTGCCTCGATAGCAATGCATCGATAGTACATTGGACTATCGATAACTATCGCCGGTAGTTCATTTAACTATCGATAGTTTCGATAGTTTTTTTTTTTCTTGAATAGACATTGAAAATATACAGGTCTGTACTGTTGCGTAATGCTGCAAGTATTTTTGCTTACGATAATAATCCATGCAGCTGCAATCAGGACAGACTGATAAGACTTCACATATGTACATGATGATCTGAGTCTTCGCTGGTTGCACGTATTATAGTTTTTTGCCGTGCTGCAATGAATTTCCAGCCATCATTTTTGCAGTGCAGTTTAGGCAGTCAGAAAGCCTTTTCCCACGTTTTTCAATAAAAAAAACGTCAATGATAGTGAGTTCACATGCTTGATGCGTGCAACTTTTTGAAAACATGACAGAGAAACCTGTGCCACACGTGAAGGCTCAGATCAACCTACAAAATCATATATAAATGTTTGCTGTTTGTATTAGCCTTCCATGGTATGGGACTAACCTCATTTCCCTGTTCAATTTTGAAGACATTTGCAAGATGCACAAGCTGATCTCTTGTATGAAGAAATGTTTGTTTTTGCTTGTGTTGACTCATTCACATAGGTAAATGTATAATAAACGGCAGTATAATGCAGTTTAACTTGTTGTATATGTGACCCTTTTTGCATCCAACAAACACGACAGCTAATAAGTATACTACTCAAAGTTTGATAGGGATCACTTTTTATATGCCAAATTTTGCACTGAAAATTTAAAATTTCTTGACAGAATTTGTACTCGGTATATTGGTAAATATCTGAAACAGAAACTCATGTGCAGTTCAGTACTCATAAAAGTGCACACTTCTCACACTTCGCAAATGAATTCATGCACCCCCAAAATCTTGCGTAGCACTGCTTTCCAACAGACCAATCAAACTTGTCAGTGTTACTTTACCAAGCGTAAAATGGACTTCATTTGAGTTTGTGAAACACTAAAATGCCTACAGGACAATTAAGAAACCGTCTGAGCCCCGAAGAAATGAATCGTGGCGTTGGAATGTTGGAATCTGGCGTCTTTTAACGTCGTGTTGCTGGGATTCTGAATGTGTCTCAGAGCGTGGTTTCCCGAATGTGGAGTCGGCATCTTACTCATGGAAAACCTTCACACAGACACGGAGGGGTCGAAAAAAGGGCTACAACTCAACGTCGGGGCCGTTTCTTGTTGATTCAGTCTCGACGTCAACTGTCCCTGAACGCTACCTGTTTGTATAACGAGCTTAGGCACGGAACTGGAGTATGAATTTCTGCACAAACTGTCAGAAACGGGCTACACGAGTTCGGACTTAATGCCATGAGGCCTGCTGAACGTGTTCCGTTGACGAGACAGCACGTGCTAGACCGGTTGGACTTTGCCAGAACTAACGTCAGGTGGACGGTTCATGACTTGACGCCAGTACTGTTTCCTGAGGAGTCCAGATTCTGTCTAAACTTCACTTCCAAACGTCAATTAGTGTGGCGAATGTCTAAAGAGTGATTCGATGACTTGGATGTGGCAGAGCATGATCGCTATTGAAAGGGGTCAGTCATGGTTTGGGCTGGGATAAGCGTGAACGGTAACACTGACTTGTACGTTGTTGAAAACGGAACGTTAATGGCAGTGAGGTACTGTAATGATATTCTTGATGAGTTTGTGAGACCATATGCAGATGCTATCGGCCCGGACTTTATTCTGATGGACGATAATGCCCGTCCCAACTGTGCCAACGTCACTGATTCCTATCTGGAACGTTAGACAATCGTTCGTATGGACTGGCCTACTCGGTCACCGGACTTAAATCAGATTGAGCATGCCCAGGGCATGCTTCAGCGTGCTGTGTCAGCCCGACCTGTGCATCCGAGGACTTTACAGGAACTCAAAGATGCATTGGTTGCTGAATGAAAGCTGATTCAACAAAACTGGATACAGACTCGGATTACGAGCATGCGCAGGCGATGTCGTACTGTAATTGATGCCCGTGGACGCCATACACGTTATTAGGCACGTTTGTCTAAACACATTTGGAAATTTGTGAAAAATCAGTTGTCCAAATCCCTTCGTGTTACGGCAAATTTTGGGGGTGCCAAGATGGTTGCTGTTGTCACGCTTGAATGCAGCACCAGCTGACAAAATTATTCACTAGGTTTTGTGAAGAATACGTGTTCTATCAATAGGTATCAAAATTGGATTCAGCTGATTAATTCATCCAAAAAATATTTTGCATTAAAAAGTGATCCCTATCAAACTTTGAGTTGTATATTAGGACCAGACTGTTAAATCGCCCTGTTGTGGTCTCATTAGAAATGCTTCTCGAGAAATTCACAGCATGCGCATACGTGATAGATTCAGATTAGTAAATAAGTATGCACAAATGCATCAATGACGACGTCATCAGTCAGCTGGCCGGACCAATTGGGATTTCAAAATTTCTAGACTCTTGGTGGAACATTTAAGTTGACGAAGTTTTATTTTCCTGCCGTCTTTCAGTAGGGAGAAAAAAAAACGTGCATCACGAGGCCTTGATACTTGGTCTTCGTCTATCAATTACTTTCTTAAGGTGATTCTGGACATTCTGATTGTGGACAAACTGGCGTTGTTTTTTTGTGTGTCTTTCTATTATAATATCTTGAGGGATATTCCAGAAAAAAATAACAGGTCAAAACGGCCCAATTTCATTACACAATAACTTATGTCGTGCTGTGATTAAGTAATATTATGTAATGATTAATCGGGTTACCTAATTAACTGAATCCACAGGTTTATTTACCAGAGGCGGCAAACATCAAACAATCGAAGAACGATCAGCATGTGTCAGTTTCCACTAGCGGAAAATCTCAAAATGTGCATAGGTATTAAAGCTAAGATAACCATCACTCTGGAAGCAGCAAGCTATTTTTTAGGCAGTGTGTCCTTCTGTAGGTGGTGGGGATAAATAAAGAGCAGCTCCCCATGGTGTTTTTTTTCTGGAATATCCCTGAGGGAATGAATGCTGATATTGAAACACACAATAAACATACAATGTTAGGCCATTGCAATTTTCCTAACTCGTTCTGTCACTCTTAACCAATTTTTATGTGGGTGATATAACATCTAGGAATCATTTACCGTAAAAATTCGGCTATAAGACGAGGATTTTTCCCTCCAAAAAGAGCCCAAAAAAATGACCCCGTCTTATAGCTGAGGTCATGGACTGCAGGCTTTTTTCCGGCAATGTCCGGCGAAGACCAGACATATGGAAAAAGCCAATCGGTGATTTTTGAATTGATATAAATCGCCGCCCACTCGGTAAATGACGTCATCCGACGCCATTTCCCCCACACGTGTTTAATTTCATGCCGTGTATCTCTTTCCTAAAAAAAAATGTTTGGAAACAGTAAAAAATATTTTCCCGATAGCTAAACGATTGTGAATAGAGGTGGATAGAAAATCAGTGCTTTGCACAGCTCCCGAATTATCCCCAGAAGCTCCGTGTCAATAACCAACAACAGCGTTCGACTTTCCCGCTAACGTCTGCTATTTGGCGCCAAAACATAACCATTCATGAGATCGTAGAAAAATCCGATTTTATAATGCAAACATCTACCGTTAGATGTAGCTAATAGTCTGAGGAGCAATTAAATCATTTTCACATTGATTGTGGATTAATTTTTATGACTGGAGGATAAACGCAAATTAGAGACATAACTTGACCATATTTTCACACCTTATCGACACGCACCGCAGGGTGGCAATTATACGACATGGATTAACAATAGTGTCATGCTTGAACCGTATCAAATACACAGATGGTTTGTCTCTGAATTGACAGCGATTTACTTACTGGTTTAGTTTTACCGTATTTAAGGACTCAAGGACTTTTTTTTTTGCACTTGTCCCGACCAAGCGTCATAAGGTCAAATTGCACCTGCCCGGCGTGATTTCGGACTTGTCCCGGACGGCCGGGAAATGGATTTGTCAGCCCCTGCCGTCTATTAAATAGAAGTCTGTGTAGCCTAAGCCAGCAAAGCATGTACCAGGCCGACAGCGATACGACGTATCGGCCCGACTTTTGCCGCTATTTTGTGCTAGCTGGGGCGTTGATTCTGAAACTGAATAGCTAGGTGTTGTGTTCCCCGATAAAAAACCGTTCAGTTACTTATAAAAAAGCTGCAACAAATATTTCTAAATTTTGTTGATGGAAATGAATTCCCCCCCTTTCCCAACGCTTAATAGACGTACCTATTCAGATTCAATAAGAGTTGTCTCTCTTTGTAACTCTTACAAACGAAGACACAGAATGTCAACAGAACATAAACAAGCGGCCAAACAAGCCATGTTAGGGGTAAGTAGAGGGGTTTTCTGACGAAAAAAGGCCGATTTCTCACATCTAAATGGCATCTTGCGGTAGCAGATAGGCCCCGACAGATATGGAAAAAATTTGACCCGTCTTATAAGAGTATAAGCAAAATCCCACCTTAGAAAAACTGAAAAAGGGGTTCCGTCTTATAGCCGAATCGCCTTATAGCCGAATTTTTACGGTATAACAGTTACCCGACAGTATCACGATAGTATCGTGATAGTATGTCCCGATAGTGATAGTATCGTGATAGTAGTTTCCACGATAGCAATACTATCACGATAGTCAAAATTGGCCTCGATAGTCAGCCCTACCATTTTGGGGTTTCTGGTACTTAAGAACTGAGTTAAGAACTGTCCCCACATTTCTCCTTCATGATTTTGTTTTGCAAGAAACATTTCTTTAGTTTTTGATTTTTGTTTTAAGGCCTTTTCAAGATTATTTCACTTATATCAAGTGCCGGCCTAAGTGGCTCATCGGATGCGTGTCTGACTGGTGATCAGCAGGACGCGGGTTCGACTCCCGCTGCGGTCGGCAACATGCTTTTGTGGAGATTGATCATGAAATCTTTTCTACGGTCATTCTCTCCCTTCCGCTGATTCAAGAAGGGCAGTTGTCAGTTTCTGGCGAAAGAATGTGCACTGTACTGGTTAACCCCTTACGTATAAGCCTGCCCAGGAAAGTTTTGATAGGTAAACTGACCGGCTCAAAAATGACCTAAATAGTGTTGACTGGGCCGTTAAACTCCAAAAACAAACAAACAAAACTTATATCAAGCCAATCCTTAGAGGCAGATGAAAACCGGACGGCCTACAGCAAAACATCAGCCATTTTATTGCTGAACTTAACTCAAAATGAGCCATCTCATCAGGATCTACACTGTTTGTCATCCTGTAAATGATTTTTATTAAACCCCTTATTTAAAAGAATGGACATGTCCAAATTCAAAGCTGGAAGAGTCCACTTCAGATACTCAGAGGTGAAAAAGTTTATGTCTACCAAATGCAAGGCATTCGAGACAAACATTATTTCTTGAAAGCAATGAAAATGAATCAAAGAAAATCCCCTTTCTTTAAACTGGGGGCCTCTCCTAAAAGTCAATCCTCTCCCTACAACCCCTTTTCTAACCAATTTATGCAGTGAAAGAGTCCACTTTCAATACTACGGGTATCAGGTTGAATATTTATAGAAATTTGTTTGATAATGATTGTCTGAATTTTTTGGCAAACTGAATATGGCATCTGATCAGGGCAATCAATGTCTACACATGCTCTTTTTAGGAGTTTGCTGTCAAATATGAATTAAACTGTTTCTTTATTTGGGGTTTTAAAGGTGCATTAATGAGCTACAGAGTCTCAATTTTTTTTTTCTGGTTTTTATCTTCAATGCATACTCCTTTGTCATGTGTACACTTTTGGAGCCAAATACAGCTTCAGAACTTTGTGAAAATGTCTTTTCATTCGTGTTTACCCTTCGATCTGAACATGTGTTCGGAATTTCTGTTCTAAAAATAAATCTGTCACTTTACACATTCATGGCGACAGTATCGTCTCTGAGTGTCGTTACTTATGGCATGGTATTCAGCGTCATATTTTTTCCGATTCAGGCACGGCCTAAGCAAGCAAAGCCAAAAATGAACGTCGCATAACGTCATATATGGAGATTCTATTTTTGTCACGAGCTAAAAATAGATCTAACTAGAGCTGTCAGTGAAACTGACTAGGGCCCCGGCAGCGCTATCAGAGGAGTAGGAAAATGTTGATGTTAAAAAAGACGTTTGTTTTTCCTTTCACCTCTAAGTATGACCTTGACCTTTGAGGTACGGACCTGGGTCTTGCGCGTGACACACTGTCACATTATGGTTAATAATTCTGCTAAGTAATATTTAAATCCATCCAGGTATAAGAAAGTTATAGATTGGACACAATAAAAAAGACGCTTTTTTGACCTTTTATCTCTAAGTATGACCTTGACCTTTGAGGTACGGCTGTGGGTCTTGCGTGTGACACTTCGTCACATTATGGTTAACATTTCTGCCAAGTAATATTTAAATCCATCCAGGAATAATAACAAAGTTATTAATTGGACACAGGAAAGACCCTTTTTTGACCTTTAACCTCTAAGTATGACCTTGACCTTTGAGGTACGGACCTGAGTCTTGCGCGCAACACTCCATCACATTATGGTAAACATTTCTGCCAAGTAATATTTAAATCCATCCAGGAATAAGAAAGTTATGGAGGATAAAAAAATTTGTGGACGGACAGACGGACAGACAGACAGACAGACAGACAGACGGACGGACAGAGTGATGCCAAGTAATATTTAAATCCATCCAGGAATAATAAAAAGTTATGGAGGATAAAAAAATTTGTGGACGGACAGACGGACGGACAGACAGACAGACAGACGGACGGACAGAGTGATTACTATAGGGCACCCACACTTTCAGTGCGGGGCGTTTACCCTTCGATCTGAACATGTGTTCGGAATTTCTGTTCTAAAAATAAATCTGTCACTTTACACATTCATGGCGACAGTATCGTCTCTGAGTGTCGTTACTTATGGCATGGTATTCAGCGTCATATTTTTTCCGATTCAGGCACGGCCTAAGCAAGCAAAGCCAAAAATGAACGTCGCATAACGTCATATATGGAGATTCTATTTTTGTCACGAGCTAAAAATAGATCTAACTAGAGCTGTCAGTGAAACTGACTAGGGCCCCGGCAGCGCTATCAGAGGAGTAGGAAAATGTTGATGTTAAAAAAGACGTTTGTTTTTCCTTTCACCTCTAAGTATGACCTTGACCTTTGAGGTACGGACCTGGGTCTTGCGCGTGACACACTGTCACATTATGGTTAATATTTCTGCTAAGTAATATTTAAATCCATCCAGGTATAAGAAAGTTATAGATTGGACACAATAAAAAAGACGCTTTTTTGACCTTTTATCTCTAAGTATGACCTTGACCTTTGAGGTACGGCTGTGGGTCTTGCGTGTGACACTTCGTCACATTATGGTTAACATTTCTGCCAAGTAATATTTAAATCCATCCAGGAATAATAACAAAGTTATTAATTGGACGCAGGAAAGACCCTTTTTTGACCTTTAACCTCTAAGTATGACCTTGACCTTTGAGGTACGGACCTGAGTCTTGCGCGCAACACTCCATCACATTATGGTAAACATTTCTGCCAAGTAATATTTAAATCCATCCAGGAATAAGAAAGTTATGGAGGATAAAAAAATTTGTGGACGGACAGATGGACAGACAGACAGACGGACGGACAGAGTGATGCCAAGTAATATTTAAATCCATCCAGGAATAATAAAAAGTTATGGAGGATAAAAAAATTTGTGGACGGACAGACGGACGGACAGACAGACAGACAGACGGACGGACAGAGTGATTACTATAGGGCACCCACAATTTCAGTGCGGGGCCCTATAAAAAAATTTGTGGACCGACAGACGGACGGACAGACAGACAGACGGACGGACAGAGTGATTACTATAGGGCACCCACACTTTCAGTGCGGGGCCCTAACTAGTGTTCGAAACCCAGTTAGGGAATCCCTCTCAAACTCGTTTACCTGTCATCATAATTGTTCGCATTTTTGCATATAATGCATTCATTTGTATTCTTTTAAAAAAAAATACCGGCTATATGTATTTTATTTTTGGAAGCATTTTTTCCGGATAGCTCAATAATGCACCTTTAATAGCCCAATTAACACCTTTCAGACCATATCAAGCCAGTCAGATTACATTACCACACTTCACCTGAACAGGCTTATATGTTAGCCATTAACCAGAATAGTGTTGTCTTTCTCCAAAAACTGGCAACTTCCCTTCTTTAACCCTTCTCTTGCTGAATATTCAATTTAGCCACATCCATTTATGACTCTGAACCAATCAGATTACTTGATTTAATTTATTCTTACAAATCCATAAACTGAATGTCAAACAATGTAGATCCTGATCAGATGGCTTCTTTAGAAGCCATCTGATCTGGATCTACACTGTTTCCAAAGATAGGGGTTGTCGTGAACAGCAAGATAAGAGTTAATCAGTGGAGATGTGGACTGAGTGACTGAGGAAAGATTTCATGATCAGTCTACACAAAAGAATGTTGCCAATTTGGGGCCAGTTGTTCAAAACTAACGTCTTTAGTTAACGTATCATTAAAACTTTGATGATTTACTATGGCAAATATGCTAAAATGTTTGCTGAAAAAATGTGAGCAGCTTTTGCTGCTCACATTTTTTCAGCAAAAATACCAAAATTTTAGATATTGAACTTGCTAGAGCAGTTAACAATAATAATATAATAATACCAAAATTTTAGATATTGAACTTGCTAGAGCAGTTAACAATATGACCACTCAAGAACTCGTTAAGCTAACAAGGCTTTGAACAACTGGCCCCTGGTAGGAAAGTTATCAAACCCACAACCTCTAGATCTTGTTTGATTTGAGATTTAACATCCCTGTAAACACTGTATAGGTCATTTAGGAGAAGTTGATTCCAATTTTGTGGAACTTTTACCCTGACATTGAGATGAAATGACATCTCAAGCCCTGCCACCAAATGAAACCAATGGGGTTTATATACATGGACAGTCTGACTCGCACCACTTTGCCTTGGCAGACTTAGATCCTCTAAGCAGTTTACCAGAACTCATGTGTGGTCTGTTTCAGCTCTGCTCGGAAGCATCAGGCAGCCCATATATTTCTTCAAGCCATGATGGGCGGGGGTCAAGCAACAATGGGCGGGGGCCGAAACACAACCTTTTGATCAACAGTCAGACATGCACGTGACTGAGTTCCCGAGGCTTGCCGGTTAAACTGGTTGTTTACATACTTTGATATTCAGTATCAGCTTCTAAGTTGGCAGCATTAACAGCTTGTTGGATATCTTCTTTGTCCAGTGGTACAGCTTCCCCATTGTTGTTATTCTAGAAATAAAGTCAAATCAAAGCACTGAGATTACTGGTGGGTCGATTGTCCGATTGTAGGCTGGGAAAATAGTCCTGGACTGAGATTTAATCTGTTTTGGTTCCACCCTTAAATTGCTGTTTTGAAGCAAAAGTGTAGTCCCTGATCAGATGCCACATTCTGTGGCGTCTGATCCGGGTCTACTTTGTTTGCCAAGCCAAACCCATTAATCTAGTCCAGATTCTGTAGATAACCCTCTTATGCAACACTCTTAACCAAATAGTGTGGCTATTTTCTATAAAAAACATTACCTTGATTTCCTACAAATCAGTGATGGTCAAGTGCACTTTAGCACTGACTTGCACTTTATAACTTTGGGTCAAATGATAAACAATCAACCCCAAAAACATGTACAGATGTTTTAAGGGGAATGGATACACCTTCAGGGGAGGCAACTCTTTCAAAAATATTTTTGTCTCCCATTTTATGAGTGAAGAAATGGAAATAATGGTGTTTTGGATCTACCCTTTCCATGGAATTTTTATTGCATCCCCTAACAAACTGAACTAATGCACAGACTGTCTTTCATGTATACAGAATCTTCACTGGTGTCTATACAGTATTTCATAGCTGGCTATACAGTATTTTCACCAGAGACTATGCAGTATCTTCACTGGTGACAATACAGTACCTTCATAGCTGACTTTACAATGATTTCACTGGTGGTTGCACAAAATACTTACTGGTGACTATACAGTATCTTCAATGATAACTAGATAGTATCTTCACAGAAGACTGAACACTATCTTCACCAGTGATATCTTCACCAATGACTATATAGTATCTTCACTAATGACTTTACAGTATTTTCACTGATGACTATACACTATCTAAACTGATGACTATAAAACATCTTCACTGGTGACTATACACTTTCATCAATTGATGACTATACAGTATCGCTGATGACTATACAGTATCTTCAATCTTCACTGCTGACTACATTATCTTCAGCAGGAGTATTCATTATCTTCATTGATGACTATACAGTATCTCCACTGGTGACTATACAGTTTCTCCGCTCTTCACAACTGACTACATTATCTTAACTTGGAGTATACATTATCTTCATTAGTGCATATCATTATCTCAACTGGTGACTAAACAGTTTCTTCACCAGTGACTATGGCAAAAAGTCAGTATCACCATTCGTGGCTAGATACTATGTTAACTGGTTAAACAGTACCTTCACTGATGAAAACACAGTATCTACTGGTGACAATACAGTATCTTCACTGATGGGTTACCGGCCCAATAGCTCAGTGGTAGAGCGGCCCCGATAGCTCAGTGGTAGAGCGTTCGCTTCGGGAATTGGAGGTCCCGGGTTCGATCCCCAGCGGCACCATACTAAAGGCGTAAAAAATGGTACTAGGTGCTCCTTTGGCTGACGCTGGCACTATCAGGAGTAGTCCTAGGAAGATAAATGAAGGCAGGTTAAGTATTTGTTAAAGGATACTTTGTTTGTTGCAATAAAAGCTCTACAGGGCTTATGTTTACAACGTTAAATAAAGCTTCTTTATCTTTATCTTTGATGACTATACAGTATCTTCACTGTTGACTATACAGTATCTTTACTGATGACAATACAGTATCTTTACTGGTGACTATACAGTATCATCACTGGTGATTCTTATGTTCATTTGTGACAATAAAATACCTTCACTGGTGACTATTCAGTGCCTTCACTAGTGACTATACGGTAATCCTACAGGTAAAATTTTTCATGATCTCCCTCTTTATATGACCTGCTTTCCCTTTTTAACAGATGCATTAACAATTTTATTACCTTTTTAACCTCTGCTGTTTCTTGCAGTTTGGCGACATAATGGTCAATGTTTTCATCTTTCACATTTTTGATTCCGAGATACTGCGACTTCAGCATCTTCAAGACTGTTTCTTTGTCAGCCTTCAATAAGGCACTGTTTATTGTGTCCAGGGAGTGGGAAGCTGAAAGAAAATTTAATTCATATTGTCGCTTAAAATTTCCATGGCAACTGGCAGAAATTATTTGAAGCCTTGAATTATTTTTTCACTTAACCCATTCTATGCAGGAAACCCCTATAAGGATACCTTGGCAAACAGTGCAGGCCCTGATCAGATGCTGCAGAATGCGGCATCTGATCAGGGCCTGCACTATTTGCTGACAGAATTTTTCGTGCAAAATAGAATAAAAACGAAAAATAAGCCTAACACCCTTTATAGGACAAATGGACTTGTCCAACATATAGTTCACAAGCATACAATGGGTTAACAGTCCTTCCAGTAGCTTCAAATCCATTGAATGTCAATGGCTTGAACTCCTTTGGGACCAAGGAAATTTAAACACGGAAAGTTCTGGCCAATAGGTCAAAAGGCATAATGGAGATGTTTGTTTATTTGTCTTGGAGTTTAATGGCCCAGTCAACACTATTTAGGTCATATTGTGCCGGTCAGTTTATCTATCCACACTTTCCTGGACAGGCTTAATACGTAAGCGGTTAACCAGTACAGTGCACGTTCTTTCGCCAGAAACTGACAACTGCCCTTCTTGAATCAGCGAAAGGGAGAGAATGACCGTAGAAAAGATTTCAAGATCAATCTCCACGAAAGAATGTTGCCGACCCCGGCAGGTATTAAACCCGCATCCTCCTGATCACCAGTCAGATGTGCATCCGACTGAGCTACCGAGGCCGGCAGGATAGTTCTGGCCAGCAGTTATAAAGGCATAATGGAGATGGAAACAAACATTACAATAACACATCCGTGTGGCATGGTGCATTTTTTCATATCTTAAAAGCAGCCATTTTTCTGATATTTTTCTTATTATTACTCCAAACATCAGGATCTCATGAAATTGTTTTTGGGAGACAGACTCTCACTAACTTTCCATAGCTGAAGGGGAAACTGTTACATTACGATAACACAACTGTGCGACATAGTGCATTTTTCACATCTCCAAAATGACCATTTTTCTGATGCAAATCCTTGATATTTTTCTTATATATACTGCAAACATATGTTGTGGTTACTCGTTAAAACTGCCTCATTGAGGCGGTCTCACGAGTACCCACAACCTATGTCTTGGAGCAAAAACAAGAAAAATAATGTATACCCCCGTAAACCCCAGTTTTCTCCATATAAAGTGGGGTATAGGGAGGTCTTCATTTCACGGACTTGATCACGTGATGCGAAGAATGCTAATGCTTTCTTTTTTCAAAACTTATTTCAGATAGTAAAACAAAGCAACCACTGGAAATTCGATTTAATAACCTGTGTTCACAAGTGGCTGTTATTGAAAGGTAATTTTCTGCATAAACAACATTGCTAGTGGCTTTAAACCCTTTCACCCCTTTATTACTGAAATAAACTCTTCCATCTTTGAATCTGGACACATTCTCTATCGTAGATAGAGGTCTTTGTCAAAATTGTTAACAGAATGGCAAACAGTGTAGTATCGGTATCTGTACCAGTCTTTTGTTTTTGTTTGAATTGAGATTTAACTTCTCTGTCAACACTGTATAGGTAATTTTGGAGACGTTGCTTCCAATTTTGTGGGACTTTTACCCGACATTGAGATGAAATGACATCTCAAGCCCTGTCGCCCAATGAAACCAGCATGGACGGGCCGACTCACACCCCTTTGCCTGGGCAGGCTTACATCCTTTTAAGCGGTTTACCAGTACTTGTGTGCAGTCGGTTTCAGCTCTGCGTGGAAGCATCATGTACCCCATCTTTTTCTTCAAGCCCCGATGGGCGGGGGCCGATCTGTACCAGTCTATAGAGTTGACTGGGTTAATAACTAATAAAAAGGCAGCATAACAAGAAAAACACCAAATGGCATTATGGAGGGGTTTTTCAGGGTTAACCAAAAGGTACACCGGGACGCGGATGCCCACACGGACATCGCTATTCTAAAGGACGGAATTTTTCTTGAACTAGAAATGCGTCCATAGGACACGGATGCCCCCGCCTGAAAATATGTCTGTTCATATTCATCAATAGAAAGTTATTGACTGTGTTTAAGTTTTGGACCCTTTTTTACATTTGACCTCTAAGTATGACCTTGACCTTGTAGGTAAGGACCTTGGTTTTGTGTGAGGCAGATTGTCTCATGATGGCCAACATTTCTGCCAAATAATTTCAAAATCAATCCAGAGATAAGGAAGTTATTGACAGACCATTTTTTTTACCTTGGACCTCTAAGTATGACCTTGACCTTGGAGCTATGGATCTGGGTTTGCACGTGACACATCGTCTCATGATGGTTAATAATTCTTCAAAGTAATTTTAAAATCCATCCAGAAATATGTAAGTTACTGACTGCGTTTAAGTTTCGGACCCTTTTTTTGACCTTTGACCTCTAAGTATGACCTTGACCTTGGAGGTACAGATCTGGGTTTGCACGTGACACATCTTCTCATGATGGTCAACACTTCTTCAAAGTAATTTCAAAATCCATCCAGAAATAAGTAAGTTATTGACTGCGTTTAAGTTTCGGACCCTTTTTTTGGCCTTTGACCTCTAAGTATGACCTTGACCTTGGAGGTACCAACCTGGATTTTGCACATGACACATCGTCTCATGATGGTTAACATGTCTACAAAGTAATTTCAAAATCCATCCAGAAATAAGAAAGTTATTGACTGCATTTAAGTTTCGGACCCTTTTTTTTATCTTTGACCTCTAAGTATGACCTTGACCTTGGAGGTACGGACCTGGGTTTTGCACCTGACACGTCGTCTCATGATGGTTAACATTTCACCTGAGTAATTTTAAAACCCATCAAGAAATAAGGAAGTTATTGACTGCGTTTAAGTTTCGGACGGACACACGGACGCACGGATGGACGGACGGACAGGGGCAACGCTATATGCCCTTTCCACCATTCTTCGAATGGCGGGGGCATAAAAACCCGTCCAAAAAGGTAAGAAACTTACTGTTCACTTTATTAAGGTTCCCCTGTATTTCTGCCTGAGTTAGCATCTCATCATAAACATCAAACTCCTTGTTCGCATTAGGGTCCGCAGCCTGCAAAAGATAGCACACTCTATCATAAGGCCAAATGTCAAAGGACTTTTCCAAAAAGTGATCTACTCTTTACCTTGTTTGAACTTTTAGAATATTCCTCAATATCATAAATATCCTCAGTATAGGGACAGACAGGCCAAAGCAAACAGTGCAGACCCAGATCAGACTGTTCCTGAAGGAGCAGTCTGATCAAGCTATAAACTGTTTGCCATTCTCTCTGCATCTTTCGGACTTCTTGCTAGATATGAAACAAATTTTTAAAATTTTTAGGAGAATTACAGCATGTTCTCAAGGTGTCCGAATTTTTAGGATTTTTATGGCATATATGGCAGAATATGCGAAAGTGATTTGACTACTTACAACTGACCAACAAACTGTGATTTATTGCTCAAAAAATCATACAACAGAGCTTATCTGTTTTGATTCTAACACACTAAAAACCGACAATAATTTTATTGCTTCCTTCAAGTTTTTTTCCCCCGCCCATCGGGACTTGAAGAAATAGATGGGCTGCACGATGCTTCCACGCAGAGCTGAAACAGACCCGCACACGAGTACTGGTAAACCGCTTAGAGGATCTAAGCCTGCCCAGGCAATGCGGTGCGAGTCGGACTGTCCATGCTTTAAAACCTTATTTGTTTCATTGGGCAGCAGGGCTTGAGATGTCATTTCATCTCAATGTCAGGAAAAAATCCCACAAAATTGCAAGCAACATCTCCAAAATGACCTTTACAGTGTTGACGGAGACGTTAAACCTCAAATCAAACTAACAAATCCTTCAAGTTTTTCTAACCTATCACCACTGTTGAAAGAAATCCGACCAACAGTATTGACTGCAACACATGCACTACAATCCTTTTAAAACATTTTTGGCATGAGAAAAAGATGTTACACAGTATAACATCAAAGAATCAATGTGTGACACCACAGAGTGGTGGCATTTTTCATCACACTCTTCCACCCAGCGATTTGTTGCAAAATAAATGACAGTTCCTTAACATTGCCTATATAGGTAGGCTGTGATTTAGAATTAATGATAAAATCCGAGGAATTTTGGTTAATACACCTGTATAGATTACAATGGGAAGATGACTGGCTGTGGTCCCTCATTTAACCCTTTTGGTTTTGTTTGTTTGTTTGATTTGAGGTTTAACGTCCCCGTCAACGCTGTATAGGTCATTTTGGAGATGTTGCTTCCAATTTTGTGGGACTTTTACCCGACACTGTGATGAAATGACATCTCAAGCCCTGTCGCCAAATGAAACCAATAGGGTTTATAAGTATGGACGGTCCGACTCGAATCGCTTTTCCTGGGCAGGCTTAGATCCTCTAAGCGGTTTACCAGTACTTGTGTTCTGTCGGTTTCAGCTCTGCATGGAAGCATCATGCAGCTCATCTATTTCTTCAAGCCCCGATACGCGGGGACTTATTAAACCTTTTTGTACCAAAATAGAATCTTCCTCCTTATATAAAGCAGGAGTCCATTTCAAAATTTAGGGGTGACAGGTTGTGTTTTTTTTCAATTTTTTTTTGGAAAAAGGCTGAACTTTTTGCAAACAGTGTAGGCTCTGATCAGCCGCCGCGTTCTGCAGCGTCTTATCTGGGCCTGCACTGTTTGCCAAGGTACCCCTTTAGGGGTTTCTAGCACTGAATGGGTTAACCCTTATCCTGCACAATAAATTGATTTAGACAAACCCATTTCTTACAATCAACCAATCAAATTACTTGATATTAACAGTGTAGATCCTGATCAGATGACTTCTTCAGAAGCCATCTGATCTGGATCTACATTGTTTGTAAAGTTAGGGACTGTTGTGTACAGCAGGATATGGATTAATTTATGGGATTGGATACACTTTAAGGGAAGTCAGCTAGTTCAAAAATATTTTGCCTCCATTATCAACTGGCGTCTATTCTTAGAGAAAAGAATTTGCTCTTGAGAACCACTCAGATCCCTTTTTAAGATGGACTCAATTTACAGTGCTGCAAATCAGAGGCTATAAAAATTGTCTGCCCTTCTGTTTATAGAGAATTCATTAATGATAAGTTTTTGTTTGTATTGGAGTTTAATGTCCCAGTCAAAACAATTTTGTTCATTTTAGAGCCGGTCAGCTTACCTTTCCACACTTTTCATGGGCAAGCTTACAAGTAAGCGGTTAACCTGCACAGTGCACATTCATTACTGATAAGATGTTCAAAACAAATGATGTTATTAGTTATTGTATTGTCAAAACTTTGATCATTTAATATGGCAATATACTAATATTCTGGATAAAAAAAAAAAAACACACTTTCCATCAAAAATACCAGTTTGTATTGGCAAAAGCTACTCATATTTTTTCAGCAAAAATACCAGAACATTTATTAGATACTGTACTTCTAGAGCAGTTAACAATTTGACCACTGACAAGCTTGCAAAAGGTTAACAATTTGACCACTTACAAGCTTGTTAGAAGTTTACAATTTGACCACTTACAAGCTTGTTAGAAGTTTACAATTTGACCACTTACAAACTTGTTAGAAGTTTACAATTTGACCACTTTCAAGCTTGTTAGAAGTTAACAATTTGACCACTTACAAGCTTGTTAGAAGTTTACAATTTGACCACTTACAAGCTTGTTAGAAGTTTACAATTTGACCACTTACAAGCTTGTTAGAAGTTAACATTTGACCACTTACAAGCTTGTTAGAAGTTAACATTTGACCACTTACAAGCTTGCTAGAAGTTTACAATTTGACCACTTTCAAGCTTGTTCAGTTGAGCATGCTTTGAACTACTAGGTCAAGAAAATAAGTCCATCCCATAACATTTTATAACTGGCTCTGATACTATACCTTATTTTTTGCATTTTTAGTTTTGATTTGTTTGGCTTCATATAAATGGGTTGCATAGTTGTCACCTAGGTCGTCTGCTATTCCTAACAACATGGCTGCAGGGTTGCCAAGGGCAGCGATGATGTCAGCGGTCACCTGACTCTCTATTGCTTCATTGATGGCAATAATGGCTGCATGTACTGAAATAAATATGGCAAGTGTAAAGTTTCATCCACTAAATAAGAAACATATGTCTCTTTTAAGAATGAAACATCTATTTTTTTGCTAGTTTTCTTGTTTAATTTAACTGAATTGAATCTTCCTTGCTATATATGACAGAGCCCATTTTGAAATTTAGGTGTGAAAGGTTGCATTAAATTTAGAATTTATCTAGAAAATGGACGATAGTTTTTGCAAAGTTTATGTTATAGTAAGATGTCCCTTTTTGGGGCCCAGTCTAGATTTGTTAACACCCCCAAATAAACCTATGTTGTGGGTACTCATTAGAACCACCTCAGCGAGGCAGTTCTAATGAATACACACAACATAGGTTTTTTATGGAGAATTGACAAAAACTATCCCTCAGTTATCACAAAATACTTACCTTATCTGTTGCTATGTGTATGACTATAGTTTTCAATCTCAAACTCTAATAACTCAAAATGTCTGCTTCAGTCAAACTAAATTTCAGACTTATCTTTCATCTGCCAGATGTTCCTTCCATTCCAAGTGTTTCTGTCTCAAACTACCCAAAATAACTCAAAATCTCTTCCTTTGGACTTGTAGATCCTGTTGTGCTGTTGTTTTCCATCCCTGTCAAAACTATTTAGTTCGATATTGTTCCTGTCAACACTATTTAGTTCGATATTGTTCCTACTTTGTGGGAATTGTACCCAACATTGATTTGATGAAATGACATCTCAAGCCCTACCACCCAAAGAAACTGCTAGGGTTTATAAGCAGGGATGGTCCAACTCTCCTTGAGACTTGATCATGCCATTACATTAACAAGCCTGTGTGACATAGTGCATGCTTTCGTATCTCAAAACTGGCTACTTTTTCAATGAAAATTTGTGATATTCTTCTTATTTTTTCTCAAAACAAAGGTTGTTGGTGCTCGTTAGAACTGCCTCAATATGAGGCAGTTCTAACAAGTACCCACAGCCTATGTCTAGCAGCAGAAATAAGCAAAAGAAAGTATACCCCTGTAAACCTAAGTTTTCTCTATATAAACTGGCGTTTAGAGTGGTGTTAATTTCACAGACTTGTAATCATGATGTGTTTTTGCCATTCAAAAAAAATAAGTGAAAAAAAATATTTAAGGATAATGAAAAATGAATATGCACATCTTCAGACCTGTATGAAAACACCTGTAAAGTTTCAAAAGGATTGACCTAGAACTGTAAGAGGAGTTGCGGTAACAAGGTACCCACTATCAAATATTACAGACAGACAGAAAGACAGACAGACAGACAGACTGACAGACAGACAGACGGAATTCCGGACAAGCCAAATCCAATATAGCCCCCACTTTTTCAAAGCGGGGCTATAATGATGTATCTTTGTGTTGTATACTCACATGCCGCATCATCAACACTGAGCTGAAATTAGAAGGAACAAAGCTGTAACAACTCTGAGAACCAGCACAATCTGCAGGGTACAACACAATTGTCTGTAAGAGGTTTAACCTTTATCCCGCTGTTCACAACAACCCCTACCCCTACCTTTGCAAACAGTGTAGATCTACCCCTACCTTTGCAAACAGTGTAGATCCAGATCAGATGGCCATCTGATCAGGATCTACATTGTTTGTCATTCAGATTGTGAATTTGAGCGAAAACATTGCATCATGTAATCTGATAGTCAAAAATGGGTGTGGCTAATTAAAGTATTCAGCAGGATAAGGGTTAAAAACTTCTTCTGCATAACTGGCCAAAACTTCTAAATTCTTTCAAGTTCAGTTTATCACCGAGTCTGTTGTGACAAAAAGCATATACATGACAAGACTTGCCTTGTGAACCAGGGATCGCAGGATTGACCCCGGGCTTCTCCAGACTTTCGGATGAGTCTTTAAACCGAGGTCCCGTCTCCGTATGACCTTAGCGTTGGTGGGACGTAAAACTCAAACACTCACTCACTCATGACAAGACAAAACATATTACATATCCCATTGCATGCAGGAAACCCTTTAAGGGGTTACCTGGCAAACAGTGCAGTCCCAGATCAGACGCCGCAGAACGCGGCGTCTGATCAGGGCCTGCACTGTTAACAGAATTTTTCATCAAAAATAGGATAAAATGAAAAGACAGGCCTGCCACCCCTTATATGACAAATGGACTTGACCAACATATAGCAATCGAAGAGACCACTAGTCTACAATGGGATATCTGTCACAGCTATCAAGCAAACATCGATACTACATTTTTGTATATCAAGAAGAATGTAACACCCAAGAGTACAAGATTTTGTTGAAACAATGCTACTTGTTGAAAACAGATGTCACCTTACCACATTCCCCTTTCAAAATATTACAATAACACACCTGTATGACAGACTGCATTCTTTAATATCTCCAAAAATGGCTACTTTTCCAATGAAAATTTGAGATATTTTTCTTATTTATACTAAAAATATAGGTAGTGGGTGCTCATTAGAACTGCCATTACCTTTGTCTAGGAGCAGCAGAAATAAACAAAATAATGTATACCCCTGTATGCCCCAGTTTTCTCTATGTAAACTGGGTTTAGAGGGGTGTTCATTTCACTGACTAGTTATCATGATGCAAGCTTAATTTAACAGCACCATTGTGACCTTCAAAATATGGACAAGGTCACGAAAACAGTTCAACCTGACCAAATGTTATAGCCATGCAAATATGATTCCACTCAACCCAGTGGTTTGCGAGATATACTGCACACAACCTAATTTTGGTCTAAATTTGACCTATTTAGCATGGCTGTGTCCTTGAAAATAAGGTCAGGGTCACCAAAACCTAATCAGTTCTTCATCCTGTCCCAATGTTAGATTAAAATCCACCCAGTAGTTCATGAGATATCTCTTGCACAATAGAAAGTGTCACATCAAAGCATACACATATGCATACGGCGACACCTTCAGTGAGGGAACATAATTATGTTTGTGATGAAGGGGGCAAATTGCAGACTTCATTCATAGGAGCTTATTGAGTTTTAAAATACATATGCTCCATATGCTAACTTTGAAACACTGATGGCTCAAACACCTGAAAATGTAAACCATGAAAATGCATTCGAGACAGGCATAGTTCGAGCCACAGAGGGTTATTCATACAGCCAGTTCAGGAGGCCTCATGCTTATATGAAATTAAGGTATGTTGTGTGTACTCATTAGAATCGACTCATTCAGGCGATTCTAATGAGTACACTCAACATACCTCTTCACAATGACATTTTTTTTCTATTATACCTAACTATGTTTCATCAGGCCCTATGGACAGAAACCTCTGTTGTGTAGAGGTTATGCTACTTCCCTTGTAAACCAGGGATCACAGGGTCCATCCCGGGCTTCTCCAGACTTTCGGATGAGTCTTTAAACCGAGGTCCCCTTTCTGAATGACCTTAGCTCTTGTTGAGACATAAAACTCAAACACTCACTCACTCCAGCCCTATGGAAAGTATTTCGTAAGGACTTGAGAATGCATTCGAATCAGCCATGGTAAACGAGACATCCATGTTCAATATGTTCTATAAAAGGGTTATCCTTTGGAAGCAAGGAATACACCACAGAAGTGAAAAATATCGAGTGTACATGTTTTCTGGGCCAGACTAGCTAGTTTCGGCCAATTAGGCCTCATCAGTGACCCTCAGATATCTTCAAAATTCCACAATGGAATCAATGATCCCAAAGGACAAGAAAATATAATCTACACTATGATGTAGGGCAGGGAGACGTTTTACCGCCGCCACACATTCCCACACACCAGCTGTAGTGAAGTTAAATATGTTCTATAAAAGGGTTATCCTTTGGAAGCAAGGAATACACCACAGAAGTGACCAATATCGAGTGTACATGTTTTCTGGGCCAGACTAGCTAGTTTCGGCCAATTAGGCCTCATCAGTGACCCTCAGATATCTTCAAAATTCCACAATGGAATCAATGATCCTAAAGGACAAGAAAATATAATCTGCACTATGATGTAGGGCAGGGAGACGTTTTACCGCCGCCACACATTCCCACACACCAGCTGTAGTGAAGTTAAATATGTTCTATACAAGGGTTATCCTTTGGAAGCAAGGAATACACCACAGAAGTGAACAATATCGAGTGTACATGTTTTCTGGGCCAGACTAGCTAGTTTCGGCCAATTAGGCCTCATCAGTGACCCTCAGATATCTTCAAAATTCCACAATGGAATCAATGATCCCAAAGGACAAGAAAATATAATCTACACTATGATGTAGGGCAGGGAGACGTTTTACCGCCGCCACACATTCCCCACACCAGCTGTAGTGAAGTTAAATATGTTCTATAAAAGGGTTATCCTTTGGAAGCAAGGAATACACCACAGAAGTGAACAATATCGAGTGTACATGTTTTCTGGGCCAGACTAGCTAGTTTCGGCCAATTAGGCCTCATCAGTGACCCTCAGATATCTTCAAAATTCCACAATGGAATCAATGATCCCAAAGGACAAGAAAATATAATCTACACTATGATGTTTTCAAGCCATCAGTTTTGCTGTACGTCCGAATTGGCATAAGGAGCATGGGGTTGCACCGGACTGTCTGCTTAAATTAGAAGGACTTTCTAGAGTAGATGAAAAGACTAAGTACCCGGAAAGAGACATTTTGCAAAAAAATGGAAGTTTAAACAGGGTCATAACTCCTGCAATAATTTGCAGATGTTAACCTCATAGGAACATACTTGAAAATGCCGGCTACAGTTTACTTGGTGTTGGAAGGATGAATTTATAAGTTCTAATGTTGATGTAACTCACCTCATTAGCCAGAATTCCACCAATTTTACTGAAAGTTGGCATCTGGATTCCATACTTGTCCAGTTCCTGTCTCATGGCACTGATTTCTTCCTCTAAAATGCAATGTCAAAAGTTCAGATAAAGGACAGTAACAAGAATAATTATCTGAATCTCGTCGTATTTGCTCTAGGAGCAGTCTGATCTGGGTCTACACTGTTTGCCTATATGAAAAAAATATTTTTAAAAAGTTCACAAAAAAAATCAGTAGACAACATAAGCAGACGACATTTTCGGATGTAATTTTTCTCGGTGTCTTTAAGGGTTAAGTTTCAATGATCTTTGTCCATTTTTCAGATAAGTGAAATTCTATTTGGACACCTGGATTTTAACTCTGCTCTCGTCCTTAAAAAAAAAAAAAAGAATAAATTAATTTTTGCTTTTTCTACAGCTCTGCTTATTTTGCAGCTTAGTAATTTTGCTGAAAAATGCACTACAAAAGCTTCCCACATTTATTTTCAGCAAATAACAGAGTTTTTGCTGTAATAAGTGAAAGAAGTTTAAATGTTATGTTTGTTTGTTTGTTTGATTTGAGGTTTAACATCCCCGTCAACCCTGTAAAGGTCATTTTGGAGACGTTGCTTCCAATTTTGTGGGACTTTTACCCAACACTGAGATGAAATGACATCTCAATTCCTGTCGCCCAATGAAACCAATAGGGTTTATTAGCATGGACGGTCTGCCTCGCACCGCGGTTCCTGGACAGGCTTATATCCTCTAAGCGGTTTACCAGTACTATTGTGCGGGCCTGATTCAGCTCTGCGTGGAAGCATCATGCAGCCCATATATTTCTTCAAGCCCCTATGGGCGGGGCCGTTTAAATGTTATGTTTATTTCAATAACACCTTCCCATAACTTTGAATACCATTATTGGCTACAAAATTTTCCATGATATACTAGGCAAAAAAAGAAAAACATATTTTACTTTTGACCACTAGACATGCAATGTCAAAAACGAAAAATGCACACTGATCTTGATGACGTACATTTGTATACGTGGAGAAAATTTTACCCTTATTCTTTAACCCATTTAGTACCAGAAACCCCAAAACAGGTACCCTGGCAAACAGTGCAGACCCAGATCAGATGCCGCAGAATGCGGCGTCTGATCAGGGCCTCCACTGTTCGCTTAAAGTTCAGTCATTTTCCAAATAAATTTTAATGAAAAAAACCTGACACCCCTAAATTTTGAAATGGACTCCTGTTATATATAAAGAGGAAGATTCCATTTGGTACTAAAAGGGTTAAGCTGAATGACATATGGTGTTTCTTGACATATAGTTCATGACATCATCATCACAAGCATCTACAATGATACTTATATATGGGTTGCATTTCTTTTCTGCCCCAGTATATATCACCTAAACAATGACCTTCCACTCGTCTCTTTTTTCCCATGTAAATCTCACCTGTGAAATTGACTTTTCCATACAAATCTTCTATCTGTGGGGCCATTCCCAACTTGAACAAATACAAACTGCAACAAAATAAATTTTAGCCCTTAAAGCACAAATCCTAATTTAAGCAGATGACATTTTCAAACACACACAAACCTCTTTATATCACTGTTCAACATAATATAGTTATGGATATAATATGGTTTAAAAATGGGTACCAAAAGTGTGTAGATTACATAGAAAAATGACCATTTATGATCATTATTCTATATAATTTATACACTTTTGTTAAAGAAATAGATCAGCTCTAGCTCTGATTTTTTTGGAGGTCAGTTGTAAAGTAGATCAAATCACGAGCACGTAGCACACATGATTTGTTTACTTGCAAATGAATGACAAACTGTGATTCATTCCTCAACAAATCACAGAACATAACCGATCTATTTCAATCTTAACACCCTGAAAATCGGCAATAATGTTATTGTTTCCTTCAAATTCACATTAGCACTCTAACACGCCATTATTTGAAGAAATCCTGCAAAAACTAGAGCTGTCAGTGAAACTGACTAGGGCCCCGGCAGCGCTATCAGAAATTTGTGGACGGACAGACAGACGGACGGACAGAGTGATTACTATTGGGCACCCACACTTTCAGTGCGGGGCCCTAAATATTGACTGTAACACATGCATTCATGTCCTTTTGTAACATTTTTGATGCGAGAAAATGACATTACACCGTGTAACATCAGGGAATCTGCTATTTGCTTCAATAAGCCCTTTCCACCATTTTCGAAAGACGGAGGCATAAAAATGACAATGAAGGATAATTTTTCTATATAACTTTTAACTAAGCACCACTATTTATGGATAGGCTTCAGTGCTCCAGCTAGCCCTATACAGAGGGGCGGGCCGCCCCTCTGGCCCTCTCCTGTCGCCCCTCTGCCCTTCTGCACCTCCCCGTGCTTTACTTGCATTCCTTACATAAAAACCAACATTTTGATGAAAATTTCATGAAAATCGGACAAAAAATAAAGAAGTTATTCATGTTTACCTGTTTATTATCTGTGCCTTCAAGTTTTGGACAATTAATGTGGCATGCCTTATCATTTGTAACATCTTGTTGATACTTCATACATGAAATGACGCCCTCATTCTTGCCCGACCATGCAAGTGCCCTACCCAGCACCCTTCTGCCTCAAACTCTAGCTGGAGCACTGGGCTTATATATAACTGGTTAACCAGAACAGTGCATACTATGGCAGAAACTGACAACTGTCCTTATCAGAAGAATTTGCTCCTAAGGGTAGACCCCTTTTCAGAAGGGCTGAGCTTCTAGAAAAGCGAATTCTAGGTCACACAAATTGTCTCTCTTGCAAAAATAGAGATGGTAAAATATACCAGTTTTATTCATACCCCTTAAAAGGCAGCAAACACGAGTTGTGGGCCCTGCCTTTCACACATGACACACTGGGACTCTTCAAAACGGTTCCCCTATACCAGACTACTGGACATTGCTATCTCCTGTTCTGCTGAACCAGGATAGAGCATTGCTCTACCTTTGCAAACAGTGTAGATACAGATCAGATGGCTTCTGAAGAAGCCATCTGATTAGTATCTACACTGTTTGACATTAAGTTTGTGAATTTGTAGGAAATAATTATATCAAGTATTCTGATTGGCTGAAAGTCAGAAATGACTGTTACTAAATTAATTTATTCAGCAGGACAAAGGTTAATCCTACCTGTGAGAACTGAACTGAAGGTCATGTATATAAAGGAGCTCTGTTTTAAATAGCTGATAAAAGTCTTTTGAACAAGTCCATTTTATCAGCAATTAAAATCGAATCAATTAAGACAAAATTTGACCCAGGTAACAAGAAAAGTAACAAGAGGGCTTTTAGGGCTCATGTTACAAGCAAAGACTCAAACTGATAATTGTTTGTTTGTTTGTTTGTTTGAGTTGGGGATTAACATTCCCACAACACTATTTAGGTCATTTTGGAGACATTACTTTCAATTTTGTGGGACTTTTATTGATACTTTGCTGGGTGAACGAGATCATAACTTATTCAAAGCCAACAGGAAGAACTTCAATCAGACTGCACAGAAACACAGGCTGATCACAACCCTTCAACTGCTACAGAAATTTACAGAGCAGACAACAATCTGATTTTGAAAAATATTTTTCATAGTAAATGAGGATTTACAATACATGTGAATCTTGTGCTGGAAGTCTCATCAGGGTCTACACTGTTTGCCACTCATCTGGCTATTCTTAGACATAACACTGGGTAGTAAACTGTACTTGTTCAAATTTTAGAACAAGTATGGTAAGAAGCTGAGGCGTCCGAATACTTTGAGTAAAATATGGTAAAGCCTTATTTTCACTGAAAACTAAGAAAAATACACTTTGATAATGTTGTCTGCTTGTCGTGATAAGCAGTGAAAGGGTTAACACTGCCGTCCACAAATGCCAGTTTACCGTATTGATCCTAAGAATTGGGAAAGATAGGCCTAAGCTAACAGTGCAGACCCAGATCAGACTGCTCCTGAAGGAGCAGTCTGATCAGGATCTACACTATTTGCCATTCTGTCTGCACCTTTTGGACTCCTTCCTGTATCACAAAATAAATGTTAAAAGTTTAGAAGAATTACAGCAAGTCCTCAAGGTGCCCGAATTTTTAGGATTTTTTGCGGTATAACTTTTGTTATTTTTCAGTTCATTTGAGATACATCAAGCACTTAATGTTGTCCGAAGATAAGCTGAAAGTGACGTCAGCGAATGTTTTTGTTATTAAGCATTGTCCACTGTTGTCGAAAGGTAACAACGCTCCTGTAATGAGTATTAAAACGGTATAGTCTGTCTTGCCAGCCAATGATTGGTATGATAATGATAACGTTGCAACCTGTCAAACCTACCTGTGCTGGTATTATATAAATATCACATTTCTGAGAGGGTGATAGTAAGAATGTTCACCCTGAGGAAATGATTATCGACCGAGGCGAAGCCGAGGTCGATAATCATTTCCGAAGGGTGAACATTCTTACTATCACCCTCTCAGAAATGTGATATTTATTTTATTATACCGAAAATTGAACCGTACGCGCATCATTTTTGCGCATGTGATAGTTTAATATCGCATGGGATAGTAAAAATTGAACCGTACGCGCATCATTTTTGCGCATGTGATAGTTTAATATCGCATGGGATAGTAAAAATTATCACCCTCTGGTCTATGAGCGTTTTGTATGGTAAAATCGCGTGAGGTATAATAAACTCTTTTACATCACTGTCTACTTATCCTCCGACAACAGAATGTGTCATCAAGCAAAACAATATCAAGCTAAATAAGGTAATGGCCAAATGTCATACCTGTGTTAATTTTTTGAACTGTATGAGGGAGGTTTGCCATTGTGGCGAGGAAGGTGTAAAGAATATACATGTATAGTGCAATTCTTAGTTCAAATGAGGGAGACTCCAAAATTTTACTAAAATTTAGCATAAATTGGGCAAAAATTAGCATCAAAATGAGGGAGTCTCCCTCCTGATGAGGGAGGTGTCACAGGTATAAAATGTGCCAGACTCGCTATTTGTGTATTTAAGTGTTTATCAATAGTCTGTGCATCGAATCAGTTAAACCACAGTCTCCCCTATTAATGGGAAGAATCTTATAATCAACCATAATCCGTATACCGTATTTACAGTAAATATTCGGACACCTCAACTCCTTATCATACTTGTTCTAAAATTTGAACAAGTACCATTTACTACCCGATCTTGTGTCTAAGAATAGCCAAAAGAGTGGCAGACAGTGTAGACCCTGATGAGATGCCGCGTTCTGCGGCATCTCATCTGGGTCTACACTGTTTGCTAAAGCCTGCCTGTCAGAGTTTGCTAAAGCCTGCCTGTCAGAATGCATTCGGTAAATACGGTAATATACCATTAAGACTGACCAGACTGCGAATGCGCATGCTGACATCCATTTTTGCTATATACATTTGTCCATAGTCCATAAAAGCAGGCAAGGTGGGGTATTTGGTGATAACTGAAAGATAATTTCTGTCAATTCTCCATAAAACCTATGATGTGGGTATTCATTAGAACTGCCTCAGCGAGGCTGCTCTAATGAATACTCACAACATAGGTTTACAAGGAGAAATAAGGAAAACTATCCTTCAGTTCTCAGCAAATACCCACGGTGCGAGGCGGACCGTCCATGCTAATAAACCCTATTGGTTTCATTGGGCGACAGGGCTTGAGATGTCATTTCATCTCAATGTCGGGTAAAAGTCCCACAAAATTGGAAGCAATGTCTCCAAAATGACCTTTACAGTGTTGACGGGGACATTAAACCTCAAATCAAACAAACAAATCAGCAAATACCCACCTCTTCTGTTGCTATGCCAAAGACACGGACACATTTTCATTCATAGTGGCTAATTTATATCTTGAAATTAATTTACTGCAATTTACATGCATAATTTGTCCAATGATTTTGATGATGTTTGTTTAAGGTATATGCAGAGGCTGAGGTAGCCCATTTTGTACCGGCTACCCCAAAACTGGTAATTGGCAAACAGTGCAGGCCCAGATAAGATACCACAGATTGTGGCTTCTGAACAGGGCCTACACTGTTTGCAAAAAGTTATCAATTTTCCACATAAATTTTGAATAAATAACCTGTCAGCCCTAAATTTTAAAATGAGCTTGTGTTATATGCAAGGTGGAAGATTCCATTTGGTACAAAATGGGTTAAAAAACAATATACAGTTGACCTTCAATAACTCGAACACCTTCGGGACCATGAAATTTTGTTCAAGAGGACTAGTTCAAACTATTGGAAGTTTCTCCTACTGCCATGCCATGCGGCATATGTGGGACCTTAGGATATATTTTCGATTTTATTTTATAATATTTTCGATTTTATTTTATAAAATGGAATGTATGTTGTGTGTACTCATTAGAACCGCCTCAATGAGGCGATTCTAATGAGTACACACAGCATACTTTTTCCATATAAAATCAAACAAATATCCATAAATTAACCTAAAACATTAATATCTGGAGCCATTGGAACAAAGAGTGAGTTAGAGAGTTATGAATACCGTATTAGAATTAGTCGTATTAAACAAATTGTCCGTATTCGAATTATCGAAGTTCCACTGCAGGTTGTAAAACATGTTAGCTTGTCTGTTTGTGCCTCTTGCCTGCTTGTGCTTTTTGATTTGTAACATAAAAATAAAGTCCAGTCAAATATGGATATATTTTCCATAACCTACCTTAAAGCATGAAGACAGTAAATTGTTCTTGGCATATTTTTTCTGTCATAGATATCGGTAGTCTCTGGGTAGAAAATCTGAAACACGAAAACATCCAAATAGAGTGGCCTCAGGGAACAGCTTATTATTTTGTTTGTCTTGGAGTTTCAGCCCCCGCCCATAGGGGCTTGAAGAAATATATGGGCTGCATGATGCTTCCACGCAGAGGTGAATCCGGCCCGCACACTAGCACTGGTAAACAGCTTAGAGGTTCTAAGCCTGTCCAGGAACCGCGGTGCGAGGTTGACCGTCCATGCTAATAAACCCTATTGGTTTCATTGGGCGACAGGGCTTGTGATGTCATTTCATCTCACTGTCGGGTAAAAGTCACACAAAATTGGAAGCAACGTCTCCAAAATGACCTCTAGTGTTGACTGGGACGTTAAACCTCAAATCAAACAAACTCTCTTGGAGTTTAACACATTCAGTACCGGAGACCCCAAAATGGGTACCCTGGCAAACAGTGCAGGCCCAAATCAGACGCAGCAGAATGCCGCGTCTGCTCAAGGCCTCCACTGTTTGCTAAAAGTTTAGTCATTTTTCAAATCAATTTTGAAGAAAAAACAACCTGACACCCCTAAATTTTGAAATGGACTCCAGCTATATATAAGGTGGAAGATTCCATTTGGTACAAAAAATGGTTAAATTCAGCCCAGTTAACACTATAAAGGTCTTATTGAGCTGGTCATTTACCCTAACCAGACTTCCTGGGCAGGCTTATAAATAAGCAGTTAACCAGTACAGTGCACATTCTTTCATCTCAGCCCCTGCCCACCGGGGCTGGACGAAACAGATGGGCTGCATGATGCTTCCACACAGAGCTGAAACCGACCACACATGGGTACTGGTAAACCGCTTAGAGAATCTAAGCCTGCCCAGGCAAAGCAGTGCAAGTCTGACAGTCCATGCTTATAAAATCTATTGGTTTCATTGGGCGGCAGGGCTTGAGATGTCATTTCATCTCAATGTCGGGTAAAAGTCTCACAAAATTGGAAGCAAAGTCTCCAAAATGGCCTCTACAGTGTTGACGGGAACGTTAAACCTCAAATCAAACAAGCAAGCAAAGAGAATGTGGGTGTTTATCAGATGACTTTTCACCATACAGTTTTAAAACAAGCTAAATTACCTTCTACCCTTCAATGAGCATCTTTTAAACTCGAAGTTGTATGCAATCTTAACCCTTCTCTTGCTGAATATTCAGTTAAGCCACACCCATTTCTGACTTTGAACCAATCAGATTACTTGATGTAATTTATTCCTACAAATTCATAAATTGAATGTCAAACAGTGTAGATCCTGATCAGATGGCTTCTTCAGAAGCCATCTGATCTGGATCTACACTGTTTCCAAAGATAGGGGTTGTCGTGAACAGCAGGATAAGAGTTAATGGAAATGGATACACTCTTCAAATATATATTTTATCCCTCTTAACAAAAGGGTCAGTCTATATTCTTATTTATGCAAGAAATCATCTGCTGTGGGTTCTCATTAAACGCACCTCAACAAGGCACTTCTTATGAGTACCACAACGTATGTTTTAGTGCACAAATAAGAAAAATATCAGGGCTGCTTGAATGAAAAAAACACCTTATCCGGAGCTACGGGTCTACTCCTAAACAACAGAATACTAGTTTTGTTTGATTTGTTTGATTTGAGGTTTAACGTCCCCGTCAACACTGTAAAGGTCATTTTGGAGACGTTGCTTCCAATTTTGTGGGACTTTTACCCGACATTGAGATGAAATGACTTCTCAAGCCCTGTCGCCCAATGAAACCTATAGGGTTTATTAGCATGGACGGTCCGCCTCGCACCGCGGTTCCTGGACAGGCTTAGATCCTCTGAGCGGTTTACCAGTACTAGTGTGCGGGCCGGATTCAGCTCTGCGTGGAAGCATCATGCAGCCCATATATTTCTTCAAGCCCCTATGGGCGGGGGCTTACAGAATACTAGTAAGTCACAAAAATTGCCTTTCTTGTAAAAATGGCAGAAAAGCTGGCTTCTTTCATATAACTTCTATAGTTCATGTGTGCCGTGTGTACATCTCTTGTGTGCGGAGCACAATGCTCCATGCCAGTGAGACTTGGTCATTGACAAAGCCAAACCTCCTATGTCTGCGCAATGATCAGACAGATCTGCAATGTCAAGCTGCAAGACACTGACAGGGAGATCGCAGAGAGTGGAGGTTTTGGCTATCAACCCTCATGAAAGACACACCTGAAGATCTGGTGTGAGATCTGCCATGCGTGCAGCAAGCTACCTGGAAGGGAGCCAACCTTTGTGGATGTTGCCCCTGTACCTGCATGTTAATCAAAACTTCAGTGATGATGATGAAGATGATGATGAATGGAATGAAAAGGCTTAAACCAAGTACTCACTGAAGGCAGGCCAACCTCTTCCATGGCCAGGAACCACTGGTTTATATTATCCGTGTGACGAAAATGGAGACCTCGAGCCTGAAAAAAAGAACAAACAATTTCTTTAACATTTTTCTTCATAAAGAGGAGCATTTTCCTATTTTTACTCTTTGATTTCAGGTTTACTGACCTTTCAACACTATTCCACTCATACTGAGTCAATAGTGCCGTGATGTGTTTGAAAATGTCATCTGTTTATGTTGTCTGCTGAATGTTCTTGTAAACTTCCAGATGACAATTGTTGTGATTGGCATTTGAAGGGTTAACCCATTTTATTAAATTTATGGGAAACCAAAAAGGGACACCGGCAAACAGTGCAGGCCCAGATCAGACACCACAGACAGCAGTGGTTGATCAGGGTCTGTGGGGTTTTCAAAACATTAAGGAATTTTTTAAATAATTTTTCAATATAACACAAACTAATAATAACCCTACATTTCGAATAAACTCCTGATACATATACGGGGAAGATTCCATTTAGTACAAAATTGGATAAGAACAGGAGTACCTGGAGAAGAAGCTGGGGAATGTTATCCCTTATCTTGCTGAATATTCATCTAAGCCACACCCATTTCTGTCTATCAACCAATCAAATTACTTGATGTAATTTATTGCTACAAATTCATAAACTGAATGCCAAACAGTGTAGATCCTGATCAGATGGCTTCTTCAGAAGCCATCTGATCTGGATCTACACTGTTTGCAAAGATAGGGTTGTCATGAACAGCAAGATAAGGGTTATTTTTCATTTCTTGATTTTGGTTTTACAGCCTTTTCAAGTATGTTTTGCTCAGGCATCAATGGTATAAGTTGGTGTAGCTAAATTAATTTATTCAGCAGGACAGGGATTAAGTTGTTTGCAATTTAAATTTATGAGTAGGTAATAACCACTGCAGTCCAAAACTGGTCTGTATGGTAGATTTAACCCTTATCTTGCTGTTCACTACAACCCCTATCTTTGCAAACAGTGTAGTTCCAGATCAGATGGCTTCTGAAGAAGCCTTCTGATCAGGATCTACACTGTTTGGCATTCAGTTTATGGAATTTGTAGCAATAAATTACATCAAGTAATTTGATTGGTTGATAGACAGAAATGGGTGTGGCTTAGATGAATATTCAGCAAGAGAAGGGTTAAGATTAGTTTGGCTTTGAGTTTAATGGCCCGGTCAACATTTTTAGGGTCATGTCGAACTGGTCAGTTTACCTAGCCTTACTCTTCCTGAGCAGGCATATTCAGTACCATTATGATAACACATCCGTGGGACATGGTACATCTTTTCACATCTCTCAAAGGGCTACTTTTCTGATGAAAATCCATGATGTTTTTCTTATTTATACCACAAATATAGGTTGTGAATACTCATTAGAACCGCCTCAATGAGGCGGTTCTAATGAGTACCCACAACCTATGTCTTGGAGCAGGTACTCATTAAAACTGCCTCAATGGGTGGGTTCTAACGAGTACACACAACCTGTGTCTTGGAGCAGAAATAAGAAAAATGATGTATATCCCCATAGAGCCCAGTTTTCTCTATACAAAGTGGGGTTTAGAGGGGGAGGTCTTGTTCACATGATGCTGTACACAATCTTTTGTCAGAAACTGAAAAGTGCACTGCTTGAATCAATGGAAGGCAGAAAATGACCGTATGTTTGTTTGTTTGTTTTGAGGTTTAATGTCCCCGTCAACACTGTATAGTCATTTTGGTTGCTTCCAATATTGTGGGACTTTTACCCGACATTGAGATGAAATGACATCTCAAGCCCTGTCGCCCAATGAAACCAATAGGGTTTATAAGCATGGACGGTCCTACTCGCACAACTTTGCCTGGGCAGGCTTAGATCCTCTAAGCGGTTTACCGGTACTCGTGTGCGGTCGGTTTAAGCTGTGTGGAAGCATCATGCAGCCCATCTAGTTCTTCAAGCCCCAATGGGTGGGGCCGCGAAAATGACCGTAGAAAAGAAACTTGTGTCTTGTGCTCAACTGATTACCCTCTTCTTTGAACTTTTTGACTGCCCCACTGTCTAGATAAGTAAAGAAATTCTGTATTGTGATTGACTGGCTGATTACCCTGTTCTATGAGCCTTTTGAATGCCCAACTGTCTTTCCCATTGTATACTAGTGGACTCTTCCATTGCTATATGTTGGACAAGTCCATTTGTCGTATTTTTCCATTTTTTTTCTATTTATATCTTTAACGCACAAACAGTTTTGCGCACATTTATTTTTCGCATCTCCGACGTTTTGGCTTTTAACAGCCTTTCTTGTAATACGAAATATTCTATTTTTGACATAAAATTCAGTTTGTAAACAGAGCAGGCCTAGATCAGATGCCGCGTTAAGCGGCGTCTGATCTGGGCCTGCACTGTTTGCCAAGGTGCCCCTCTAGGTGTTTCCCGTCTGTAATGGGCTATATAAGTGAGGAAATTTTGTATTGTGGTTGGCTGTCCGATTACCTTATTCTATGAACTTTTGTGTCGCCCCATTATTCAGACAAGTAAAGACATTTTGAATCATGCTTGATTACTTGGCTACAAACTTTTTGAGCTACCCTCTATTATAAACATTTATAACAATTGGATTCTTATCATCATTTCCTATGATTTTTGATGACTGTTGGTTGGAAACCAAATCCTCCATATTGATTCTGTCCAAATGCGTTTAATAGGGTAGAAAACAATAGGTTTGTTATTCAATGACTCAAGCCATTATAGGGAAAAGATAAGCCTGGCACATTTTCAAACATTTACTGTCGAACTTCTGGAACTATTAAAATTTGTTTGAGACAGGGGTAGTTCAAGCCACCGAAGGTTGATTTTAGATTTTTGTTTGTTTGATATGAGGTTTAACCTTTAGCATGCTGTAGGCGCATTCGTGCGCCCGTGAAAATGTAATGGCGCCACGCTGTAGGCGCAATCGTGCGCCGAAATTGACTGGTGTGCTTGGTGCGACTCATAGAAAAGGAGGAACTCTCGTTTTTCGGTGCGGTTTGGCATCTCAGTATCAAATAACATCCGGGCATCGATGAAAAAAAAAAACTTGCCGTTTCGATGTTTTTGGATGGATTTTCTTTGGGTTTTCTGGGTAAGGATGCAATTTTTTTGAGGAAATCGCTACTTTTTGACGAACTTGATCTAATTGAGCCCAAAATACACTCTGAAAGGGTGTTTTAAACGATTTGTCGACTCAGTCAGCTGAGTGACAGTAGGCTACTTTCGTTTTCCATATGCTTTGAATGGTGGAGAAATCAAGAAAAATATGGGTTTTTGCGTGTTAAAAGTTGCTGAAAATGGTAGTATTTGATAAAAACAATTCAGCGGGACGGAGTATCGATAAAAAAATTAATTCAGCAGGGTAAAGGTTAACGTCCCGTCAACACTGTATAGGTCATTTTGGAGACGTTGCTTCCAATTTTGGACACAGAGATGAAATGACACCTCAAGCCCTGTCGCCCAATGAAACCAATAGGGTTTATAATAAAGCAAGGACGGAACAACTCGCACCGCTTTGCCTGGGCAGGCTTAGATCCTCTAAGCGGTTTACCAGTACTCGTGTGCAGTTGGTTTCAGCTCTGCGTGGAAGCATCATGCAACCGCTCTATTTCTTCAAGCCCCGGTAGGCAGGGGCCGGGTTGATCTTAGAGCCATATTAGGGGGTATAATATGCACAACTTTTTGATTTTCTTCAAAATAATTGTACGTTTACCAGTACTTAAAAGTTTGATTCGGATCCAGCTTTGCACTGGAAGCACAATACAGCTCAATCTATTTCTACAGGCCCGGACTGGCGGGGGCGCAGCTGCAGACACATTTAACCCATCACATGCCAATCACCATGTCATCTGCTTTGCCCTCTGCTGGTTACTTTGAAAGTCATTTTTGCAAACAATGTGGACCTCAATCAGAATTTTCCTAGAACTGTTCCTCTATAAGCAGTCTGATCAGAGTCCACACTGTTTGCCTGTCAGAGGAGCAGTCTAATCTGGATCCACACTGTTGGCCTGCATGCAAAAAAATATGTTTGAAAATTTTGAAGGACAATTCAGCAGACAACATAACAAACAAAAAACAACATTTTCAGAGGCAATTTTTCATGGCATCTTAACCCATTGCATGCGGGGAAACGTACTTTGGCAAACAGTGCATGCCCAGATCAGACGCTGCAGAATGCGACGTCTGATCAGGGCCTGCACTATTTGCCAACAGAATTTTCCGTCAAAAATGGAATAAAAACAAAAAATAGGCCTGACACTCCTTGTATGACAAATGGACTTGTCCAACATATAGCAATGGAACAGTCCACTAGCATACAATGGGTTAAAGGTTTACCCTTCTCTTGCTGAATATTCAGATTAGCCACACCTATTTCTGACTTTGAACCAATCAGATTACATGATGTAATTTATTCCTAAAAATTCCTAAATTGAATGTCAAACAGTGTAGATCCTGATCAGATGGCTTCTTCAGAAGCCATCTGATCTAGATCTACAGTTTGCAAAGACAGGGGTTGTTGTGAACAGCAAGATAAGGGTTAAAGAACAAAAATGAAAGAATGCTATAGGCCCTTTACTTATGTATCAGCCTATTTGTCCTTGCACTTTGACCATTCATACTCAGATTACTTCAGCAGCCCCATCTGATGATCTTCTATTACCAGCTTTTGTCCCAGCCATCACAAAACAAAACAAAACCCGATAGGACATATTAGTGTTCAGTTTTCCGTCTGAAAATTATGTAAGCCAATTCTTATTGATTCTTTCATTCTCTCACTTCTTTTTTGCAGCTTCCCATCAAAAAAACTAAGTCATCTCACTGTCGGGTAAAAGTCCCACAAAACTTGAAGCAACGTCTCCAAAATGACCTTTACAGTGTTGATGGGGACGTTAAACCTCAAATCAAACGAAGTCCATAAAGAGCCCAGTTAAATAAAACAGATAATATTTTTGTGCTATTACATTTATTTTCACAGGGCAAGTCCTACTTTGACAATATGCCTTAACCCTGTTTGTACCAAATGGAATCTTCCTCCTGATATATAGCAGGAGTTCATTTCAAACTTTAGGGATGTCAGGTTGTGTTTTCATCAAAATTTATTTGGAAAATGACAACTTTTAGCAAACAGTGGAGGCCCTGATCAGATGCCACGTTCTGCGGCATCTGGTTTCCGGTACAAAATGGGTTAAGCAGATATTATTTTTGTGCTTTTACATATATTTTAATACAATAGGCCTCAAAATAGTATTTCTAGGAGCTTTAACTCCTGCATCAATCTCCACAAAAAGAATATTGCGGGCCCCAGCAGGTATCTGATCTGCTAAAACCCCTGTCACACCAGGGCTGCATTCTCACAGCGATCCCAAGAAAAATGCAGAACCCCCGAGGTGAGTGCAGTATGATCGCAATCATTGCCATAGCATTGCAGTAGCATTACCAGTGGAAGCGTTCGGGTTGCATAGAACGCCGAGCGACCCCGTTCACTTTGAGCATGCACAAACAAAACGCCATTGCTAGGCATTCTGATAAGAACGCAGTGAAGTCACTGTAAGGTTGCAATAGCAGCACAGTTAGGTTTCCAACAATGGCAGGAGCCCTGCGGGCATGCACAGGTCTTCTACAATGCCACCGGAGCTCTGCTGATATGAACAGTGGCTAGGATGGACTGTGAGATGTAGTTTGATTGAGTGCTGTCCGGAAAAGCCTGCTTCTGAGGTGACTCATCCCAGGCTTGATGAGGTTAATGCGCTGGACTTGCTCCTGCTTGAGGTGATGGTGGTGGACTTACATCTTTTTGTGATGGGCAAATTTCTTTAAAGGCCTTCAACTTCCTACCTGTTTTTAACTGTTTGACTGATAAAGATGTCATATACACTTCATTATATAGTGCAAACGAACGTTTTTTTGAGTGCCGTAATAGCGCAATACACTCAGTGTGAGTGCCCCATAAGGGCTGTACATGCAGTGGAAGCGCCGTGAGGGTGCATACAATCACCATCAGGAATTCAGTAGGAAAGCGATAGAATGCCATGTGAGCTCTGTAGCAACGTTACGTAGTGACAGGTCCATTTTCATGAAAAATATCAGATATTTCTTGCGATCTCACAGCGCTCTGGAAAATTAAAATAACGCAGTGCCATCACAGTGCAAATGCGGCATAGTGTGACAGGGCCTTAACTCCTGATAACCAGTCAAGTCTCATAGCTTCAGATAAGAGGGGGTATCCAAATATTATTTTTCTTATTTCTGAACAAAAACACATGTTGTGGGTATTTATTAGAAGCGCCTCTGTGAGGCGCTTCTAATGAATACAAGCAACATATGTTTTGGAGAGGCACTTCTAATGAATACCAACAACATATGTTTTTGTGCAGAAATAAGAAAAATATCAATACTTGAAAAAACTTTTCGAATAAAAAATGCACCTTATCTTGAGCTATGGGACTCACTGTCAGACTCGTATTGGACTGAGCTACTGAACCCTGACAAGCAGACATTTACGTACAGCAGTTACAGTATGGATTCGTACACACAGGCCTGGGCAGTGTAAAATGGCAAACCAAATGAGATGCTGCAGAATATAAGAATCTTATATGGGTGTGAGGGGTGGATGGAAATATCCGTCCCGAGGGACACTGTCCTGCATCACAAGGCTTGCCGAGTGATGCCGGACAGTGATCCCGAGGGACGGATTTTTCTATCCACCCCTCACACCCATATTGGATTCCTTTTCTTGCATACCTTCCATTTCTTAGCGCAGATTTTTAATGTTGCAGTCACATCGGTTACCAACGTCCGCCATATTGTGTTGACACTTCAGGAATGTTTAGTGATTTCACGTAATGTGCTGTGACACTGCATTTATCAAACACGCGATTATATTCAATTTTGGGTCGGAACACCAGAGTCAGAAAATAAATTTCTATCCCAGAGTAAAATCACAGATTTCCTTGTCTGGTGTGCAGAATGCATTATCTCATTAGGGTCTACTGTTTGCTACTTATCCAGCTATTTTAAGACACAACATCGGGTAGCGATTTCTAAGAAGCATGGTAAGGAGTTGAGGCATCTGAATGTTTAGGGTAAATACGGCAGTAGTGTAAATATGAAAATATCAGCTCATAATGCTACCCAATACTTTCTGGCACATGACAGTGTAATGATGTCTGTCCCTATAATTGTCTGTAAATTAGACAAGATGAAATTCCTGCAACTTGTTACATTTCCAATATACAGAACGAGATGTCACATGCAAACAAGGTTCAATGGTCTCAAAGGGGATTACAATGTACACTATATTATCCTTCAGGGAAAGGCTACAACTTGGGGAATAAGAGGGCCAAGATGGCTATGAACTGCTCACCTGATTTCAAGATGTCGCATAGCTTTGGTAAGTCATGTGGATAGCTGACAGCCATCTTATTCCAGATAGTCACCTGGGCAACATTCTTGTGAAGCTTGAATGAAGCTGGCTTAAGAGTTCAGGAGAGGTTGTCATTTAAAGATTTTTCTACTTTTAATGAAACTGGCATTTTCTACTTTTAACCCTTCTTTTGCTGAATATTCAGTTAAGCCACACCCATTTCTGACTTTGAACCAATCAGATTACTTGAAGTAATTTATTCTTACAAAGCCATAACTTAATGTAAAACAGTGTAGATCCTGATCAGCCATCTGATCTGGATCTACACTGTTTCCAAAGATAGGGGTTGTCGTGAACAGCATGATAAGAGTTAATGAAACTAGCATAAGAGTTTCGGAGAGGTTGTCATTTTAATATTTTCCTACCTTTAAGTCTGCTGGCCATTTTCTTCATTGGAGAAAAAAACATTTTGTTAGAAGGTCACCTAGGCAACCTTCCTGTCCAAAGGAAAAGGAGGAGTTATCTAAATATTTAAAGGTATTTCTATTTTCAGCTCTGGTAGCTACTTGTTCATCCGAGCGAAACTGTTTAGCTATTTCTATTCAAGGTCACATTAGCAACATGAATAAAATTGTGAAAATGGTAGAGGAGGAGCTGTCATTTCAAGATTCATCTATTTTAGCTCTGGCAACCATGTTGTTCATTAGAGCCAAACCATTTTAGCCTAAGGTTTTAAGAGGGTCCCCTGAGCAACGTTCTTAGGAGTTTGCATGAACTGGACCATAGGTGTAGGAAGATTTGTCATTCAAAAGTGTTTTTTTTCCTATTTTAGATCGGTCAGCCATGTTTTCAATGGAGTGGAACCCATTCAGCTATTTTATAGAGTGTCACCTAAGCAACCAGCATAGAATGTTTGAATGAAATTGGACCAAAGGTATAGAAAATTTTAGCATTTAAAGGTTTGTCTATTTTTAGCTCTGGCAGTCATCTTGTCCACTGGAACAAAACGATTTAAGCTGTTATGATATAGGGTCAACTAAGCAACATTCCTGTGAAGTTTGAATGTAATTGGACCTCTGGTGACCATCTTGTTCATCCAAGCAAACCAAATTTAGCTAGTTTGTTAGCACCACCTAAAACCTTCCTGCAAAGTTTGAATGATATAATATTGGATCAAAGGTACAGGAGAAGTTGTCATTTAAAAGGGTTTTTTTTCTATTTTTATCCCTGGTGGCCATCTTGTTCAACAGAGCAGAATCTTTTAGCTATTTTAGTAGAAGGTCAACAAAGCAACATTCCTGTGAAGTTTGAGTAATATTTGCCCAAAGGTGTAGGAGATGTTGTCATTTAAAGGTTTTTCTATTTTTAACTATGGTGGCCTTTTTCGACAACAGAGTGAACCCGTTTTAGCTATTTTAGTAGAGGGCCACCTGAACAACACTCCTATGAAGTTTGATTGAACTTGGTCCAGGGATATAAGAGAAGTTGTTATTTAAAGATTTTTCTATTTTTAGCTCTGGTGGCCATCTTGTTGATCGGAGCAGAGAGATTTTAGTTTTTTTTAAGGGAGTCACATGAACAATATGTGAAGCTTAATTCAAATTTGGCCATTTTTTTTAAATGTACTGTTTCTATTTTTAGCTCTGTTGACCAATTTCTTCATCAGAGCAAAACCATTTTAGCTATTTTGATAGGGAGCCACCTAGGCAACATTCCTGTGAAGTTTGAATTTTTAAAGCAAATTGTTGATGTTTTTCTATTTTAGCTCTGTCTGCTGTTTTGCTCGTTGCATTGGAGCGGAACCCTTTTAGGTATTTCGGTGGAAGGTCACCTAAGCAACATTCCTATGAAGTTTGAATAAAACTGGCCTTTTGCTGTAGGAGGAGTTGTCTTTTGAAGATTTTTCTATACTTAGCTTTGGTGGCCATTTTGCTCATCAGAGCGGAATGGCTTTAGCTCTTTAGGTAGCAACATTCCTGTGAAGTTTGATTGAAATTGGCCTAGGGGTATAGGAGGACTTGCCGTTTAAAGTTTTTCTAATTTTTGGATCTGGTGGCCATCTTGTTTACTGGTGCAGAGCCATTTTAGCTATCACCTAGACATTTTTGTATGAAGTTTGAAACATATTGCCCCAAGAATTTTGAAGGAGTTGGCATTTAAAGCAAACTGTTGATGTTTTTCTATTTTTAGCTCTGGCAGCCATTTTGTCCATTGGAGCAGAACCCTTTTAGCTATTTTGGTAATGGGTCATCTAAGCAACATTCCAATAAATTTTGAATGAAATTGCGCAGAGGTAAAGGAGTTGTTGTTTAAAAAAAAAAAATTCTGTTTTTAGCTCTGGCAGCCATCTTATTCATCTAAGCGGAACAATTTTAGCTATTTTAGTATGGAGCCACATAGGCAGTATTCCTGTGAAGATTGTATCAAATTAGCCCAAGGGTTTAGGAGGAGTTGGCATTTAAAGCAAATTGTTGACTACACACGATGCACTATACACAACAGACACTGACCAATCACAATAGTTCTTGCTCAGGTGAGCTATTAACAAAATAGAGAACAGTCATTTGTGGTGGTGGTGGTGGGAGGTGGGGGGTGGGTGTTAATTGACAGTTTTTCGGTTGGGAATTTTCCTTTTATGGCAATGTATCAGTGGATCCCTAATAGAGAATTTGCGGCCATAAAACCAACTATTTACCTCCCCAAATGCCAATTTTCATTTGTTTTGTTAAAAATATATTACAATTTGCACAAAGTGGCAGGTGCTGTGCTCTTCATAAAACCAAATGCCAGCCTGTGAAAAGTGACACTACATGATGTGTGTGTGTGAATTGGGGTTTAACGTCGCTTTCAACAATTTTTCAGTCATATCACGATGGTGTCTGGTTGCGACAGGGAGCTCAATGCTCACTTTTTCAGTGCTGCCTCACTGAAGTATCATGTCCCAGACACATTACACGATACCACACCCAGTCACATTATCCTGACACTGGATCGACCAGTCCTAGCTCTACCCTGTAAATCTGAGTGCCAAGCGAGGAGCAGCTAGTACCATTCTTAACGACTTTGGTATGTCGCGGCCCAGGATCGAACCCGTGACCTCCTGTTCCTGACACTACATGATGACATCAGGTTTTCTGACACTATATCCCATACAGTAAAATCCCTATATTAAGACCACCTTTGGGACTGTTCAAAAGTGGTCTTTAAGACCACTTTTGAACAGTCCCAAAGGTGGTCTCTGACCAGAGGACACTGCATGCAGAAAACACACAGAAAGTATGAGTAAAATCTACTAAATAAGCTTTACAAGGCAGAATTAGTCTTAAATTTAGGTGGTCTTAATAGCGGAATTTCACTGTACTAGACTGTCACTAATCTTTCATGTTATCCAATCAAACACCTTGTTATATATATGCAAGAGATCCCCCCTGCCCATCAGGGTCTGAAGAAATAGTTTAGGCTGCATGATGCTTCCATGCAGAGCTGAAACCAGCTGCACAGGTTTGCTGGTAAACCGCTTAGGGGTCTAAGCCTGCCCAAGCAAAGTGATGCGAGACCGACTGTCCATACATATTAACCCTTTTGTTTTGTTTGAGCAGCAGGGATTGAGATGTCATTTCATCTCAATGTCGGGTAAAAGTCCCATAAATTGGAAGCAACATCTTCAAAATGACCTAAATAGTGTTGACGGGGACGTCAAACCTCAATTCAAACAAAAAATATATGCAAGTGCAAAATGGCTGTTTTAAGGAGGTGGCTGTTCAGTGGAGAAAAATGTCTGAGACAGTATGGCCTGATACAGACATGAAAATGCTTGATAACTGAAGTCAGCTCCACATAGATTTCCAAAAAGAAAAATTAAATGATGGAGAGGAATGAGGCCCTGTCGCCTAATGAAACCAATAGGGTTTATAAGCCTGGGTAGGTTTCGATCCTCTAAGTGATTTACCAGTACCCGTGTGGTCGATTTCAGCTCTGCATGAAGTATCATGCAGCCATGCCCAATACGCTAATATGCCTAAGCAAACAGTGCAGACCCAGATTAGACTGCTCCTTCAGGAGCAGTCTGATCTGGGTCTATACTGTTTGCCACTCCTTTGGTCTCCTTGCTGTAACATGAAACAATTTTGTTTAAATGTTTGAAGAATTACAGCAAGTTTTCAATGTATACAAATTTTTAGGATCATCACGAAAACACGCCTATATAATTTTGACCGCCTTGAATCCCACTTTTATATAGTAAAACTGGGGTTTCCAGGGGTATACCTTATTTTTCTTATATCTGCTCTAAAACATAGATTGTGGGTACTCATCAGAACCGCCTCGATGAGGCGGTTCTAACTAGTGCCCACAATCTATATTTTGAGCAGAAATAAGAACAAGAGGCCCATGGGCCACTATGCTCACCAGAGCTCAGGTGGGCACTGCCAAATTGCAGCCATGTATTTTAACATGATATCATTTTAATCTGCCAAATGAACCCCCATCAATGTGGACTCAGTATATGAAACATTAGGCCTTTTATGAAGTAGAGGGGGTGGGGCATGGACCCAATGGAGCCCTGGTTGGTATCACTAAATGTGTCTTATCACAAAGAACAAGAATATATATGGTTTAGCAGTGGGGATCTGCATGGCTGGAGATATAAGTGGAGGGGTTGTAGCATGCCCTGTCGTTCCCAGGAAAGCCCAAGATTGTTGTCCCTAAATGTGTCTCATCATAAGGACCAAGTATATATGGTTTAGGGGTGGGAATCTGAACGGTTTCCAAGATATCCTTTCATGAAGTGGAAAGGAGAGGACTGGCCCCTGCGGACACCCCTACAGTAGGTGTGCTAATAATAAGGAACAAGAACATATATGAATATGGGGTGGGGATTTGAATGGTTTCTGAAATATATGGCCTTTTATGAAGTGGAAGGGCGGGGCACATTGCCTCAGCACAAAGAGACCCCCAAGTTGTTGTGACTGAATGAGTCTTATCATAAGGAACAAGAATATATATGGTTTATGGGTGGGGATCTGAACTATTTCTGAGATATGTGGCTTTTAATGAAGTCAAGCGGTGGAGCAAGGCCCGGGCATGCCCCGGGGACTCACAAGCTGGTGTCAATGAATGTGCCTTATCATAAGGAAGTGTGTGTGTGTGTGTGAATTCGGGTTTAACGTCGCTTTCAACAATTTTTCAGTCATATCACGACGGTGTCTGGTTGCGACAGGGAGCTCAATGCTCACGTTTATAGTGCTGCCTCACTGAAGTATCATGTCCCAGACACATTACATGATACCACACCCAGTCACATTATCCTGACACTGGATCGACCAGTCCTAGCTCTACCCCGTAAATCTGAGTGCCAAGCGAGGAGCAGCTAGTACCATTTTTAACGACTTTGGTATGTCGCGGCCCGGGATCGAACCCGAGACCACCCGTTTCCCGGAGCGGACACTCTACCAACTGAGCTATCGGGGCCGGTATCATAAGGAAGATGAATATATATAGTTAGGGGTGGGGCTCTGAACAGTTTCTGAGATATAAGGCCTTTTGTGAAGTGCAGGGGTGGGGCAAGGCCCAGGGAGACCCCCAGGTTGGTGTCAATGAAAGTGTCTTATCATAAGGTACAAGAATATATATGGTTTAGGGGTGGGGATCTGTAAGGTTTCCGAGATATTGTGATATTATGAAATGGAGGGGGTGGGGCATGGCCCCAGCACATCCCTGGGGACCCCCAGGTTGGTGTCACTGAATGTGTCTCATCATAATGAACAAGAACATATATGGTTTAGGGGTAGGGATCTGAACAGTTTCTGAGATATATGGCATTTTGTGAAGTGAAGGGGTGGGGCATGGCTCCGGCGCACCCCGGAAGACCCCTAATTTGGGGTCAATGAATGCGTCTTATCATAAGGAGCAAGAATATATATGGTTTAGGGGTGGGGATCGGTAAGGTTTCCGAGATATTGGGCCTTTTATGAAATGGAGGGGCGGGACATGGCCCCGGCGCATCCCGGGGGACCCCCAGTTTGATGTTACTGAATGCGTCTTATCATAAGGAACAAGAGTATATAGGGTTCAGGGGTGGGGATCTGAATGGTTTCCGAGATATTGGGCCTTTTATGAAGTGGAGGGGGTGGGGCATGGCCTCGGCACATCCCGGAGGACCTCCAGGTTGGTGTCACTGAATGCGTCTTATCAATAGGAACAAGAATATATATGGTTTAGGGGTGGGGATCTGTAAGGTTTCTGAGATATAAGTCATTTTATGAAGTACTGGGGGCGGGGTATGGCCCCGGCACAACCTACTGGACCCCCAGGTTGACATAAAAGCATATGGCTGAGAGAAGTTTACTAAAGGAACATTTCTATGAAAGTTTTGTCAAAATATCTGAAAAGGCTTTGTAGTTAATGCCATTTTTCAATTTTCCCCATTATAAGTCTATGGAAAATCTAAGTTGCCATAGCAACCAAACTAATGAGCCGAATTTCATAAAAAACACAAAACCTGTAAAGGCAAATATGGTGAATATTTCCATAAACTTTCAGCCTCATAGAGCATACGGTTTCTGAGGAGATGATTTTTTAAGTATTTTTTTTTTCTATTTTTTCATTTTGGTTTCCATGGCAACCAATACAAATGAGCAGTAGGCCTAAAATCATATGGCAGATAGTAGATTGCCTAAGGAATATTTCTATGAAAGTTTTGTCAAAATATCTGCAGTGGCTTGGCAGTAAATGCCATTTTTCAATTTTCCCCATTATAAGTCTATGGAAACTCTAAGTTGCCATAGCAACCAAACCAATGAGACGAATTTCATAAAAAACACAAACTTTCAATCCCCCAGCCCAAGGATGCTACAGATGAAATTTGGACTCAATCGGCCCAGTGGCTTCAGAGGAGATGTTGTTTGAAAATGTTAACGCCAGACGACGACGACGACAACGACGACAACGACGACAACGACGACGACGACGGACAACTGCCTATCCTATAAGCTCCCCCGGAGCCGAAATGGTGAGCTAAAAATATGACAATTTTTCATCATAAAATTTTCATTTTTTCGGCGATAGAGGTGGCAATGTATTTGTATAGGCATGTTTGTGTAATGCAGCGAGTTTATCGTACTCCTTATGCTGACTTTGGACACTTTTGGCAAACCAAACATGTACATACTGTAAAAACCCTAAAAGTTCGGACACGTTGCTTCCAATTTTGTCGGTCTCTTACCCAACAGTGAGATGAAAATTAATGACCTCTCAAGCCCTGCCACCCAATGAAACCAATAGGGTTCATAATTATGCATGGCCAGTCCGACTTGTATCGCTTTTCCTGGGCAGGCTTAGACCTTCTAAGGGGTTTACCAGTACTTATGTGCGGTCCCCTTCAGCTCCGCATAGAAGCACCATGCAGCGCAATCTATTTCTTCAAGTCTAAGCCTGTGATATTGCAGTTACCGCAACGATCCTAAGTATTCGGACGGGTAGGCCTAAGCAAACAGTGCAGACCCAGATCAGACTGATTGGGGTCTACACTGTTTTCCATTCCGTCTTGGACTTCTTGTTCAAACAAAACTTGTTGAGTTAAAATTTTAGGAGAATTACAGCAAGTTATCAAGGTGTCCAATTTTTTAGAATTTTTACGGTATTAACCCTTCTCTTGCTGAATATTCAGTTTAGCTACACCCATTTCTGACTTTGAACCAATCAGATTACTTGATGTAATTTATTCCTACAAATTCAAAAACTGAATGTCAAACAGTGTAGGTCCTGATCAGATGGCTTCTTCAGAAGCCATCTGATCTGGATCTACACTGTTTGCAAAGATAGGGGTTGTCGTGAACAGCAAGATAAGGGTTAAGAAATGGCCTTCAACATCTGGATTGATGCTAGGATTGATGCAAAGATTGACAGATTGAGGTATGAATGGATAAACAAACAAATGGATGGATGAACTAACAAAAGGACTCCTTAACTGCACAATGCTTAACCCAGGAGCAACCAGTAGACAGTTGTCACGAGTCACGACTCATATGCCATGCAAACATGGGTCTTTGCCCATTTGTGCCCAACTTAAATTCAGATCAGACTTCACGTAGCTCCTAGCCTAAAGCTTCTTATGACAGACAGGGAGTGCTGTATTTTGACTGATCAAGTGGCTACCGTAAAAATCCAAATACCGTATTCGACCTATTTACCGCACATGCTCCTATAAGCACACACCCAAGCTTTTTCTGGAAAAAAAATACACAAGCGCTCACTTTACAGTAACCTCCCAACAAATTCATATTGAGTTTTGCTGCATCTTTGACCCGGGGAAATCATATGTATATGTGGTGAACCCCTATGCTGAAATTCATCTCTATAAAATAATCATATCGGAAGCTTTTTTTTTCGTATTGAGTGTGCGCTTATTAGGTAGATTTTTCACCACAATATTTTCATACAATTTTGAAAAAACTAAGCGCACGGTGCGGTAAATAGGTCGAATAAGGTAATTCAGACACCTTGACGACTTGCTGTATTCCTCCTAAAATAACAAGAAATTTGTTTCATGATCCAGTCAGAAGTCCCAAAGGTGCAGATGGAATGATAAAGAGTTTAAGACCAGTTCAGACTGCTCCTTAACCCTTATCATGCTGTTCACCACAACCCATATCTTTGGAAACAGTGTAGATCCAGATCAGATGGCTTCTGAAGAAGCCATCTGATCAGGATCTACACTGTTTGACATTAAGTTTATAGCTTTGTAGGAATAAATTATATCAAGTAATTTGATTGGTTGATAGACAGAAATGGGTGTGGCTTGAATGAATATTCAGCAAGATAAGGGTTCAGGATTCTAACAAGAAATATTATTCTGAAATTGATCCTTATTTCTCCACTTGATCCAGGTGATCCGGAGATATGAACATGTAAATAAATAAAATATTTCAATCTAACCCACACGTGGTGATGTATCATACGGCTATGCCCTGTGGGGACTTCCTGTGATTGATCAGGTGTAAGGAGGCCTTCCACATCTTCACTATATCTTATTAAAGAGTAATATGCAAGATATAAAATAGCAATAATTTGGATTTGACCCATTACATTCTTGTGGACTCTTCCATTGCTATATGTTGGACAAATCCATTTAACATGTAAGGGGTGTCAGGCCTATTTTTCATTTTTATTCTATTTTGAGGGAAAATTCTGGTAGCCAGACGCCATATTCTGTGGCGTCTGATCAGGGCCTGCACTGTTTGCCAAGGTACCCCTTTAGGGATGGGTTAAAATCAAAATCTGTTATTAAAATGAAATTACTATCAATTTATTTTACACACAATTTATTCCCATATGAAGAGAAGCCTCCATGGTTTTTGCTTGTGTTGAAGTTTTAAGTCCCTCATGTCAACCGTATTTAGGTCATTTTGGAAATGTTTCTGCTTTTGTGGGACTTTGCTTCCAATTTTGTGGGACTTTTACCTGACACTGAGATGAAATGACATCTTCAGCCCTACTGGCCCAAGAAACTTCTAGGTTTAAATGAGCGGTCTGACTTGCACCACTTTTCCTGGGCAGGCTTATGCACCATGCAGCCCAATCTTTTTCTCCTAGCCCCTATGGGCAAGGCCACCTCCATGGTGTAGTAGCAGCTCCATGATGTAGAAGTCACTTCCATGGTGTAGTGGTTAAGCTAAACCAGGGGTAAAAGCTTCAATTTGTGGCTTCTCCAGGCTTTCGGATGTCTTTAAACCAAGGTCCGGTCTCCATATGACCTCATTTGTTGGTGGTTCGTAAAGCTCAGACAAATTTTTCCAAATGAGGATAGTATGTAAAGCACGGTCTACATTTTTTTGTTAATTCATTCTATCCCAGTATTCCACCCAGCCATATAGAGGGAGTGGGCCGACCTTCTTGCCCTAATTTGCAAAGCCATTGGCCATGAAGTCTCATTTCGATTCCATACATAACACCTTCAACCAAGTTTGCTTAACCTTTAGCAATCTCTAGGCTAATACAGCAGACGACAAATTGTTGATATTTATCCCCACGTTTTTCAAAAAAAGTGGGGATATTGCAATCGCCTCCGTCCGTCTGTCCGGCTATCTCCTCCTAAACCGTTAGCCGGAATTCAAACAAATTTGGTATGCGAGTTGCTTACATGAATGGCTTGCGCAAGAGCACATTTTTTTTTGTCCCCGCCCCCAGGGGCCCTGGGGAGGGGTCAAAAGGTCAAATTTTGACCTACTGTGGAGAAAACGTGGGGATTTGCGATGGCTTGCCATCAACTGCGCGCTCTAGTTTCTTATTTTTCCCAGAGAACAGGCCTTGACATCTCATGCAAATTGTCTCCATAGGAGACAATTTGCATGAGATGTCAATTTGCATGAGATGTCAAATCCTGTTTTCTGGGAAAACAAGAAAAATATTTAAAAATGTTGTCCGCTGTAAACAATACCCATCATGCAGAGGGTTAAAGAGCACATGCTGGCTGTACCTGAAAGTGCACAAAATAGGATCTTTTCTATGGTTAACCTTTATTTTAACCTGTACCGGAAACCCCAAAAACGGGTACCCGGGCAAACAGGGAAGGCCCAGATCAGACACGGCGTCTGATCAGGGCCTACACTGTTTGCGAATAGTTAAGCCATTTTCCAAATAAATTTTGAAATACAGACAACCTGACACCCCTTAATTTGGAAATGGACTCTTGGTATATGTGAGGGGGAAGCATTTGTTTGGTACAAAAAGGGTTAAAGCGACAATCATGACTATCAGACAGCATTTTCAATGGGTGTTTTTATTCTTTATCTTCTATATCTTCATAGTATTTTCAAAGCATTTTCTTTTTTTAGAACTATCTTTCAGAGAAAATAAGGTTTGACATTAAATGTGAATTGTCTGCTGAGCAGCAGACAATTCACATGCAATGTCAAGCCATATTTTCCCTGAAAAATAAGTAAAATACATTCAAAAATGGTGATGCTTGATTAAGATTAAGGGGAATGGGAACATCTCACACATTTGTCCGCCATTTTTCAAAGGGAGACAACTTTCGGGACTTCCTGTTTGCTTTACAATAAACTCTGTCCCACTGATAAAGAGGTCTACTCATAAAGCATAAAGGAAAAAATTTGCTCCTTAGGAGCAAATTCTTTCCTTTAAGAGTTGACCCCTATTTTCATGGGAGATAAAAATACTTTTGCAGGAGTTGCCTTCCCTGAAGGTGTTCCCATTCCCCTTAAAGGACAGGGCTAGAAAATCCACGTGTGCACTCCCCATGGCAAGTGTCTAGTGCCGGAGGATGAGAGAATTAAAATTTGTGTCTAGTCTCGATGAAGTTTTGCAAAACCTACATGCCGGACAAGTGAAGAAGGATTAGTATACTCACTTTAAATCTTGTCTGTTCTTTATCGTAGATCTTCTTTAAGGGAACCTTCTGTGGGGCCATGAAGTGTGCCAGTTTGGCGAGGTAGACACCATTCCTCAGTCCTTCCTCTAGTTCAGTAGTCTGAGGTAACTCTTCATTGATACACGCCTCCATCCATCTGAAAATATATTGTTTTTGGTGTCAGCTGCCATTATGTTAACTCTTATCATGCTGTTCACGACAGCCCCTATCTTTGGAAACAGCGTAGATCCAGATCAGAAGAAGCCATCGGATCAGGATCTACACTGTTTGGCATTCAATTTATGAATTTGTAGCAATAAATTACATGAAGTTATCTGATTGGTTGATAGACAGAAATGGGTGTGGCTTCAATGAATATTCAGCAAGAGAAGGGTTAAAGTTCTGAGTAAAATGTTACATTATTTGTTTTGGCTAATAAATCAATGTACCACAGTGTGTCAATCTTCATTACAATGTTCATTATAACATGATTTTCAATTAAAGAGGTTGTAGTTTACCTATATTTATTATTTACCTATTTTCACCTAAATCAGAAACTACGGTAATGATCCTAAGTTGGTTGGTTGATTTGAGGTTTAACATCTACGTCAACACTTTAAAGGTCATTTTGGAGACGTTGCTTCCAATTTTGTGGGACTTTTACCCGACATTGAGATGAAATGACATCTCAAGCCCTGTCGCCCAATGAAACCAAAAGGGTTTATTAGCATGGACGGTCCGCCTCACACGGCGGTTCCTGGACAGGCTTAGATCCTCTAAGCGGTTTACCAGTACTAGTGTGCGGGCCAGATTCAGCTCTGCATGGAAGCATCATGCAGCCCATATATTTCTTCAAGCCCCTATGGGCGGGGGCCGTGCATGAGATGCTGGGAAAATACAAGTTCATTATCACAAAACATCTCAGTCAAAACATATGTCCCCAGCAGAATGGTTCCAAAGATAAGCTTTTGCATAGAATTAGGTAATACCGACAACATTCAACTTTAATTGGGTAACTGTCGGGTATCTCATGTTTGGTTACCCACTTTCAATCCTGCAGATGGGTACAGAAACCTGAAGTCATAATGCAGTGTAGATCCAGATGAGATGGATGATAATGGGCAGTTTCATATTTCTCATTTTGCAAATGCTCCAAAAATGTCCTAAAAAGTGTTGACAGGGACGTTAAACCTCAATTCAAACAAATAAATGCTTTTGATTTGTTTGTTTTGATTACCCCTTCTCTTGCTTAATATTCACTTTAGCCACACCCATTTCTGACTTTGAACCAATCAGATTACTTCATGTTATTTTTTCTAACAAATCCATAAACTTCATGTCAAACAGTGTAGATCCTGATCAGATGGCTTCTTCAGAAGCCATCTGATCTGGATCTACACTGTTTCCAAAGATAGGCGTTGTTGTGAACAGCATGATACGAGTTAATCTCTAGATAGGGTGCTATCGAAACTCAAAGACAGAAGAGTCAACTTCTGAACCTGAGGGTTGAAAGCCTGCTGAATATATTAAGCCACACCAATTCGCAGCTATCAGCCAATCAGATTTCTGGATACAGTAGAACTTCGATGGCTCGAACACAGATGGCCAGTACACCATGGCTGAGTCGAACCATTTCTTGAGTCCAAGGGATTTCCTCTTCATAAAAAACACCCATTCCCAGCGATCAGCCAATCAGATTTCTGGATACAGTAGAACTTTGATGGCTCGATCACCGATGGCTTGTATACCCGTTCTTGAATCCGTAGGGAATTCCTTTTCATAAGAAATAGAGCAGAAAAATTAAGGTGATTTTCAACTTTTGTCTTGCCAATGTATGCTGTGTGTACTCATTAGAATCGCCTCAATGAGGAGATTGCAATGAGTAAACAAAGATAGAAGATACTTCCTAAAATTAACCCTGTTATGCCTCCTGGAAGTAACCCTCAGTGGCTCGAACTACCAGTCTCAAACAGATTTTCCTGGTCCATTAAAATAATAATAATAATAATAATAATCAACCTTATTTATAGAGGGTAACACATTTAGTTCTAGTACTAATCTTCCATGTGGCCCTCTTTTCCTGGGTAGGAACCAGTACTAAGCAATGTGAATAAAGTTTCTTGCTCAAGGAAACAACACGTGGCGCTTGCGGGGATCGAACCGGCTACCTTTCGATCTCAAATCTGATGCTTTACCACTGCACCACAGCGCTCCTCCATTGAAGTTCAACTGTATATTATTGTCATTCATTTCACAAAGTGCATGACAGTGTAGATTCTGATCAGATGGCTTCTTCATGGACAGCAGGATAAGGGTTAACCCATTTCAGACAGGAAACCTTTAAACAAGACACTGACGAACGAGGCCCAGATCAGATACCGCAGAAGGCGGCATCTGATCAGGGCCTTCATTGTTTGGAAAAAGCTCAGCCATGTTCTACTTGAATCTCTAGTAAAAATAACCCAACCTGACCAGAGGTGTAAAATTTCCCTCAAACTAACTCGCCCTTATTGTCTAAACTTTTCATTTAGGTGCTAAAAATGAAGAAAAAGTATGGTCAGTTTTGAAAACCTTACTCGCCCTGCCTTAAAACTTACTCGCAAATGCCAGCGGGCGAGTGGAATTTTACACCCCTGCTGACACCCCTAAATTCTGAAATGGACTTCAGCTATATATAGTATGGAAGAGACCATTCAGTTGAAAATGGGTAAAGCCCATAAGTCAATTACAAGCTAGATTTATCTATGAGACATCTACAATTCATTGCCCAACATACAGTAACAGCTTGGTTATTATGGCACAGCTTGGCAACCTGATAAATAGACCCATTTCGTACTGAATGGGATCTTCCCACAAATACAGTAAAATCCTACAGTAAGACCACTTTGGGGCTGTTCAAAAGTGGTCTTTAAGACCACTTTTGAACAGTCCCAAAGGTGGTCTCTTTCTAGAAGACACTGAGTGCAGAAAACACACGGAAGAATGACTGAAACCTTTAAAATATGCTCTCTAAAAGACAATTAGTCTTAATTTTAGGTGGTCTTAACCATTTTCTTGCTACATATTCAGTTTAGCCACACCCATTTCTGACTTTGAACCAATCAGATTACATGATGTAATTTATTCCTACAAATTCATAAATTGAATGTCAAACAGTGTGGATCCTGATCAGATGGCTTCTTCAGAAGCCATCTGATCTGGATCTACACTGTTTGCAAAGAAAAGGGTTGTTGTGAACAGCAGGATAAGAGTTAATAGCGGAATTTCACTGTATAAAGCAGGTGTCAGTTTCAAACTTAAGGGGTGTCAGGTTGTCTTATCCTTTTAATCTATTTTGAAAATGGCAGAACTAATTGCAAACATTGTTACCAAGGCCCTGATCACATCCCGCGTTTTTGCAGCATCTAATCTTGGCCTGGACTATTGGGCAGTATCCAATTTTGGGATTTTTGGAGCAAAATGGGTCAACAGTAACCCATCAAATGCCAATCAAGATATTTGTGATCTGCTTTGCCGTCTGACAGTTACACCTTAAAAGTAATCTTTTTGCAAACAGTGTGGACCCAGCTCAGACTGCTCCTATTAGTCTGATCTTGGCCCACACTGTTTGCCTGTATGTAAAAATATTTTTAAAAAGTTTGCTAAAAAAAAAAAAAATTCAGCAGACGACATAAGCAGAAGACATTTTCAGATGTAGTTTTTCTTGGCGTCTTAAGGGCCATGTTACCCGGATGCCTGAAGAACGTTTGTCGAAAAAAAATTCTCGATGGAGAACTAGACGGGCAAACCATCACGTGAACAAGTCCGTGAAATAAAGACCCCCCCTAAACCCCACTTTATATAGAGAAAACTGGGGTTTACGGGGGTAGACATTATTTTCCTTATTTCTGCTCCAAGACATAGGTTGTGGGTACTCGTTAGAACCGCCTCAAGGAGGCGGTTCTAAAGAGCACACAAAACCTATGTTTGGAGTAAAAATAAGAAAAATATTACAATTTTTCATCAGAAAAATTACCTTTTTCGGGGTTTGAAAAGTTCACTATATCACACTGATATGTTATCATAATGACTCCCATGGCGGTCAGAAGAACTGCTACAAGGACACCTTCAAAGCCTCTCTCAAGGACTGCAACATACCAACAGTCTTGGGAACAAATTGCACAGGAAAGTGGTGAGGCTTCATCAAAAGGGGTGCTAGTGTTTTGTTTGTTTGTTTTGAGGTTTAACGTCCCCACCAACACTATTTAGGTCATTTTGGGGACGTTGCTTCCAATTTTGTGGGACTTTTACCCGACACTGAGATGAAATGACATCTCAATCCCTGCCCCCAATAGGGTTTATAAGCATGGACGGGCCAACTCGCAGCAGTTTTCCTGGGCAGGCTTAGACCTTCTAAGCGGATTACCAGTACTAATGTGCGGTCGGTATCAGCTCTGCGTGGAAGCATCATGCAGCCCAATCTATTTCTCCAAGCCCCGATGGGCGGGGGCGGGGGGTGCTAGTGAATATGATGAAAAACAGAATCAGCAAAGCTGAGCAGAAACGGGCACAGTGCAATGCCAGAGCCCAGGTATCACCAACAGAGCAGTCTTCCTCTAACCTCTCTTGCTCAATACGTAAATACCTCAATACGCAACAGACAGTTGGTCTCATCAGCCACCTTAGAAGACACAAACCGTAACGTTTCACATATGTGATTAACCGATTTGATACGGGAAACCCCAAAACGGGTACCTTGGCAAACAGTGAAGGCCCAGATCGGACGCCGCAGAATGCGGCGTCTGATCAGGGCCTACACTGTTTGCAAAACTTTCAGCAATTTTCCAAATAGATTTTGAAGAAAACACAACCTGAACAAATACTTTCTTCAAACCTGCAGTCTGATCACGGTCCATGCTGTTTGCCTGTATGCAATAATATTTTTAAAAAGTTTGCAAAAAAAAAATTCAGCAGACGACATAAGCAGACGAAACTTTCAGATGTAGTTTTTCTTTGCATTTTATGGATTAAATTTTAACCCATTGTATGCGGGAAACCCCTAAAGGGGTACAGTACCTTGGCAAACAGTGCAGACCCCAAACAGACCCCGCAAAATGTGGCTTCTGATCAGGGCCTGCACTATTTGCTGACAGAATTTTCCGTCAAAAAACAGAATAAAAACAAAAAAGTAGGTCTGACACGTACCCCTTATATGACAAATGGACTTGTCCAACATATTATAGCAGCAATGGAAGAGTCCACTAGCATACAATGGGTTAAGAGGTTTATGTGTACTTTCTTCAAAAGAATACTGTATCAAGTATCAAACACCAGTATATAGTACAGTACAGGTCGCGCAGAAAAGCCGAAAGACTCTTTATTCCGAATTTCTTCATTTCGCATGATTCTTTTGGCCCTCTAAAACATTCCGAATCTGAAAATTATTCGGAGTGTTTTACTCGCAAACACTCCGCGAACCGTCGTCGTTCGCGATTCGCGGAGCATATTCCGAGTGTTTCGGAAGCTTTACCTCTTTGCCGCAGGCTATCTTTGCCGCGAAATCCATGCGAAAGTTACGCGGAGTGTATTTAATTATTACCTGTGTGTACAACTGATAATTAATTATGAAAAAAAAAGAAGAAGAAGAAAAAAAAAAAAAAAAAAAAAATAACGAAAGTTATTGGAAATGAAAAAGGGAAAAGGTTTAAAACAAACAAGGTTGAATGGCGCAGTGTATCAGTGTTGAAGAATTTATTTTCTATATGCTCATGTGTTTTCCCGGTCCGTTTTCTGTATACAAAAAAAGACGATTTTTTTCAATGTTTTGTCTTTGTGTATGTGTGTGTGTCTGCGTGTGTGACATTCAAGATGTTTTGTCTTCCGATGTTTGGTCGCGTGTTGTTTGATGTTTCTATTTGATGTCGCATTAGATGTTTTGAAGTTTCCATGTTTTTTTGCCTTTCGATCAAAATTCGGACATCCGTCTTGGACATTGGTCGACCGACCGACAGACAAACAGATAGGCACAGACAGACAGATAGAGTTTAGAAAATGCAAGATTGCATCTCGTAAACACTCCTAAATTGACCCATCTTTTTTGGTAGGTGTAGTGTGGTAATATGGCTCTTTGAAGATGTCGATCGTTAATCAAAGGTGGGCGAAACTCGGCTTACCCGGAGAAAATCCGCTTGACCTTTCGGTGCAGAACTTAGCATGTTTTCACTTCCCTCTTTTCATTCCTCAGATGCTGCAGATGAGACTGCGTGAATGCGCAGGCTGGTCCAGATGAGGCTGAGCGGGTGCACAGGCTGTGAGGTCTTTACTGCTCGTTCAGGACTTAATGGCTCAAACTACAGTTAGCGAGGCGATTCCATTTTTTTGTAGTGTTTATTCGTCGCTGCGATACATGTAAACGTATCTATGACATGACCAGCGTTATCCCAATCTGAATGCCCGATGATTGTCTCTAATCAGACCTCGCGGTTGTGCAGGCTGATCAACTCTAGTCAGGCTCCAATCTACGTCTTTACCGGTCATGTGAATCTTATTGTACATGTATTTGGCTGGTGCTCGCTCGAACTTAGCTTCGTGTTTAACGAGGCGATTCCATTATTTATAATAAAAATCATGACATTTATATATATAGCATAACTTGTAATAACTCCTGTTTGTGTGTGTGCGTGTTTTTTTTTTTTTTTTTTTTTTTTGAAACCGTGTAGATCATGATCAGATACCTACAAAACGGAAATGCTAATCAAACTGCGCATACGGAAAGGCTGATCTTCGCTGGTTAGGCAGGATTTGCAGGTTAAGCTTGAGTTTTTGCAGATCGTGCAAGCACTGGGTCTGATGGGTTAAAGTGACGTTCACAAGAATGATCAGTCATGACTTTAGCATACATTATTACGCCCCGCCCATCGGGGCTTGAAGAAATAGATGGGCTACGCAGAGCTGAAACCGACCGCACACGAGTACTTGCTTGTTTATAATGGCCAAATCGAAATCGCTCTTGAGCACATAGCGAATTGTTCCCAAAGCTCTAGATATCTATATACACCACAACCTCTTGGCCCCCGCCAATCAGGGCTGAAAAAAATAAATGGGATGCATGATGCTTCCACCCAGAGCTGTATCCGACCGCACACGGGTACTGGTAAACCGTTTAGAGGATCTAAGCCTGCCCAGGCAAAGCAGTGCGAGTAGGACCGTCCATGATTATAAACCCTAATGGTTTCATTGGGCGCCAGGGCTTGAGATATCATTTCATCTCAATGTCGGGTAAGAGTCCCACAAAATTGGAAGCAACGTCTCCAAAATGACCTATACAGTGTTGACGGGGACGTTAACCCTCAAATCAAACAAACAAAACATACATAAATTTTTTTTATTTGCGTAAACAGTTCAGTTCCTTATCCGAGTACCTGATGAGGTTTTCATAGACTGATCAGTCTCAACTTTTCTGGCTACACAGCTATATCACCTCACCGAGGCGTTTCAAAAGGAGCGTGCAGGCTTTGGCCGGCGCTAGGTACTGGGTCGGATTTACAAACACTGATCAGTCAGAATCTTTCTCACTACACGGCTTACTTTATCGACTCACTGAGGCGTTTGAAATATGAGCGCGCAGGTTTTTTTCCGGTCTACAAGTCCCGAGTCTTTGCAGTTTGTGCGAGTTTTACAGTCCAGTTTGGTCACCATAGGCTAAGACATTACGAAAACACGCCTATTGAAATACATCGGCAAAATTTTACCTCCAAAAATGGAATTTTTTCAGATAAAAATCCTGATAATTTTTCGTATTTCTACTCAAAACATAGATTGTGGGTACTCGTTAGCACAATCTCGACGAGGCGGTTGTAACGGTTACCCACAATCTATATAGGGAACATAAAGATTAACCCCTGTAAACCCCAGCTTCGCTATATAAAAGTTGGATTGCAGGGGGTCAAAACTATATAGGCATGTTTGCGTGATTAATAAAAAAATGTGTTGCATTCACAATGTTTGTGACAGTTGGAAGCACGGACGGACGGACAAACACCAGTGACGAAAATAATATACCCCCAAAAAAACAATAACCAGTGACACCACCCAATGAATCGTATACCCTTTAGCTGAAAAATAAAATGTCGTAGCCGAAGCTGACTGGTTTTGACCGTCGGTCTCATGTTCAGCATGTTTTAAAACAAACCATTGAGATCGTACATTAGCTAGCGTTCGGCATAAACAAAGACCTAGAATAACATGCACTGTCAAAGGTAAGTTTTTTCGCTCATTTCACCATGGATAGAACTGCGGCCACTTATGACGGACGGACGAACAACAATGACGAAAATAATATGTCCATGTTTTTTTTCTTCAAAAAAAAAACAAAAAAAAAAAAACGGGTATATTAAAATCAACAACACACCCCTATTTTAATCAGTAGACTCGACCAAGGAATTGTATACTGAAAATAAATTTGCAGCCGGCCTCATGTTCAGCATGTAACAAAACACTGAGATCGTACATTAGTTAGCGCTCGACATAAAACCCGTGCTACTACAAAGACCGAGACGGCCCCCGCCCATCGGGGCTTGAAGAAATATATGGGCTGCAGGATGTTTCCACGCAGAGCTGAAACCGACCCGCACACGAGAACTGGTAAACCGCTTAGAGGATCTAAGCCTGCCCATGCAAAGCGGTGCGAGCCGGCCCGTCCATGCATATAAACCCTATTGGTTTCATTGGGCAACAGGGCTTGAGATGTCATTTCATCTCATTGTCGGGTAAAAGACAAAAAGTCCCACAAAATTTGAAGCGACGTCTCCAAAATGACCTTTACAGTGTTGACGGGGACGTTAAACCTCAATCAAACTAACAAACAAAACAAAAACCCAGAATAACATAACTGTCAAAGGTAAGTGTATCATTTCACCATGGGGAGAACTGCGACCACTTGTGATGGCTGAATATTGATCAGACTGCATGGATGCGCACGCCAACCTGGAAAAACCGTCCATGAAAGGTGGGTGCGTGTGTTATTCCAGCGACTTCCAGTGTATTCATAGGCGAAAGGCTCATCAGACATATTACGCATGTGCGTAAAGTAAAAAAGAATACTTGCCTTTCGGGAGCAAATTCTTTCCTTCAAGAGTAGCATTGATTGATTGATTGATTGATTTGTGGTTTAACGTCCCCGTCAACACTGTAAAGGTCATTTTGGAGACGTTGCTTTCAATTTTGTGGGACTTTTACCCGACATTGAGATGAAATGACATCTCAAGCCCTGTCGCCAAATGAAACCAATAGGGTTTATTAGCATTGACGGTCCGCCTCGCACCGCGGTTCCTGGACAGGCTTAGATCCTCTAAGCGGTTTACCAGTACTAGTGTGCGGGCTGGATTCAGCTCTGCGTGAAAGCATCATGCAGCCCATATATTTCTTCAAGCCCCTATGGGCGGGGGCCAATTCAAGAGTAGCATACCATCTCGGAAAAGGATTTTATTATTAAACAGCACCATAGAAAGTTTTCGGTAGATTGACAGTCGACCAAAACTTACGAAGTGCAGTAGCTTTACGATACTAATTCTAAATGAGTGTCACTTATTTGTATGAAATCCAGGTAGCGGTTTATTAAAGCCGCGCTGTTCGTATCAGTGAGGCCAGAGTAGTGTGTAAAGGTTTACCTGTAGAATCGATCTGGTCTGGAAATGGCAAACATGGTAGATCCCGGTCAGAAGCCAAATAAAGGGCCTCTGATTAGAGTCTGCATTGTTCAGAGTTAAGGCATTTAAGGGATTAACGAACGAATGTCTGAGCTCCTATCCAGGGCCATTTTCCCAAATCATCAATGCCTCGATTAAACCATCTTATTGTAATGCTGTTTTCATTATTTCTCCATTAACCCATTTCAGACTGGAAACCCCTAAGCGGGTACCCTGGCAAACAGTGCAGGCCCAGATCAGACGCCGAAGAATGCGGCGTCTGATCAGGGCCTACACTGTTTGCAAAAAGTTCAGCCCTTTTCCTAATCAATTTTGAAGAAAACACAACCTGACGCCCCTAAATTTTCAAATGGACTCCTGCCATATATAAGCTGGAAGATTCCATTTGGTATAAAAAGGGTTAAACATCTCTCGCTTCTCGTGAACAACCAGTGTGACAGATTGCTTTTTTCCATGCGCTGTCTCCGACTGAGCACATGATTCCCACGATTTACCGCAGTTCGTCATGTAAGCACGTGCAGATTAACCATACTACGTCATACTAATGAACGCGCACAGTTATTGCGTGTGAAAAGGCACTTACAGGAAACATAATTGCTCGTTTGAGAATTGATCTGTGCAGTCTGATCAGAGCATTTGCTGTTCCTGTGAGCATTCTGATCTCTGGGCTATTCAAAGAGCAACAAGTGAAGACTTTGACCAAAGTGGATGCATAGACTGGGGAACACGTAATTCGATAAGACGTGTAACCATTGAAGACTCAGATCAGCCTGCGCATCCGTGCAGTCTGATCAGAGCCTTTGCTGTTCGAATAAGCCTACTATGTGGGCTATTCAAAGAGCAACAAGCGAAGACTGGACATGTTGTCTAGATGCAAATGCTGATCCGATACTTCTGTAGTAGAAAAAAAGTCTTTGTCGTGCGCCGGCTCATGTACAAGGATAATGTATAGGAATGCGGTCTACATATGTGTCTGTTTTAGATTTTCGTCCCACCAACAGCTAATGTCATACAGAGCCGGGTCCTCGGTTAAAAGACGCATCCGAAAGTCTGGAGAGGCCCGGGATTGATCCGACAATCCCTGGTTTATGAGGCGAGTAACGTAACAACTATACACCGGCTATTATAATTTATTCCTCAATGACAGATTTCATGTTAAGGGGTCCGTTAACTGACTACAGATAAAGGTATGTAATAGTGGCAAATCATTATTATTTTAAATTTCTTTACTTCCAATTTCATGCGGCGTCTGATCTGGGTCTTCAAACCCGACAACAGGATTCCAGTCCAGATTCTAGAGATAAGCCATTTGCGCAACACTCTGACCTCACAGCGATTAGAATAGCGCGGCTATCAATACCAGGATTTGTGAAATCAACAGTTTTTAATCCCCCGCCGCGGAGCGGAGCGGGGATTATAGGAATGTCTTTCGTCTATCCGTCCTTCGCGGCGGGATAATAGGAATGTCCGTCCGTCTGTCTGTCCGTAACACTTTCTTGTCGCCCCATATCTCCTTTACCCTTTGATAGATTTTCATTAAACTTTGGTCAAGTGTTAGTCTCAGTGAGCTGATGTTCAGAACCCATAACGAACCATGCCGACTCAAGATCAAGGTCACAGTTGAAGGTCATGAGTTTGAAACTTGGTATTTTTTGTCCGTTTTATATCTCCTTTACCCTTGGAACGATTTTCATTAAACTTTGGTCAAATATTCTTTTGAGTGAGCTCATGTGCAGAACCCATAAATGAACCATGCCGACTCAAGGTCAAGGTCATAGCTGAAGGTCAAGAGTTTGAAACTTTGATTTTTGTGTCCGTTCCATATCTCTTTTACCCCATTCTTTTACCTCAGTGAGCTTATGTGCAGAACCAATAAATGAACCATGCCGACACAATGTCAAGGTCACATTTGAAGGTCACGACTTTGAAACATTGAATTTTGTGTCCGTTCCATATCTCCTAGACCCCTCAAAGGATTTTCATTAAACTTTGATCAATTATCCCCCTCAGTGAGCTCATGTGCAGAGTTCATAAATGAATCTTGCTGACACCAGGTCAAGGTCACATTGGAAGGTTACTACGCCGAATGGCTTTCCGGTCATACATTTTTGATGGCTACGTTGCTCATCCTGGAATGTTCAAAACCAACAAACACAATTTCTTCTATAATCATTTTATTCTAGTACATCACGCCCATTGCCAGCCTCGGTATCTCATTCGGATGCGCGTCTGACTTGGGATCAGGAGAACGTGGGTCCGATACTTGCCGGGGTCGGCAACATTCTGTTGTGGAGACTGATCATGAAATTTGTTCTGGCCTTTCTCTCCTTTCCGCTGTTATCAAGAAGGGCAGTTGTCATTCTCTGGCGAAAGAATACGCATTGTGCTGGTTAACCCTTGCCGTAAAAGACTGCCCAGGAATAGTGCTGATGGGTAAACTGATCAGTTAAAAAATGACGCCCATAACGGCAATGGAAATGGAGTGTTTTATTGTGCAATAAATCTCAGCGAAGAAGAGCGTGACCGAACAGCCGCAGTTGTAGAACGTCACTCCTTTTTTTTTTGTATAAGAGTTTGACGGTCCAGTCAATACTATTTTAGGTCATTCTTTTAGCTGTCAACACTTCCTGTGCAGACCTATAGGCTACGTAAGCGTTTAACTAATAGGCTGCAGTGTGCAAATTCTTTCACCAGAAACTGGCAAGTGCCCTTGACTCAGCGGAATGGATTTGTTTGTTTGTTTGATTTGATGTTTACGTCCCCGTTAACACTCTATAGGTCATTTTGGAGACGTTGCTTCCAATTTTGTGGGACTTTTACCCGAAATTGAGATGAAATGACATCTCAAGCCCTGTCGGCCAATGAAACCAATACGGTTTACAAGCATGGACGGTCCGACTCGCACTGCTTTGCCTGGGCAGGCTTAGATCCTCTAAGCAGTCAACCAGTACTAGTGTGCGGTTGGTTTCAGTTCTGCGTGGAAGCACCTTGCAACCCATCTATTTCTTCAAGCCCCGATGGCGGGGGCCGTCAGCGGAATGGAGAGAATGACTGTAGAAAAGTTGTAATGATCGATTTCCAAAACAGAAAGCTACCGACTCCTGGCAGGTATTGAATCCGCATCCCCCTGAATCACTTAATTTGCCGGGATTCCTTTTAACATATTACGTGCCTTGATAGCTCGGTGGTTAGTGCACTTGCATTTGATGCTAGAGGTCCCAGGTTCGATCCCCGGCAGCGGCGATCAAAATTTCGATGTCCGAACACGCTCCATTGGCATCATTTGCAGGGATGAATGTCATAAAGGGCATCGTCCTTCGGATCGGGACGCTATCTGGAGGACCCTGTGCAGGGAGAGTCATGCCCTATGCAGGTTGAAGACCCCTACCGTAATTACATGATTACTGTGTTGGCTTTCATCCTGCAAAACTGGTGTGTATGTAATGTACATCTGCGAGTAATGGTAAGATGTGACCGATCGCAGTATTAGTAGAAAGAAAAGGAAGAAACAGTCGAAAAGTTGGGAGAATTTGATGGTTTTGTTTGTTTGATTTGAGGTTTAACGTCCCCGTCAACACTGTAAAGGTCATTTTAGAGACGTTGCTTCCAATTTTGTGGGACTTTTACCCGACATTGAGATGAAATGACATCTCAAGCCCTGTCACCCAATGAAACCAATAGGCTTTATTAGCATGGACGGTCCGCCTCGAACCGCGGTTCCTGGACAGGCTTAGATCCTCTAAGCGGTTTACCAGTACTAGTGTGCGGGCCGGATTAATTTGATGGTATTGTCGAATATGAGTGTGTTAGAATCCAAATAGATCAGCTCCAGTTTGTGAACCATTGCAAAAAAAAAAACACAGTTCAAGCTGCCGGTTACTTTAAAGTAGATACACCAATCGTGGTTTAGTCTTCTTTACAAATGCCTCCAAACTGTGATTTATTACTCAACAAATCACATAGAATATGATAAAATAGAGTCATTTCTCATATAACTTGTCTTGACGATAACAAGACTGTGAGCTAAGGGGTGGGAGTGTTTCGCGGCCCTCTCAAGATTATTTCATTTATTTCTATCAAAATGCTAATCTGAGATGGGCGAAAACTGGAGTACCCAGATAAGAACCTGATAGCCGTTGTTTTTTTACATGCCCGAGTGAGACCCAACAGCGGTGAGAGACCAAATCATTGCTCTTGCAGGGGAGGCTCTCATCGTCTTCCTTATCTCTAGAACTAACGTTTTTTTTTTTTTGTTTTTTTTTAAGATGACATAGTTCGGTATCATCGCGAAAACATGTCTAAATAATTCTGACCCTCTTTAACAGTTCGGTATCATCGCGAAAACATGTCTAAATAATTCTGACCCTCTTTAACCCCACTTTTATACAGTAAAACTGGGGTTTAGAGGGGTAAACGTTATTTTCTTTATTCTGCTCTATAACACAGCCAGTGGTACTCGTTAGAACCGCAGCAGAAATAAGAAAACTATCACGTTTTTACACTGAAAAATTTCAATTTGGTGGTAAAATTATCCTATATATTTGAATAGGCGTGCTTCCGTAATGTTTTTACAAATCTAGTTCAAATGTAAACTACTGGTGCTCGTAAGAACAGCCACAATTAGCCGATCCTTACGAGATCCATAAATCGGTACATGTAAGCTTCTGCCTAAAAATAAGAGAACTAATGAATATCCCCAATCCTCGTAAGCCCCACTGCTTTATATAAGCTAGGTGTTCATCTCACGGACCTGTCCACCTGACGGACACGTGCTCGGCTACGGTTGCTGTAGATGCTGATTCGGATGTTTTCCTTTTTCCCTTCCTCTCCTTGAAATTTGGATTCCGCCAGCCTTTAAAACAACGATCTGGTCGAAAGAAGTGAATTCTTCAACAGAACATCAAACCAAAAAAAGAAAATAATATATAAATATATATATTGCATTTGGGAACATATCACGAGGAGTACCTTATACTCATTATATGCCTGTTTATTACAACTTCAAGTAAGGCATTTTACCGTAATGGTCCCGTTTCCGTGCTGGGGTATATTAGTTGCACGTGCAAATTGAAAATCCAACCGGCATGAAAAAAGATTGGGTCAAATGATACATGTTAGGCTGCGCGAAAGTTGGCGAGGCATGTTAGAAAGGTGAAATTATGATAGGGGAAGGAAAAACGACCTAATGAAAAATTGTCAGTAAAATAATAATAATAATAATAATAACAATTAATATACAACCAATATCATATGAATAAATATAAACTTGAACCACTCGGAGTAATTCTACCGACATTCGGAATATTAGCCCCGGGCATTATTGACCAAACATTACCTGTATAGTCGTTCGGAAAACTCCGAGTATACTCGATATTTCGCGGAGTGTTTGGGAGTGGTTTGTTTCCTCATTCCGAGTGTTTTGATGAAAACATGCGGAGTGGTTTGGTGTACTGTGAAAATTGCATTCGGAGTGAAAAAGAAAACTGGCTTTTATGCGCGACCTGTAGTGTATATACCATATTATTTAGATAGCTGATCTTTCAATTGTATAGAATCTAATTTCACCATGTTGATTTGTCATTCATCCAACATATGTCCATATACAATTCATCACTTAAAGTACCACAGGAAGTAGGAAGTGGCAAAGTACAGTGAGTCGGACCATCCATGCATATCAACCCTATTGGTTTCATTGGGTAGCAGGGACTAAGATGTCATTTCATCTCAATGTCCGGCAAAAAGTCCCACAAAATTGAAAGCAACATCTCTGAAATAACCTAAATAGTGTTGATGGGGACGTTTAACGTCAAATCAAACAAAACAAAACCACAGAAAGAGCAGACAGCAGCTTTTTTTGTTTTTTAAATTAAAATTCACAGCATGTTACGATATGTTGTAAGGCCTGAAACGATTCGTATGTAATATCAAGCCTTAAAAACCCTATCCGTTTCATTGGGAGACAGGGCTTGAGATGTCATTTCAAAAGTCCCACAAAATTGGAAGCAACGTCTCCAAAATGACCTATAAAGTGTTAATGTGGACGTTAAACATCAAATCAAACAAACAAACAAATAAAGCCTTATTTTCTCTGAAAAATGTGAAAAAAACCATTTGAAAATGACATATGCAGATGTTGTGATTTGCAGTTTAACCTTCATCCCGCTGTACACGACAAATCTTATCTTTGCAAACAGTGTAGATCCAGATCAGATGGCTTCTTCAGAAGCAATCTGATCAAGATCTACACTGTTTGGCATGCAGTTTTTGACCTGAATGGATACATTGTATCAAGTACAGTAAAATTCCTATATTAAGACCACCTTTTGGACTGTCCAAAAGTGGTCTTTAAGACCACTTTTGAACAGTCCAAAAGGTGATCTCTGACCAGAGGACCTGTAAGCAGAAAATACAAAGAAAGAATGAATGCAACATACTAAATTAGCTTTTTAATTAAAGCAGAATTAGACTTAATTTTAGGTGGTCTTCATAGCAGAATTTTACTGTATAAGTAAAGCCCCCGTCCATAGGGGCTTGAAGAAATATATGGGTTGCATAGTGCTTCCACGCAAAGCTTAATCCGGCCCGCATACTAGTACTGGTAAACCGCTAGAGGATCTAAGCCTGTCCAGGAACCGCGGTGCGAGGCGGACCGTCCATGCTAATAAACCCTATTGGTTTCATTGGGCGACAGGGCTTGAGATGTCATTTCATCTCAATGTCGGGTAAAAGTCCCACAAAATTGGAAGCAACATCTCCAAAATGACCTATACAGTGTTGACAGGGATGTTAAACCTCAAATCAAACAAACAAAGCAGAATTTTAGGTGGTCTTCATAGCGGAATTTTACTGTATATGTAATTTGACTGGGTGATAGTCAAAGACTCAGACATGGGCAGTAAGGTTAAATTAAAGTATTCAGCAGGACAACCCTTATGACTGGAAGTTCAAAGGTAAACCTTTACATAGCCAATCTTAACTACATGTATTGTAGACATCATTTTCATTTATTTATTTTTCTTAAGAAAAAAAAATTACGACAGTCATTTGCTGAGTAATTTAGCTGGTAAAGTCAAGGATGAAGGCTTTTTTGTTGTTGTTTTTTCTAGAGCTTGTGTACTTATTGTTTACATTTAGGAAGATAAATGTACCTCATACATAACAATATTTACATATTTAAGCTTGTCCAATGAAGTTTTTATAAAGAAATGTCTTTTTTGAGTATGTAATCAGCTTTGATTGTTTATCAACAAGGAAACATTAACCCTTTTTGTACCAAATGGAATCTTCCTTCTTGTATATGGCAGGTGTCCATTTCAAACTGTAGGGGTGTCAGGTTGTGTTTTCTTCAAAATGTGTTTGGAAAATGGCTGAAATTTTTGCAAACAGTGTAGGCTCTGATCAGACGCCACATTCTGCAGCGTCTGATCTGGGCTTGCACTGTTTGCCTAGGTACCCCTTTAGGGGTTTCTGCCTCTGGTACAGGGTTAAAGCTTTCAGAGCACAGATATGCCCCTGGTTACTGTCTTGCATGAAGTGGAAAATCCACCTCTGCTTTGTCCCCCCCACCACACACAAACCCCGAGAAAGGTTGTGTATTGTGGTTTATGGCCCAGTTAACAGCTAAGGTCATATTGGGACTGTCAGTTACTTTCACTGCACCTGGACAGTCTTAGACCATCTAAGCAAATTACTAGTACTTAATGAGAACACACCCCCCAACAGTAACAGTTACTGACAACAGCCAGTGGGTTGCTGGCACGAGTCCTTGATCCAGCTCACGACGTCTCCCAAAAGATGGCGCAATAGAAGAGGAAAAGATAGCATACAGTAGAAGACATGCATTAATTACAAAAATATGCCTATACAAATACTATGTAGATTTTCAACCTAAAAAATGAAAAATTTTAGATGAAAAATTGTGATTTTTTTCTTATTTCTGCTCAAAATATTGATTGTGGGTACATGTTAGAACCGCCTCATCAAGGGGGTTCTAACCAGTACCCTTAACCTATATTTTAGAGCAGAAACCCCTGTAAAACCCAGTTTTACTGTATAAGAGTGGGGTTCAAGGGGATCAGCATTACAGAGGCCTGTTTTCATGATGTACAACAGGCCCTAAAAATCCCATTCATTATTTGCTGGCTCTCAGCTTGCACACTGTCAATATTCAATTATTGGAAAAACAGGTAACGAGACCCCCCTGACCTTGAAAGGTCAGGGGGTCTGGTTACCTCTTTTTCCAACACTTTCAATCTTCAGACTAGGAACCAGCAGATAATGCGAATAAGGTGAATACTGAAGCTAAAGCAATACAATGGCACTGAAAGCAATACAGCACCTTTACACCTACCCAACATCCCAACCCCTACAGAGAGAGAATTTGTTCGTTTGTATAGGAGTTTAACAGCCCAGTCAACACTGTTTTAGGTCATTTTTGAGCCGGTCAGTTTACCTGTCCACACGTTTTCTGGGTAGGCTTGTACATAAGCGGTTAATCAGTACAGTGCACATTCTTTTACCAGAAACTGACAACTGCCCTTCTTGAATCAGTGGAAGGGAAAGAATGACCGTAGAAAAAATTTCATGATCTGGATCTCCACGAAAGAATGTTGCCGACCCCGGCAGGTATCGAACCCGTGTCCTCCTTATCACCAGTATGAAGCGCATCCGACTGGGCTACCAAGGTCGGCAAGAGTGAGAGAAGAAATCAATAGAAGAAGATAAAGAACAGAATGAGAATAAAGCATAACACTGCAGAAACAGAATAAAAATAAAAGATTAGTGCCCCCTGCTATCAAGACAGTTGTCTCCCTGATCAGTTAAGATAAAAATTTGCTCCTGAGGACCAAATTCTTTCCTTTAACCCATTGTATACTAATGGACTGTTCAATTGCTCTATGATGGACAAGTTAATTTGTCATATAAGGGGTGTCAGGCCTATTTTTTCGTTTTTATTCTATTCTTGACAGAAAATTCTGTTAGCAAATAGTGCAGGTCCTGATCAGACGCCGGGTTCTGGGCCTGCACAGTTTGGCAAGGTACCCCTTAGGGGTTTCCCGCCTACAATGGGTTAAAGAGTGGGCCCTCATTTTCCTTCAGAGCAGCTCACTTTATACGCAAGCAAACCTTCAAGTGATTGAAGGTGATTCACTTGCATGTGTGTGCATGTGTATATGAGTGTGTGTTTGTTTGTTTGATTTGAGGTTTAAAGTCCCCGTCAACACTGTATAGGTCATTTTGGAGACGTTGCTTCCAATTTTGAACACCGAGATGAAATGACATCTCTAGCCGTGTCGCCCAATGAAACCAATAGGGTTTATAAGCATGGACGGACCGACTCCCACCCCTTTGCCTGGGCAGGCTTAGATCCTCTAAGCGGTATACCAGTACTCGAGTGTGGTCAGATTCATCTCTGCATGGAAGCATCATGCAGCCCATATATTTCTTCAAGCCCTGATGTGCGGGGGCCTATTTGAGTGTGTGTGTATGTGTGTGTGTGTGTGTGTGTGTGGTGGTGGGAGGGGTGTGGCAATTGTTTGTTTTGTATTGGAGTTTAACGGCCAAGTCAACACTATTTTAGGTCATTTTTGAGCCTGTTAGTTTACCTATCCACACTTTTCCTGGGCAAGCTTATACAGTTTAGGCCCCTTAGTACTCTACTCATTATAACACGGTTTTGGTTATAACACGGCCAGGTCTTGCCTCCCAAATTGTCATTTTACTATAATTTCTATATAAAAACATCCCTTTATAACATGGTTCACTTTAAACATGGTCCTGTTCTATGCAGTCCAATCAAAGCGTTTTAAAGGGATTGCCCTGTACATTCTTTTGCCAGAAACTGACAACTGCCCGTCTTGAATCTGTGGAAGGGAGAGAAAGACCGTAGAAAAGATTTCATGATCAATCTCCACGAAAAAATTTTGCAGACCCTGGCAGGTATCGAACCTGCATCCTCCTGATCACCAGTCAGACATCCATCTGAATGAGTACCGAGGCCACCCCAAACGCACCCATCACATAAATAGCAAATGACATTTTTGTTGTTTTTCAGGCCAAAAGGGGCTTGACTAACAAATGATTCAGATAAAATGTGAAGCCCCATTTTCTTTAAAAATCAAATACAAAGATTCTTACAAAGGCTATGCTGTGCCTGTATGGATTTAATAAATTCATTTAGCCACACCCATTGCTGAAGTTTAACCAAGCAAATTTCTTCATATACTGTATTCATTCAAAATGCATGACAAACAGTGTAGATCCTGATCAGATGGCTTCTCTAGAAGCCATCTGATCTGGATCTATACTGTTTGCAAAGGTTTGTCGTGAACAGCAGGATAAGAGTTGTAATTTGACACCAGAACTGTTTCAAATGTTGATGGATTGACAAACGGACAGATAACCCAGACTCCAATATCGTGCCGGGACAAAAAAAAAATGAATATCATCTGTTTTAATTTTGGTGCATTTAGGGTAAATACTTATTACTCACTCCTATGAAGGAAATAAAACTAACCCATTAAATGCCAATCACGACTATTGGCGTCTGCTTTGTCGTCTGCTGGTTACTTTAAAAGTCATTTTGGCAAACAGTTTGGACCCAAATCAAGACTGCTCTGGTCTGGGTCCACAAAGTTTTTTTTTTAAAAAGTTTGCAAAAAGACTCAGCAGATGACATAAGCAGACGACATTTTCAGATGTAGTTTTTCTATGCGTCTTAAGGGCTAATTATGATATTATTTGACTGCAATTACCGGTAATATAAATATGACAGGTTTTGCTGTTTCGTTATGACAAACACACACAAACACACACATACACACACACTGTCAGTGTTAGACTGTGGTGAGTTTGTTACGGTGATCAAGTTCAATGCTGTTGATTGTGGGTCAGTCAGATCACCCATTTTACTGTATTTACCCTAAATATTTGGGACACCTTAACCCTTGTCCTGCTGAATATTTATATATACCACACCCACTACCAATTATTAACCAATCAGATTATTTGATGCAAATTATTGCAACAAATTCACAATCTGAATGGCAAACAATGTAGATCCTGATCAGATGGCTTCGTCAGAAGCCATCTGATCTGGATCTACATTGTTTCAAAGATAAGGCATATCCGGGATTAGCAGGACAAGGGTTAACTCCTTACAATACTTGTTCTGAAATTTGAACAAGTACAGTTGTGTCTGAATGGCAAACAGTTTAAGACACTGATGAGACGCCGCATGATGCGGCATCTCATCTGGGTTTACACTGTTTGCTCAGGTCTGTTTTGTTAATGTTGGACCCACTTCTTAGCAGGACTCATCTACTGACTCGTCAAGATCAAGTCATTTTATTTTTTTTCTTTCCTATTTTTTGCAACACATTAACGGCTTTCAGCTACAACACATGGAGACAAAAAAGTTCAGATTATATAGGAAGAATGACCATCAACTGTCATATTTTTTTTTGGTATTATCTAAACATTTTTTTGTTGTTGTTTTTTTTTTCGGTTTTAGAGCCCTTTCAAGATTATTTTGCTTATTTTGAACCAATCAGAGGTGGGCAAAAATCAGTGTATCTGCAGAAAAATTACCTGACCTTCCATTGCAGAACTTGGCGTCTCACACATGGCCCAAGCGATTTTGTTTGTTTGATTTGAGGTTTAACACAGGGTTTTCAATAAGATTTTTCTTAAGAGGCCATTCACCAGTTTGAAGCGGCAAATTTCTGAAATTTCTTAAGACTTAACGTTACAAAGATAACATTTGAGGCGACCAGAAAATAAATTGAGGCAGTCATTTTGGCCTCCTGCTGCCTCTCAATGAAAACCCTGTCAATAACCCCATCAACACTGTATAGGTCATTTGGAGACGTCGCTTCCAATTTTGTGTGACTTTTACCTGACAGTGGGATGAAATGACATCTCAAGCCCTGTTGCCCAATGAAACCAATAGGGTTTATAAGCATGGATGGTCTGACTCGCATCGCTTTGCCTGGGCAGGCTTAGATCCTCTAAGTGGTTTACCAGTGCTTGTGTGCAGTTGGTTTCAGCTCTGCATGGAAGCATCATGCAGCCCATCTATTTCTTCAAGCCCCGATGGGTGGGGGTGGACTGTGTGAGGTTGAACCACAGTGGTGAGAAACCTAAATTTACCGTAAGTGTCAGTGCTTTAACCTATTGGACCACAGAGGCCTGTACATTTTTGTTTAAACATAATATCGTTGTTTAACTAACACTGTCACTGTTTTGGACCCCAAAAATAGTGACATAAAAAGAGGTTGTGGTGTATGCGGAGGGCGTCTGTTCTATGGTTCACAAACTTACAAGTATAAAAATTACACGAAACTTATATACAGTTCAACTTCAAAGGCTCGAACACTTTGGGACCATAAAAATTGATCCAGACAGAGCCTCAGCCCATGGGGGCCAGGAGAAATAGATTGGGCTATAGAGCTGAAACAGACTGAACATTTAGTACCAGTGGTAAACTGGTTAGAAGATATAAGCCTGCCCAGGCAAAGTGGTACAAGTCAGAGAAACCCTACTGGTTTCTTTGGACAGCAGGCCTTGCGATGTCATTTCATCTCAATGTCAGGTTAAAGTTCCACAAATTTGGAAGCAATATCTCCAAAATGACCTGAATAGTGTTGACAGGGATGTAAAAACTTTAAATTCGAATAAATGATCCAGACAGGGGTATCTGGAGCTATGGATTACCCTGTACATCTGTAGTGTCAAAAAGATAGCCCAGATAAAACGGGGTATCAGCATAATATTTTTCTTATTCATTACGATAGCCCATCCGTGTGATGTAGTGCATTTTTTCGTACCACAACAAGTAATTTTTCTGATAAAAATTTACGATATTTTTCTTATTTATACTCCAAACATAGGTTTTAGGTGCTTGTTAGAACTGCCTCAATGAGGCACCCACAACCTATGTCTTGGAGCAGAAATAAGGAAAATGATTTTTATCCCCGTAAACCCCAGTTTTCTCTATATAAAGCGGGGGTTTAGGGGGTCTTTATTTCAAGAACTTGTTCACCTGATGTCAGCATGAAAACGTGCTGAAATAAGAAAAATATGTGAGTACTTTTCAGATGAAAAAGCACCCTAGCTGCTACTATGGTTCAACTTAAAGCCAGTTTCTATATGGATGAACATAGGTACAATTAGGGCTGGCTAATCGGAGCTGAAAAGATAATCGATTATCAGTCATGTCATTGTGATTGATAATCGATTAGTAATCGCTAAGGTTTTTGTCATTATTTTACCTGTCTTGCTTTCCGTCTGAGCATGACTCTTGCCATATGTTTCACTTTACCATATGTATATTTTAACAGACAGGCCTGAGCAAACAGTGTAGACCCAGATGAGACGACGCATAATGCGGCGTCTCATCAGGGTCTGCACTGTTTGCCACTCATCCAGCTTTTTTTAGGCATAACTTTGGGTAGTAAATTGTACCTATCAAGTAATCGATTAAAAGCAAATCAGAAATGATAATCATTTTTGTGGAATTTATCGATCGATTAATCGATTATAAGATTAATCGTGTCAGCCTCAGGTACAATGCAATGTCAGGCGGCCAGCAAAGGATGTGACCCAGATGATGTGTTGGCTAATCAGCGCCTTTGCTACACACCCATGTGCCATCTTGTTTGAAGTCCGAAAAACAACTATGATTATATGAACATTGGTCCTCAGTTTAAAGACTCATAAGGAAGTCTGCAGAAGTCTAGAATCAAACCCACATCTCCTGGTTTACGAAGTGAGTAGCTTTACCATTACACCATGGTGGTCTTCTCCCATACTATCTTGATTTATCCTGATGCACAAGGAGAAGACAACAATCTGATTTTTTAAGGCACATGACATAACTGTGACGTCACATCGACGTCAGTGCAACATCATGACATTGATGCAACATCACATCTACGTTGATTTGAGGTTGCCATAGCAATGTGTGCCTGCTGGGTAAGATGCCAATCACGACAATTGTCATCTACTTCATCGTCTGCTGGTTACTTTAGAAGTCATTTTTTGCAAACAGTGTGGACCTAGATCAGACTGCTCCTCCAGGAGCATATTCACGGTAATGTCAAGTCTAATTTTCACTTAAAAGATAAGAAAAAGTACATTTTAAAAGAACCGCCTGCTAATCGTACATTTTAAAAGAACCTTCTGCTAATCATACATTTTAAAAGAACCTTCTGCTTATCGTACATTTTAAAAGAACCGTCTGCTAGGGGCTTGAAGAAATATATGGGCTGCATGATGCTTCCACGCAGAGCTGAATCCGGCCCGCACACTAGTACTGGTAAACCGCTTAGAGGATCTAAGCCTGTCCAGGAACCGCGGTGCGAGGCGGACTGTCCATGCTAATAAACCCTATTGGTTTCATTGGGCGACAGGGCTTGAGATGTCATTTCATCTCAGTGTCGGGTAAAAGTCCCACAAAATCGGAAGCAACGTCTCCAAAATGACCTTTACAGTGTTGACGGGGACGTTAAACCTCAAATCAAACAAACAAATAATCAAAAGAACCGTCTGCTAATCGTACATTTTAAAAGAAATGTGTGCTAATCATACATTTTAAAAGAACCGTCTGCTAGGTATGATTCGCAATGATTCGCAATGATTAGCAGTCCAAGGTTTGAAGTGAAAACATGGCTATTACTGTAATATAGCCAGCAGCAAAATATAGATGTAACATTTTGATAGCAAATATTGTGACTTTAGTCTTTACATTATTATCATTGCTTGTTAAATAGATAAATACATATATGTAACATTTTGAAGAAAACAGAACGTTGCATCTGATCAGGGTCTAAACTATTTACAAAAAGTTCAGCTATTTTCCCAAAAAATATTTTGAACATAACACAAAATCCCTAAATTTTGAAATGAACTTGGAGGAAAATTGCATTTGGTACAAAAGTTGCTTCAAAACCCATTTATGATATGCAAACAGTTCACAAACAGGGACAATTACAGTGAAGAACCAGTTTAGGCCGGGCTTAGTTAAGCAGACAACATTTTCAGATGTAGTTTTTCTCTGCTTCTCAAGGGTTAAAACAAGTTAACTTATATCTGTCAAAGGGATGGAGACTGTGATAGTCGAGAAACAGGAGAAATTATAAAATACAAACTGGTTGTCTGCTAGGGCCTTAGCTGTTGAAGGACAAATTCTAATTCATTGGTCAGTTGGTCTTGACATTAAGGTTGTGAGCAGGGATGATGGTAACATTGATCGCCGAGAAAACCTACATCTAAAAATGTTGTCTGCTGAATTTTCTTGCAAAATTTTTTTGCATACAGGCAAACAGTGTGGGCCCAGAGCAGTCTGATTTGGGTCCACACTGTTTGCAAAAAATTACTTATAAGGTAACCTGCAGACGGCGAAGCAGACAACAATTGTCTTGATTGGCATTTTACGGATTAAAACAAAAGGAGCAACAATTAGCTCCCTGTATGTTCATACAGGCAAGCTGAAAATTGAAACACACCATATTTACAGTATGTATTTAGACAGCCAATGGGCCTCCGTGGCCTAATCGGTAAGAACACTGACTCTTAATCATAAGGTCTCTCACTGCTGTGGTTCGCGCCTTACTCAGGTCCCATGTTAGAATGGATAGTCAGGTGGTTTCCCCAGGTACTCCATTTTTTGCCCATCTCTGATTAAAGATCGGTTTAAAGTAAGTGAAATAATCTTGAAAAGTCCATAAAACCAAAACCCCCCGAAAAATTAAGGCAGACAGGCCTGAGCAATTAGTGCAGACCCAGATGAGAGGCTGCAGAATGCATCTTTTCTGTTTTTTTCACTCATCCAACATGTTTTAGGCACAATATCTGGTAGTAATAATACTTGTTCCAACTTTAGAGCAAGTATGATGTTCTAATACTTAACCCTTGTCCTGCTAATCCCGGATATGCCTTATCTTTGAAACAATGTAGATCCAGATCAGATGGCTTCTGACGAAGCCATCTGATCAGGATCTACATTGTTTGCTATTCAGATTGTGAATTTGTTGCAATAATTTGCATCAAGTAATCTGATTGGTTGATAATCGGTAGTGGGTGTGGCATATATGAATATTCAGCAGAACAAGGGTTAAGTCGCGAATATATGTTCAAATTGTACACAAACAGCCAATGTATATTTGAACATGTGTTTGCTGGGTGGGTAGTACAAATAACAACTACCTTTGCAAACATTGTAGATCCAGATCAGATTGCTTCTCCATCTGATCAGGATCTACACTGTTTGTCATGCAGTTCATAAATTTAACAAATACACACTTTATCCTGTAATGTGACTGGTGGATATTCATGAACAGCTGTGCCTAAAAATTTATTCAGCAGGGCACATGCCTATTAAGTGCAATATTCTGTGTACATGTACATAAACAGACCAGTTTGTGTCTAGAAATGTAAGTAATTTCAATAATCCCCATAATCACTAATAATCAATTACAATAAAATGACCATCTGACAGGTGACCTCCATAAGTGACAAGGGAAAAACAAACTGCTCATACATTACACAGATTATACTACAAATAATAATTGAGTTTTGATTTATAACATTTTTTTAGATATTAATTTAAATATCATAAAAATGACAAATGGAATCTTACACTTAACCTTTATCCCTCTGCATAAATAAATTTAGACACACCCACCATTTCTGACTTTGAGACCAATCAGATTACAATCAGTGTAATTTATTCCCCAGCAGGCACTGAACATTGAACTAACGTTGAAACAACGTTGAAAACGTTGTTTCAATGTTAGTTCAACGTTGAGTCAACATTTCGTGCCTGCAGGGTAACTGAATGTCAAACAGTGTAGAAGCCATCTGATCTGGATCTACACTGTTTGCAAAGGTAGGGGGGGTGTCATTAACCCTTAAGATGCAGGGGGAGGCGGGGTCTGCTTATGTCGTCTGCTGAATCTTCTTGCAAACTTTTTAGAAATATTTTCTCATACAGGCAAACAGTGTGGACCCAGATCACACTGCTCCTGGAGGCAAACAGTATGGACCCAGATCACAATCAGTCTGAGCTGGCTCCACAGTGTTTGCAAAAATGACGTTTAAAGTAACCGGCAGACGACAATTGTGGCGATTGGCATTTTATGGGTTAAGAGCTGGATCTAACATTTTGACACTGGGGTTATAGAAAAAATCTTTGGACAAATTTTAATGCCCATCTGGGAGGTTTTCGGCCAAAAGATTGTTACTCAAGCCATCTCATGGGTAGTTTTGTTTGTTTGTTTGTTTGATTTGAGGTTTAACGTCCCCGTCAACACTGTAAAGGTTATTTTGGAGACATTGCTTCCAATTTTGTGGGACTTTTACCCAACATTGAGATGAAATGCCATCTCAAGCCTTGTCGCCCAATGAAACCAATAGGGTATATTAGCATGGATGGTCCACCTCGCACCGCAGTTCCTGGACAGGCTTAGATCCTCTAAACGGTTTACCAGTACTAGTTTGCGGGCCAGATTCAGCTCTGCGTGGAAGCATCATGCAGCCCATATACTTCTTCAAGCCCTTATGGGCGGGGGCTAAGAAATCAAACTACATGAATCGATGTATTGCAATAATGGCCTTGGCAATAGTTCATCATTCTGGAATTTCAAAACACGCCACCAAAACTACAGCTTTATGGAAATCTTCGGTCCTTTTTAAGCAAACAATATTCCCAGTTTTAGCAAAAGTAGTACAATAGCAACCAGTCGAAATAGCGATTTTGGCAAAAGGGATAATATCGCAATAGTCATCTTGGCCTCCCCCTCTCTCTGTAATAGTCAGCCCTTGAAATTAGTCTCGTAAATTTGGAAAAATATCTAGATCTCCAAGGTAATCGCACCAATACCCTTCTGGGGTGACAAGCAGACAATTCACATGAAATGTCAAGCCTTCTTTTCCCTTAACCCCGAGATGCAAATAAAAACTGCATTTAAAAATGTTGTCCATTTATGTCCTCTGCTGCATCTTCTTGCAAATGTTTTTTTAATATTTGTGCATGGCAAATAGTGTGGACCCTAATCAGATTGCTTAACGTGATTCATTAACCTTTTCATGCTTGAGTTTCTGAAGTGGACTCTTCCATCTGAATTTGGACACATCCATTCTACTTAAGGGGAATGGGAACACCTAGCACATTTTCCCGCCATTTTTCAAAGAGAGACAACTTTCAGGACTTCCTATTCACTTTTCTATAGGCTCAGTCCCAACGAAAAAAGGGGTCTTCTCTTAAAGGAAAGAATTTGCTCCTCAGGAGCAAATTCTTTCCTTTAAGAGTTGACCCCTATTGAAATGGGAGACAAAAATACTTTTGCAGGAGTTGCCTCCCCCGAAGGTGTACCATTCCCCTTAAAAGGGGATTTAGTCAATAATCATTTCCGGCAGAGCTGAAACTGACCGCATATGAGTACTGGTAATCAGCTAAGGACTAAGCCTGCCCATGCAAAGTGGTTTGAGTCAGACCATCCAGTGCATATAAGCCCTATAGGTTTCATCGGGCGGCAGGGCTTGAGGTGTCATTTCATCTCGATGTTGGTTAATTAACCAAGTCCCACAAAGTTGTAAGAAGTGTCTCCAAAATGACCTAAAATGACGTAAAACCTCAAATCAAACATGCTGGGTAAAAGTCCCACAAAATTGTAAGACATTTCTCCAAAATGACCTAAAATGATGTAAAACCTCAAATCAAACAAACACACAGTTTGATTCTGTATTTGTCTTCAGGGTTGAAAGGATTGATCAAACACAAGTACATGAATATTGCGTAACTTTCACCGTTTACTGACTCGTATTACCTGTATTATGTATACAGGCGACAATGAATGAATAATTTGTCGGAAGGGCGACGACACAAAAATCTACTTGTTGAACTTAACATTTAATTACTCCACCCATTTGTGGTGGGAGAAAGTTTCGAGCCAGTGCAAAGTAAGTTCCAACAAAAATGGCATCTCATCATACTGGAGTCAATAATAATAATACCCAGATCAGCCTGCACATTCACACAGTCTGATCAAAAACATTGCTTGTTGATTACTGCCGTGTGTAATTATTGTTTATGGCCTGTCAAGATGACTCACAAGCTGCAGTGTAAAAGTCATTTTATTTTTTAAAAAAAATTTCGGGCAAAAAATGTTTGAATGGTCCCTAGAAAGACAATTCACATGAGTTTTCTCTGAAAAACCATTTTAACCCGTTCTTGCTGTTCACAACAACCCCTATCTTTGCAAACAGTGTAGATCCAGATCAGATGGCTTCTGAAGAAGCCATCTGATCAGGATCTACACTGTTTGGCATTCAGTTTATGAATGTGTAGCAATTAATTAAATCAAGTAATCTGATTGGTTCAAAGTCAGAAATGGGTGTGGCTACACTGAATATTCAGCAAGGGTTTAAACAAAACTGACCAAGGGTCAGGGGTGTAAAATTCCACTCGCCCGCTCGCATTTGCTAGTAAATTTTAAGGCAGGGCGAGTGAGATTTTCAGAACTGACTTCAATTTTTCTTCATTTTTAGCATCTAAATGAAAAGTTTGGACCAATAGGGCGAGTAAGTTTTGAGGAAATTTTTACACCTCTGAGGGTCAACCCTTGTGACCCTTGAGTAGCTGCAGTAAACTTTTCCATACCTGCCAGGGTCGGCTACATTCTTTAAGGGAGATTGATCATGAAATGTTTCCTACCTTTCATTCCTTCCCTTTCGCTGATTCAAGAAGGGCAGTTGTCAGTTTCTGGCAAAAGAATGTGCATTGTACAGGTCAACCGCAAATTTACATGTATAAGCCTTCCAAAGAAAAACCTGGGTAGGCAAACTGACAAGCTTGGACTATATGACCTAAATAGTGTTGACTGGGCTGTTAGACTCCAAAATAAAGAAATACACAATACTAATCAATTTGATTGGTTGAAAACAGAAATGGGTGTGGCTAAATTAATTTCTTGAGCAGGATACGGGTTAAGATGCAAAGAGAAACTGCATCTGAAAAAAAGTTTATGCCATCTTCTACAGCTTCTTGCAAACTTTTCAAACACATCTTTGCATACAAGCAAACAGTCTGGGCCCTTGAGCGGTCTGATCTGGGTCCACACGGTTTGCAACAAAGACCATAAGATGCCATCTGCTTTGCCGTCCGCTGGTTACTTTAAAAAGTCACTGTTGCAAACATTGTGGACCCAGATCAGACTGCTCCTCTAGGAGCAGTCTGATTCTGAGTCCACAATGTTTGCCTGTATGAAAAAATCTTTTCAAAATATTTGCAAGAAGATTCATAAGACAGTATAAACAGATAACATTTTAAGATGCAGTTTTTCTCGGCATCTTACGGCATCTTACGGGATAACAAAGCAAATGACAATTGGTGTGACTGGCATATTAATTAATTAAGGGTTAATCTACATGTACATGTACTGCAGAAATCTAGAGGAATACACTTGTGTCAACAGTCAGGTTATGCTGTGTCACAACCTTACCTAAAGGAGTATTTTAAAGGTCATTTTGTATTTCACTTGTAAAATTAGCTGCTGTTTATCCCATTGTATGCGGGAAACCCCTAAAGGGGTACCTTGGCAAACAGTGCAGGCCCAGATCAGATGCCGCACAATGCGGCATCTGATCAGGGCCTGCACTGTTTGCTAACAGAATTTTCCTTCCAAAATAGAAAAAAAATAAAAAAATAGGCCTGAAACCCCTTATATGGCAAATGGACTTACCCAACATATAGCAATGGAAGCAATGGAAGAGTCCACTAGTATAGAATGGGTTAATGTAGTCCTGAATAAACATCAAACCCTTTCATCCCTTAAGTTCTGAAATGAACTCATCTTTGTTTGACCTTGGATTTTGTTTGTTTGTGTTGAGATTTTAAGCGGAATGGGTACACCTGGAAGATTCAAAGGGGCACAACTTTCGGGACTTCCTGTTTTACTTTTTCTATAAGTCCTGTCTCAGGGAAAAAGAGGTCTACTCTTAAAGGAAAGAATTTGCTCCACAGGAGCAAAGTCTTTCCTTTAACTGTTAACCCCTATTGAAATGAGAGACAAAACTACTTTTGTAGGAGTTGCCTCCCCTGATGGTGTATCCATTCCCCTTAAATCTTTGTCAACACTATTTAGGTCATTTTGGAGACGTTGCTTTTGATTTCTGTCATTGAGATGCAATGACATCTCAAGCCCTACTGCCACAAGGAACTGATAGGGTATAAGGGACTGTCTGACTCACACCACTTTGCCTTGGCAGACTTGGACCTTCTTAGTGGTTTACCAGAACTCAAAAGTTTGGTCGGTTTCAGCTCTGCATCCCAGCACCATTTCTCCAAGCCCCAATGTGCCTGAGCCATCTGACATTGGATAAAGAAGGTAATAAACAATGTCCTGATGAGATGGCTATTTACAATTCGTCTCATAAGGATCTCCATTGTTTGCATTAGCTTTTTGTACTGACCCATCAATGTACATACATCACAACTGTCATGTACATGTACCTGATGACAGATTTAACCCTTTTTGTACCGAATGGAATCTTCCTCCTTAATATAGCAGAGTTTCAATATTTAGGTGTGTAAGGTTTTGTTAACTGGCAGAATGTTTTGAAAACAGTGTAGGCCCTGATCAGACGCCGCATTCTGCGGCGTCTGATCTGGGCCTTCACTGTTTGCCAACTACCCCTTTCATGGTACTTCTGGTACAAAATGGGTTAAGAGAATTGAACTTTAGGTCGCTGACTTTGACACATTTTTTATAATCATACTCCCAGTCTCAAGTGGGTACGGACACAACTTTGGGGTAAGGGAGGCCTTAGCAGCAAATTTTTTTTTTTCGGGCCTACCGTACATGGGAAATTCTGGTCATTGCTCTAGATAAGGCATTTTTTCATCCAAAAAGCACTGATATTTTTCTTAATTCTGCTCAAAATCATATGTCGTGGCATTTTTTCATCCAAAAAAGTACTGATATTTTTCCTATTTCTGCTCAAAATCATACGTCGTGGCTATTCATTAGAAGCACCTTGATGAGGCACTTTAAATCAGTACCTACAACTTATGTTTTCGTGCAGAAATAAGAGTGAGTGTTTTGAGTTTTTGTTTGTTTGTTTGATTTGATGTTTAACGTCCCCGTCAACACTGTAAAGGTCATTTTGGAGATGTTGCTTCCAATTTTGTGTGACTTTTACCCGACATTGAGATGAAATGACATCTCAAGCCCTGTCGCCAAATGAAACCAATAGGGTTTTTTTTACGTCTCACCAACAGCTAAGGTCATACGTAGACGGGACCTCGGTTTAAAGACACATCCGAAAGTCTGGAGAAGCCCGGGATCAATCCTGTAATCCCTGGGCAGAAATAAGAAAAATAGTATGTGAATACCACCTATTCCCTAGGGCTATTGCATTCCTTTATCTCATTTATGTGGGAGACCCAAAAAGGACAGCAGCAAACAGTGCAGACAGGTCAGACACCACAAAATGCAGTGTCTGATCAAGGTCTTCACTGTTTGCAAAATGTTCAGTCACATTTATTAATTTCCAAAACATAAATCAACTCCAAACCCCAAAATTTCAAAATGGACTCCAGGAAGAGTCTATTCAGAACAAAATAGGTCACATTTTATAATCTCAATGAAAATGGTATCCCAAATTGATTTTTTTTTTTTTTTTTTGGTTTGTTTTTTAAATGATGGAAAATGACAGCTGTGTCCATTTTAAACCTTATCCCGCTGAATAATTTACTTACCCACACCCATTTGTGACTTTGAACCAATCAGATTACTTGATGTTATTTATTCCTACAAATTCGCAAACTGAAAGTCAAATAATGTAGATCCTGATCAGATGGCTTCTTCAAAAGACATCTGATCAGGATCTACACTGTTTGCAAAAGTAGCGATTATTGTGATCAGTGGTAAAAGGGTTAACCTTCTAGACCATATAGATACAAACAATGTTGATCTAGATCAGACAGCTCATAATGAGCCATCTCATGAGGCTCAACAGTTTGACATCTTCCGATATAGGTTCAACCTCCCATTGACTTGGGTTCAACCTCCAATTTTCAACCCTGCCCTGCTAATTGGGCTGCATGGACTTCCGCAAACAAACTTGAGCATGGGTAAACAGCTTAGATGGTCTAAGTCTGCCCAGGAAAAGTGGTGCGAGTCAGACCGTTCCTTAAACCCTTGCAGTTTCTTTGGGTGGTAGGGATTGTGGTGTGATTTCATCTCAATGCTGGGTAAAAGTCTCACAACAAGAGGCCCATGGGCCACAATGCTCACCAGAACTCAGGCGGACACTGCCCACTGGCAGCCATGTATGGTTTCAGGTTTTAATTTATTGATTATAAAGTCTCCCAAACAAACCCCCATTTCAAAATGAGCACCCATGTGGACTCTGTATCTGAAATATTAGGCCTTTTATGAGGAGGAAGGATGAGACATGGACCCAACAGAGCCCTGAATGGTATCACTGAATCCATCTTATCATAAGGCACATGAATATATATGGTTTAGGGGTTGGGATGTGTACTGTTCCTGAGATATAAGGCCTTTTAAGCTGCGAAGGGGTTGGAGCATAGCCCTGGCAGACCCCAGGAAAGCCAAGATTGTTGTCGCTGAATGTGTCTTATAATAAGGACCAAGAAAATATATTGTTTAGGGGTGGGGATATGAACAGTTTCCAAGATATGAGGCCCTCTTATGAAATGATGAGGAGAGGAATGGCCCCTGTGGACCACCAAGTTTGTGTGACTGAATGTGTCTAATCATAAGAAACAAGAATATATATGATTATGAGGTGGGGATCTTAATGGTGTCTGAGATATATGGCCTTTTATGAAGTAGAGGCGTGGGCCATGGCATCAGCATGTTGCCCTAGCACATAGACGCATTGATGTGAGTGAATGAGTCTTATTATAGGGAACACAAATATACATATTTTAGGGGTGGGGATCTGAACAGTTTCTGAGATATATTGCATTTTATGAAGTGGAAGGGTGGGGCATAGCCCCAGCACACCCCCAGAGACCCCTAGGTTGGTATCACTGAATGTGTCTCATCATAAGGAACAAGAACATATATGGTTTAGGGTTGGGGGTTCTGAATGGTTTCCGAGATATTGAGCCTTTTACGAAGTGGAGGGGGTTGGGCATGGCCCGGGCACATCCCAGAGGACCCCCAGGTTGGTTTCAATGAATGCGTCTTATCATATGAAACAAGAATATATATGGTTTTGGGATGGGGATCTGAATGGTTTCCGAGACGTATCACCTTTTATGAAGTGGAAGGGTGGGGCACAGCCCCCGTGCGGCCCGGGAGACCCTTAGATTGGTATCACTGAATGCGTCTTATCATAAGGAACAAGAATTTATATGCTTTAGGGGTGGGGATCTGAACGGTTTCTGAGATATTGGGCTTTTACTAAGTGCAGGGGGTGGGGCATAGCCCTGGCACATCCTAGGGGACCCCCAGATTGGTGTCACTGAATGCGTCTTTTCATAAGAAACAAGAATATACATGGTTTTTGGGTGGGGATCTGAAGGGTTTCCGAGATATATCACCTTTTATGAAGTGGAAGGTTGGGGCATAGCCCTGGTGTGGCCTGGGAGATCCTTAGGTTGATATCACTGAATGCATCTTAACATAAGGAACAAGAATTTATATGGTTTAGGGGTGGGGATCTGAACGGTTTCTGAGATATTGGGCCTTTTATGAAGTGGAGGGGTCGGTCATAGCCCCCGTGCGGCAAGGGAGACCCTAAGGTTGGTATCACTGAATGCGTCTTATCATAAGGAACAAGAATTTAAATGGTTTAGGGGTGGGGATCTGAACGGTTTCTGAGATATTCAGCCTTTTACGACGTGGAGGGGGTGGGGCATAAGCCCCGCCACATCCTAGGGGACCCTCAGATTGGTGTCACTGAATGCGTGTTATCATAAGAAACAAGAATATATATAGTTTAGGGGTGGGGATCTGAATGGTTTCTGAGATATATGGCATTTATGAAGTGGAAGGGTGGGGCATGGCCCCAGCGCACCCCAGAGAGACCCCAATGTTGTTATCACTGAATGTGTCTTATCATAAGGAACAAGAATATATATGGTTAAGGGGTGGGGATCTCAATGGTTTCTGAGATAAATGGCATTTTATGAAGTGGAGGGGGTGGGGCATGTCCCCGGCACATCCCGGGGGGACCCCAAGGTTGGTGTCACTTAATGCATCTTAGCATAAGGAACAAGAATATATATAGTTTAGGGGTGGGGATCTGAATGGTTTCTGAGATAAATGGCATTTTATGAAATAGAGGGGGCAGGGCATGTCCCCGGCACATCCCGGGGGACCCCCAGGTTGGTGTCACTTAATGCATCTTATCATAAGGAACAAGAATATATATGGTTTAGGGGTTGGGATCTGTAAGGTTTCTGAGATATAAGGCATTTTATGAAGTGGAGGGGGCGGGGCATGGCCCCGGCACAACCTAGGGGACCCCCAGGTTGACATAAAAGCATATGGCTGAGAGAAGTTTACTCAAGGAACATGTTTATGTAAGTTTTGTAAAAATATCTGCAATGACTTGGCAGTAAATGCCATTTTTCAGTTTTCCCCATTATAAGTCAATGGAAACTCTAAGTTGCCATAGCAACAAAACTAAAAGGCCAAATTTCATAAAAAACACAAAACCTGTAAAGGCAAATATGGTGAATATTTTCATAAAGTCTCAGCCTCCTAGAGCATATGGTTTCTGAGGAGATGATTTTTTGTCTATTTTTTGCATTTTGGTTTCCATGGCAACCAATAAAAATGAGCAGAAGGCTTAAAATCATACAGCAGATAGTAGATTGCCTATGAAACATTTCTATTAAAGTTTTCTCAAAATATCTGCAGAGGCTTGGCAGTAAATGCCATTTTTCAATTTTCCCCATTATAAGTCTATGGAAACTACAAGTTGCCATAGCAACCAAACTAATGAGCCGATTTTGTTAAAAAAAAAAAAAACACAAACTTTCAATCCCCCAGCCCAAGGATGCTACAGATAAAATTTGGGCCCAATCGGCCCAGTGGCTTCAGAGGAGATGTCGTTTGAAAGTGTTTACGCCAGACGACGACGATGACGGACGACGACGACGGACGACGACGGACAACTGCCTATCCTATAAGCTCCCCCGGAGCCTTCGGCTCTGGTGAGCTAAAAATTGGGAGTAACGTCTCCAAAATGACCTTAATAGTTTTTACAGGGATATAAAACCTCAACACCAACAGTTCCCTTTTACAAGAATGGATTTTTCCAAATTCGAAGATGGATGAGTGTGCTTCAAAACCTCAGATGTGAAAGGGTTTATTTCTTGCATATCACGCTGATCACGACAACCCCTATTTTTGCAAACAGTGTAGATCCAGATCAGATGGCTTCTTCAGAAGCCATCTGATCTTGCTCTACACTGTTTGACATCCAGTTTGTGAATTTGTAGCAATAAATTACATCCAGTAATCTGATTGGTTCAAATGCTGAAATGGCTGTGGCTAAATTAATTATCCAGCGGGATAAGGGTTAACTACATGTACATTTGAGGAGGTATCAATATAAACCCTTGTAAAATACCAAATTATTTATCAGTCATAATCATAATGCAGAAACTGTACAAACAGGATGCTGACTACTCAAACACAAGCTGCTACTTCCTGAAAAAGCCTTCAATGTCTCAACATCAAGCTGATAAAAGCAAGGCTATTCATGAAACAAAAAAAAAATGCAGAACATGAGAAAAAGTCATAATACATTATACATGCAATGTACCAATCCGGTTCTCTTTACTCCTCATCATCTAAAATCAATGCAAGTGAACAGCACTGTGCACACTGTGAACAGATTGCCCATTGAAAGCATGTCTGGTCCTGGTTCTCAACTAGAGCTATCACTAAAGGTGATGAATACCCCCACAAAAACTGCCTTGATAGTACATCAGCGGCATTTTGCAATTTTTCCACTTGAAAGGGGCCATAACTATGTCGAAAATTGACGAATTGTAGTGGAAATCGAACTTGACCTGTATTTTATGATGTTACATCAGAGTACAAAAAATTATAAAAATCGGTGAAGCGCTTTTTGAGTTATCGTCCGGAAACCAAGTCAACAGACCGACCGACCGACCAACCGACCGACCGACCGACAAGCTCACTCCTATATACCCCCCCAAATTTCATTTGTTGGGGTATAATTATGACAAAGTTTGTCTGGCCATGGTTCTCAAATAATGACAAAGTTTGTCAGGCCCTGGTTCTCAAATATTACAAAGCAGAGAGAAAATTGTTTCATTTGACCAAAAGTCATAAGAAACTTTGCAGACTCAATGAGAGATTTCAGTACAGTTCGTTACTAAACTATATTTTTGCCAGAGATTTTGCCTCCCATTTGACAAAATTTAATATGTGTGATATTTTTTTTCTTCAAAAATCAGAGCAAATCTTTCAAGGTATCACAAGAAAATAATTCCTGAAGATGTCAGGCCCTGCATGCCATGGTTCTCAAATATTACAAAGCATGTCAGGCCCTGGTCCTCAAATATTACAAAGCACATCAGGCCCTGGTTCTCATATGGCCCTGGTTCTCAAATATCATTCACAAAGCATGTCAGGCCCTGGTTCTCAAATATTACAAAGCACATCAGACCCTGGTTCTCATATGGCCCTGGTTCCCAAATATCATTCACAAAGAATGCCAGACCCTGGTTCTCAAATATTACAAAGCATGTCAGGCCCTTGTACTCAATTACCACAAAGCATGCTAGGCCCAAATATCATTCACAATTATCAAATACCATTCACAAAGAATGCCAGGCCCTGGTTCCCAAATGTTACAAAGCATTTCAGAGCCCGGTTCTCAAATGCTACAAAACATGTTAGGCCCTTGTTCTCAATTACCACAAAGCATGCCAGGCCCTGGTTCTCAAATATTACAAAGCATGTCAGGCCCTCGTTCTCAAATGCTATAAAACATGTCAGGCCCTTGTTCTCAATTACAACAAAGCATGCCAGGCCCTAATTCTCAAATATTACAAGCATGTCAGGCACTGGTTCTCAAATGCTACCCAACATGTCAGGCCCTTGTTTTCAATTACCACAAAGCATGCCAGGCCTTGGTCCTCAAATATTACAAAGCACATCAAGCCCTGGTTCTCAAATATTACAATGCATGTCTGGCCCTGGTTCATTTATATTACAGATCTCCCTCACTCATGACAATCGCCCCCACCCATCGGGGCTTGGATTGGGCTGCATGGTGCTTCCACGCAGAGCTGATACCGATCGCACTTGAGTACTGGTAATCTGTTTAGAATGTCTAAGCCTGCCCAGGAAAATTGCTGCGAGTCGGCCCGTCCAGGCTTATAAACCCTATTGGTTTCATTGGGCGGCAGGGATTGAGATGTCATTTCATCTCAATGTCGGTAAAAGTCCCACAAAATTGGAAGCAATGTCTCCAAAATAACCTAAATAGTGTTGACGGGGACGTTAAACCTCAAATCAAACAAACCACTCATGACCATCCCAAATCTGACATAATGTACATTTCTGTACATCCGTGAAAGAGCAAGACTGATGCTAAAATAAGAACCAAAGTGAAATTGTGCCTTCATTAACCCTTATCTTGCTGAATATACATTTAAGCCACCCATTGATGTAATTTATTGCTACAAATTCACAAACTGAATGTCAAACAGTGTAGATCCTGATCAGATGGCTTCTTCAGAAGCCATCTGATCTGGATCTTCACTGTTTGCAAAGATAGGGGTTGTCGTGAACAGCAGGATAAGCGTTAATATGAGATCATCAATCATGATTGTTTCAAATCTTTTGACTTTTCATGTGAATCATCCACTGGACACACACATGAAAATGGCAAGCTTAATTTCCTCAAAAAAACATTACCATAATGATCCTAAGTATTGGGACAGACCTAAGCAAACAATGCAGACTCACTGGTAAACCGCTTAGAGGATCTAAGCCTGCCAAGGCAATGCGGTGCGAGAGTCAGACCATCCTTGCTTATAAACCCTATTGGTTTCATTGGGCGGCAGGGCTTGAGATGCCATTTCATCTCAATGTTGGGTAAAAGTCCCACAAATTTGGAAGCAACGTCTCCAAAATGACCTTTAAAGTGTTGATGGGGATGTTAAATCTCAAATCAAACAAACAATGCAGACTCATATCATATGGCTCCTTCAGGAGCAGTCTGATCAGGGTATACAGTTTGCCATTACATTTGCACTTTTTGAACTGAAACAAATGTGTTCAGTTTTAGAATTACAGCAAGTCTCAAGGCCTTTAGGCGCCCGAATTTTTTGGATTTTTAAGGTATCCAAAAAATAAAATGTCATCTGCAAATGAATTTCTTGCTTTGCCCTGTAAGTGATATGCATAATGCTTCAGGCCCTTTCTTCATGCATATTAACCCATTTAGTTCTGGAAACCCCAAAATGGGTACCCTGGCAAACAGTATAGGCCCTAATCAGATGCCGCATTCTGCGGCATCTGATCAGGGCCTACACTGTTTGCAAACAGTTCAACAATTTTCTGAATAGTTTTTGAAGAAACACATCCAAGCACCCCTAAATTTTGAAATGGACTCCTGCTATATATAAGGAGGAAGTTTCCATTTGGTACAAAAAGGGTTGATGAATTCATTTATGATAATGTTTATCACCAACTGCATTAACCCATTTAGTACCAAATGGAATCTTCCACCTTATATATAGGAGTCCATTTCAAAGTTTAGGGGTGTCAGGTTGTGTTTTCTTCAAAAACTATTTGGAAATTGGCTGAAAATTTTGCAAACAGTGTAGGCCCTGATCAGGCATTGCGTTCTGCGATGTCTGATCGTGGCCTGCACTGTCTGCCAACTACCCGTTTTGGGGTTTCCGGTACAAAATAGGATAAGCTTGAAAGGTGCATACATGTTGGTAAACATCAAATTTTTTACGAATTGCTTTGTTTTGAATTTTTGTGAAAAGAACACCTTGTCTGAGAAAACTGGGGTTAACAGGGGTATAAATTATTTTTCTTATTTCTGTTCCAAAACAGGTTGTGGGTACTCTTTAGGACCGCCTCAATGATGCAGTTCTAACGAGCACCCACAACCTGTGTTTGGAGAATAAGAAAAATATCACAAAGTAGCCATTTTAGAGATATGAAAGAATGCACTATGTTGCATGGGTGTGTAATCGTAATGTGTGATGTGACACATTTTATGACATGGTGTTAGCCATTAAATAAAAGCTACATTAACCCATTTAGTACTGGAAACCCCAAAATGGGTAGTTGGCAAACAGCGCAGGCCCAGACCAGACGCCGCAGAATGCGGCGTCTGATCAGGGCCTACACTGTTTGCAAAATTTTCAGTCAATTTCCGAATAGTTTTTAAAAAGAAAACACAACCTGACTCCCCAAAATTTGGAAATGGACTCCTTCTATATATAAGGAGGAAGGTTTCATTTGGTACAAAAAGGGTAAATATATGATAATAAAAGTTTCAATAAACAATTATGCTGTAAAACAGGCAGTGAAACTGCAAAAATATTCTATGTACGTGTATGGCATAGAACAGAGCTAAACATTCCGAAGATGTCAATTGTTTCCGAGCCTAATCAATTATTCAAAAGTATGTCCTACAGTACACCAAAATTAACAATAGTACAATACAGATTTTCTCAAGATCATAGTGATGTTTTTATCAAAGTGATCTTTAAAGCGGTTCAATAAATATGAGTAAAAGTTGTCAACATTTTCTCACAACAGTTTATTTTGTTTGTTTGTTTGATTTGAGGTTGAACATCCCCGTCAACACTGTATAGTTCATTTTGGAGACATTGCTTCCAATTTTGTGGGACTTTTACTCAACACTGAGATGAAATGACATCTCAAGCCCTGTCGCCCAATGAAACCAATGGGGTTTATAAGCATGGACTGTCTGACTCGCACTGTTTTGCCTGGGCAGACTTAGATCCTCTATTTAAAGCAGTTTACCAGTACTCGTGTGCAGTCAGTTTCAGCTCTGTGTGGAAGCATCGTGCAGCCCATCTATTTCTTCAAGCCCCAATTGGGTTGGGGCAATGCTATATGTTGGACAAGTCCAAATGTTATATATAGGGAGTCAGGCCTAATTTTTCATTTTTATTCTATTTTTGACAGAAAATTCTGTTAGCAAATCCTGATCAGACATCGTGTTCTGTGGTGTCTGGTCTGGGGCTGCAGTTTGCCAAGGTACTCCTTTAGGGGTTTCCCACATGCAGTGGGTTAAGGACTTGCTGTAATTCTCCAAGATTTTTGGCAAAATTGTTTCACAATCCAGCATACAGTCCAAAAGATACAGACGAAATGGTAGTGTCATCCCCAAATTTCGAAATGGACTCCTGCCATAGATAAAGAAGGAAGATTCCATTTGGTACAAAAAAGGTTAAATTAAATACTGAATAGTCAGATTGGTAGAAAGTCAGTAATGGGTGTGGCTAAATTAATTTATTCTGCAGGACAAGAGTTCACCTTAGTGTTTGGAAAATGAAAAATCCAACATGTGTCTGGGTTGTCAGGTCTGAAAACTTTTCTCTCTCTCCCTCTCTTTCTCTTTTGTTTCACAAATCAAACAATGGCTATTCACTTCCAGAATAGTTTTCAGTTGTTGTTTTTTTTTTTGTTTTTTGTTTGTTTGTTTTTAAGTGAAACGGTTTCAGCAGGCAAGGTGCTTGCATTAATAACAGTTTCCAGGGAGCATAGAAACATTTATTTGTACAGCAATCCAACCATGCTTTCCAAATGTCATACACTTATTAGTGTAGGTAGGACTGCAGGTAGCCAAGAACTTATGCAAAATAAAACGCATTGAATTAGGGCAAAACATGGTTTCCTGAAACAAGACAGTCTGACCTTTTTGGCTTTCCCTAGCTCCGAGCTACTACTAGTATTTATACTTACACTTTACTTTCTTCCAGGTGACACAGGTACTCATATGCAATGTTTTGTTTACGCTGCTCGTCCATCTGCTCCGCCGACATGTGTCCATGAGGCTCACAAGCTGTGAAAAACAACAAAGACAATGCACCAGTCATTCGCATTAGTGTTTGGCTCATTACCGTATTTATCATATGTTTTCAGACAGACAGGCATGAGTAAACAGTGTAGACCCAGATCAGATGCTGCAGAGACCACACTTTGACAATCCACCTACTCAAAGAGCTTTGATTATACCATAATGATCCTAAGTATCGGGACAGACATGCCTAAGTCTCATTACTTGAACAAGTCCGTAAAATAAAGACCCCCTAAACCCCACTTTATGTAGAGAAAACTGGGGTTTACCAGGGTAAACATAATTTTCCTTATTTCTGTTCCAAGACATAGGTTGTGGGTACTCGTTAGAACTGCCTCAATGAGGCGGTTCTAACGAGCACCCAAAACCTATGTTATGAGCATTTATAAGAAAAATATTAAGGATATTCATAAGAAAAGTAGTCATTTTGGAGATGTGAAAAATGCACTTTGTCGTACGGGTGAGTTTTCGTAATGTGAAGAGTTTCTATGCTTAGTAAGTTTGGATTGATAAACAATCAACCCAAAACCTGTAAGAGCTTCATTAATGACAATTACAACCCGCTTTGAAAAAAGAGGGGCTTTACTGGATCTAACTTGCCTTTTCTTCCTTCCTAATCTCATCATATAAACTTTTCGTCACACTTTTCTCAACAACTGTTAACTCTTATCATGCTGTTCACGACAACCCCTGTCTTTGGAAACAGTGTAGATCCAGATCAGATGGCTTCTGAAGAAGCCATCTGATCAGGATCTTCACTGTTTGACATTAATTTTATGGCTTTGTAAGAATAAATTACATCAAGTAATCTGATTGGTTCAAAGTCAGAAATGGCTGTGGCGAAACTGAATATTCAGCAAGAGAAGGGTTAAGGAGGTTACAAAGTTGAAATCGGATACACATATTGGCAGTGGGCTGATGAACAGAGGACCATCGTTAAAACGATAGTACATGTATTTCTTCCCTGATATATTGTGTTGTTATTAAGAATTTGCCGTTGTAAAGAATCCCAATTAGCCTAATTATTAGGTGTGTGAACGTTAACCCTTGTCCTGCTGAATATTCATATATGCCACACCCACTACCGATTATCAACCAATCAGATTACTTGATGCAAATTATTACAACAAATTCACAACCTGAATGACAAACAATGTAGATCCTGATCAGATGGCTTCTTCAGAAGCCATCTGATCTGGATCTATATTGTTTAAAAGAAAAGGCATATCCGGGTTCAGCAGGACAAGGGTTAACAAAATGCCTTTCCCCTTGATTACCTAATCCAAGAAACAAATGTTACAGACATTTGTTCTAACCAATGTCTATAACATTTTTTGTTTCTTGGTGTATGTATGAATCTTTCATGACTATGGATTCGATATGTTTTTTGTTCTTTTTTTCAATCCAAGGGAGGCCATAGCCAATTGGAACCAAGGCTTAGCCTTTAGATAGGGATTCATCCCACTGAGATTGTCGTTTTAACGAGTTTTGTCATTATAACGAATGTCAGTATAAAGATGATTGACTGCATTGTGTATACTAGAATCAGGGCCAAGAGCTCTTAACTCTTTGAGTTACATCCCTTGAAAAAAAAATTGAGATAAAATTTTCATCAAACTTTTTTCAACAACTGTTAGGGGTACAAGAAGGAAATTTAGAACACACATGGGCAGTGTGTTGATGTATCGTGTACCGGAATCGGGCAATGGGCCCATAACTCCTTTTGTCACAGATTTCTCAGGAATTATGGAAGCTATAAAGCTGAAACTTGGTACACACATGGACAGTGGGCTGATGTATACTTTATACCAGAATATGGGACCATTTCCTTTAAGAATAACTCTTGGAGTTAAATTCCTCGATATGCTGTACAATTTGCCATTAATGAAAAATTTTTGTCGCACTATTCTCAAGAAAAGTTGAAACCTATATGCAAAAGATCAAAAGTCAGTGACCAATGAAATCTTGGTCAAGGTCAAATATGAATGCCTGCATTTAAGTTTTCATCCCCAGATACAAGTTTGTACCAAGTATTCTTAATGAAGAGTGACTGTGTTGAGTTTTACGTCCCACCAACAGCAAAGGTCATACGGACACAGGACCTCGGTTTAAAGACTCATCCAAAAGTCTGGAGAAGTCCGGGATCGATCCTGCGGCCCCTGGTTTACAAGGCGAGAAGCGTAACCACAACACCACGGAGGCTTCTATTTCCTTATGAAGCTTTTATATTTTAGTTCTTCAGAAATGAACTTAACCAACAGGGTGAATGCTAGGGGGATTGCAAATGTTGACGGCCTGACAAACCAACAAATGAACAAGATGTATTTGTGAAACACTGAGTCGACGCCCCCCTGCCATCGCATGTGAAATATTAAAGTCCTATCACTAATCAAGGTCATGGTCATGTCAAATTATGATACCACTGGAAAGGTCTTGTGACAAGGAATGCACAGGTGAAATATCAAAGCCCTATCACTTACCATTCAAAAGTTATGCCCAATGTTAAGGTTTTTGCGGACAGACAGACAGACAGACCAAAAACTATATGCCCCCCGAATCTTTGAATCCGGGGGTATAAAAATTAGATTCTTATATCATTCCATAGCATGTGCAACAAAAATGGCCATTTTTCTATATAATTTATATATTTTTCTTTGGATATGTTTTTTTTTTTTGTTTTTTTTTTTTTGTTTTTTTTATATTTTACACAATTTCTGCTGCTAAGGTCATATTGAGACAGAAACTCGGTTAAAAGACTCATCCGATAGTCTGGAGAAGCCCGGGGTTGATCCCGCGACCCCTGGCTTAGAAGGCAAGTAGTATAACCACTGCAGCATGGAGGCTTCTAAATTTTTGCTATAAGTGTGTACATGTACAAGTAGGCTTAATGTCAGAATCAGGAAGTGGAAGCCCTAATTACTTAGTGACATCCTAAAGCCAACTTACAACCAATAACATTTAACCCTTATCCTGCTGTTCATGACAACCCCTACCTTTGCAAACAGTGTAGATACAGATCAGATGCTTTCTGAAGAAGCCATCTGATCAGGATCTACACTGTTTGACATTCCACCAGTGGAAGGGCCACCCATCCCAATCACTATTGATATGGTTAAGAAGGCTATCTCTCAGATGAAGACTGGCAAAGCACCTGGTCCCTCTGGCATAGTGGTGGAGATGATAAGAGCTGCAGGTGATGCGGGTGCCTCGATGATCCGTGACCTTGCAGCTGCAATCATCCGTGATGGGAAGGCACTCTCTGACTGGGAACAGAGTTTCATTGTCTGTCTCTACAAGGGCAAGGGCGATGCATTGGAACGGGGCAACTACCGTGGTCTCAAGCTGACAGAACAGGTCATGAAAGTCCTGGAAAGGATTGTGGATGGCCTCATTAGGCAGTTGGTGTCCATCGACGATTCCCAGTTTGGCTTCGTCCCAGGAAGAGGCACAACAGATGCAATTTTTGTTGTCCGACAGCTGCAAGAGAAGTATCTGGCGGCCAACAAGAGACTCTACATGGCTTTTGTAGACCTGGAGAAGGCATTTGATCGAGTGCCTCGGAAAATCATCTGGTGGGCACTAAGAAAACTTGGAGTGGACGAGTGGATTGTGAAACTGGTCCAAGGGATGTACGCAAATGCTCGGAGCCGTGTCCGCGTTGGTGACGGTTACAGTGAAGAATTCGAGGTGAAGGTGGGTGTTCATCAAGGCTCTGTTCTCAGCCCACTGCTTTTCATCATTGTGCTTGAAGCCTTGTCATGCGAGTTCCGCTCTGGAGTCCCCTGGGAGGACCTGTATGCTGATGACCTTGTCATCATAGCTGAATCCCTTGAGGAATGTGTCAGGAGGCTCTTAACTTGGAAAGACGCAATGGAGGCGAAAGGGCTGAGAGTGAATGCAGGAAAGACAAAGATCATGATCTGTGGTACAGGTCTGGACCTCTTGCAGAGTACAGGCCAGTTCCCATGCGCTGTATGTCGCACTGGAGTGGGCAGCAACAGTATCTTTTGTAATGACTGCAAGTTCTGGGTGCACAAGAAATGCAGTGGGCTCAAACGCTTGATAGAGGACCCCGAGTACAGGTGTACACGGTGCCAAGGAACTGCACGCCCCTTAGATGGCAGACCACAGAGGGAAGTTCAAGTCGGATCAGACAAGCTGGAGGTTGTAGCTTCCTTCTGCTACCTAGGTGATATGCTCTCTGCAGGGGGTGGTTGCGACCTTTCAACTACATCACGTGTGAAAACAGCCTGGAAGAAATTCAAGGAGTTGCTACCAGTTCTCTCTTCCCGCCACCTCTCGTTCAAGACACGTGGTCGTGTGTATAGCTCTTGTGTGCGGAGCGCAATGCTCCATGCCAGTGAGACATGGCCATTGACAAAGCCAAACCTCCAACGTCTACAGCGAAATGACAGGGCAATGATCAGACAGATCTGCAATGTCAAGCCACAGGACACTGTCACCATCAGGTCCAGTGAGTTACTTGAGCGTCTTGGCATTGAGGACCTGGACCTCATCCTGAAAGAGAGAAGACTTCGCTGGTATGGACATGTGGAACGCTCCAACGGTGCAATCAAGACTGCCTGTGACATACAGGTAAGTGGAAAGCGGGGGCCAGGAAGGCCCAAGATGACCTGGAAGCAACTAACAGAAAGAGATTGCAGAGAATGGAAGCTCTCTGCTATCGATCCACATGATAGACAAGCCTGGAGATCTGGTGTAAGATCTGCCATGCGTGCAGCAAGCCAGCTACCTGGAAGGGGGCCCACTTATGTGGACGTTGCCCCTGTACCTGCACGTTAATCAAAAATCCGTTGATGATGATGATGCTGATTCAGTTTGTGGATGTGAACGAAAATATTAGATCATGTAATCTGATTGGCTGATAATCAGAAATGGGCACCTGATATTACATGCAAAATTAATCATCTGCTGAGTGAGAGAGTTTGAGTTTTACGTCTCACCAACAGCTAAGGTCATACGGAGACCAGATCTCGGTTTAAAGACTCATCCGAAAGTCTGGAGAAGCCTGTGATCAATACTGCGACCCCTGCTTTACAAGGCGAGTAGCATAACCACTACACCACGGAGGCTTCTAATTATCTGCTGAGCAGATCATGCATAGCCCCAGAAAAGATGGGGTATCCAAGTCTTTTTTTTATTTCTGCACTAAAACACGTTGTGGGTATTTATCAGAAGCACCTTGGCAAGGCGCTTCAAATGAGTACCCACAACATATGTTTTCGTGGAGAAACAAGAAAATATCAGCAGTTTTCGGATGAAAAAAAAAACATTATCTGCAGCTCTACGAGATGATTCACATGAAATGTCAAGTCTTGTTTTCCATGAAAATAATTTGACAATCTAAGACTGCTATCTGCTCTAGAAATTTCTTTTGTGTTCTAAGGGTTAATTAAGTATGTATGCTTGTTGATGTACATTGCCAACAGGTCTAAATACATGACATTTGTGTCATATGATGTAGATGAATTAATTAAGTTATTTTGTGGTGTAATATCCAAATTTTTGGCTGCCCTAGATACACAGACAATAAATGAAAGTGCCAAGCTACACCCAGCAGGCACATGACGTAATTGTGATGTCACATCAAGGTCGGTTTAGCATCATGACGTTTATCCAACGTCACATCAACATCGTTGCAATGTCATGACCTTGCACCGACGTTGATTTGACGTTGCCCTAGCGACGTGTGCCTGAAGGGCAGATACTGGTAGGTTTGCTACAGAGGCCACAAGCAGCCTCTGCTGAATGATTTTCACAATTTTGGGTCTTTGTCTAAGACTCTAAGACATACAAAAAGGTTTTATAAGGCGCTTTTTCATCTGAAAAGTTCTTTCTGCAGGAAAACATATGTTATGGGTTCTCATTAGAAGTGCATACCTTTTCATGCAGAAAAATGAAAAAATATGTGATACCCTATTATCTGGGGCTTTGTTTTATAACTTGGTTAGGCTGAGAATGACAGTTACAATACAATGAACCATTTGGAGTAAGACTATTAATAATATTTTAACCCACTGCATCCAGGAAACCCCTAAAGGTGTACCTTGGCAAACAGTGCAGGCCCAGATTTCATGTCATCTGCTGAATCTTCTTGCAAACTTTTTAAAATATTTTCTCATGTAGGCAATCAGTGTGGATCCAGATCAGACTGCTCTGGGTCCACACTATTTGCAAAAACTAATCTTAAAGTACTTGGCAAAATGACAAAGCAGATGACAATTGTCGTGATTGGCATTTTATGGGTTAGACCTAATGGAAGATAGATATTATTGTGGTAAATTTGTGTAAAGTTTGTAAACCCAGATGAGATGTGTCATCAGGGTCCAAACTGTTTGCCACTCATCCAGCTATTTTTAGACACAACATCAGCTAGGAAATTATACTTGTTCAAATATTAGTAATAGGAAGGTGTCTTAAATATTGTTATGTGTCGTTTCATTTTCATGTTGTGTAATAATAATCAATCGTGGCAAATCATATACAGCGAATGCTTACTAACTCGAGAACTTACTGAAAACTTTAGAGGTCCTGGATTCTCGAGAAGGTTTAGGTGCGGTTGGTGGTGGAGGAGTACGAAGTGGAGCATCGGTATCATCAACCACATGGTGTTCACCGTTCACTTTAACATCACCATTGACAGCATCTGCAACAGGTTCTGAAAGTGGTTCTGTACTGTTAACGGATTCTGTTGCAATTTCTTCATCCATTTCTGTATTGCTTTTGTTTTATCTTCCTTGTGTATTAAATTTCAAACATGCTATCCAATGATACTGACAAAAGAGATATAAACTGCAAAGCTTTCTAATTTTCTTATTTCCGCAAAATTTCTGTTTGTGTGCTGTTAATAATCCAGATATCGAATGACACAACTAAAGACTTCCCCCATAAATATATAGATTAATCCACTTAAAAGTCAAACACTCTAGAGTGATTAAATCCGGTTAAAATTAGCTCTTTCTTTCACAAAATATCTTTTTAAAGCCAATGAATATTGTAAACACACTTCCTGATCACCCAAGTGGAACAAACTCGTGACAAATGCATCGATTTAAAACGGTCTGAACAATGCTACTGATTAGCGCAGGGACAGTAATAAATTTACACTACTGTCTGCTATTTAAAACAGGAAGATCCATTTATTATCTAAAACAAACAAACTTAACGTCTATCAATTAACAGCTGATGAATCCAATTTCGAAAACGCGGGACACGGGTCGCCATTGACCTCTGACACCTGTCATTGCGTTGTCCAATCAGAACTTGGTTGCATTCGAGACGATCCTGGGTCATTCTTAAAATAATGTACAGTTTGGACAGTGAAATGCTTCATGTGCAATATTGTTATTTCTATCATTTTTCATGATAAAGTTAAATTGTGATAGGGTTTGAATGAAAAGGCATCACTGACTACACCTCATACTTGCCAAAAAAATAATGTTTCATCTTCATTTAATGTGCATGCCATGGCAATGATGTCATTACCGTAACACACATATAAAGACCCATAAGATTTTGATTTCTAATGTTGAATGTATTATTTTTATATAAATTATATGTTGCAGTTATGATGCAAACATTACAACCAAAAATCAATGAATATCTCACTCAAACTTTTCAGAAAACATTGAAAGTTTACACATTCAAAAGGCCAAAATACAATTTTTCTAATATTTGATTTGTGCTTTTTCTGTTTAAAATTTGGATAAAGTTATCAGTTACTGTGTTATATTATTTCTTGGACAAGCAAGTACATGTATCTATAGAACATGCATACATTTGTCTGCATGGTATAATTAGCATGAAAGAGGGGTTTAATCACAAGAAAAGTTACGGAAATGACACATATTTCTTGTTATGGAAATGACGTTACGGAAATGACAGTTAAATTATCGGTCATATCATAGACACAGGTCAGTTAAAAGCTACAAATATTAATTGTATCACTTCAGTATGCATCAAACAATGCATTTATCACGAAAAAACTGAACGAATCTCAGTATTACTTGGTATCATGTCATTACCGTAACCAACAATGTTTCGGAAATGACGGTTACGGAAATGACAGTTTAATCGTTTTTATCAGTTTTTCGTGCCTTATTTTAATGGAGGCCTTGTAGTGCTGTTCAATTATTGAATGTACACTTATGATGTAGCTGTAAGTACGATAACTAAACACGTTCAGGGGAAGATGAACTTTTAAACAGGTGTACGGTAATGACATACAGAAAAGGTACTCATCTAAATTGACGTCTTTAAGTCTTTGTCCCTGACTTTTATCGTCAGCTATCCAAGTTAAATATTCACTGAACTATTTCTAACATTAAGTGCTTGAAGGGTGGTCAAAGGGGATTTCTTTTAGAAATTTCAATATCTTTCTGAAATAAAATATTTGTTAGCGTTACGGAACTGACAAAAAGTACAGGGACAAAACGTAAAGCCTCAAATGAACGCTTGAAATTGTCTTATTGTACACATTGTTTCTAGATTTTATTACAGTTAAATATCATTTGCTTAAAAATTCCAAGTGGGTGACAGATAGGGGCATGCTATTGAAGTTCATTCTTGATAAATATCAAAGGTACCATACAGGGACATGGTAAAAAGCAAGCCCCTACCATCTCGGATGATCATTTTTGTAAATATATTCATATAAAATGTAAAAAAAAATAATATGTTTAGACTCAGTTTTGATTAATATTACATAGAAAATAAGTAGTGTGCATTAAAACGTAACTGGGTGTGTTTTAAGCTTCAGGGATTTACAGGGACATAAAACGCCCATTTATTTTGGAATGACCCTCCTACTAAGTCGATACAATTAACCCACAGCCCCCATCAGTGACATCAAAGGGAAAGAAACAAAAACATGAAATAACCAGACCCTAATGGAAAAGCCAAAGGACAGCTACTTTCCCACAAAATGGCCAATTGGCTATCCAAAACAAAATAATATAAGCGATACACACACTCAAAGGAAAACCATAACAAAAAAAAAAAAAAAAAACCGCAACAGAATAATCGCCTTGGAAGGCCAGTGAAAAGAATTTCACTGGAGTGGGAGAGGTTACTCGATCTTACGCAACTGCAATCCTCGCCCTTACTTCCGTCGGGATTTAGACAAATAATTTTTTCTGTCTGTATGAAGGACTGGCAATGACAGACAAGGACACTTAAAATGTTAGAATATAATATAAAATGCATGTTTTAGAATTTTTTTTACACAACTATCTCAAAGATACTTTAATCGGGGTAGATATAAGCAACATACGCCAAAACCGCAAGTCCGCTTAAAGGTTCTAAGGCTGCCCAGGAGAAGTGGTGCGAGTCAGCCCAGCCATGCATATAAACACTATTAGTTTCATTGGGCGGAAGGGCTTGAGAAGTCATTTTATCTCAATGCCGGTTACATTACGAAAGCATGCCTATTCAAATATATTGGAAAAGTAGACCAAAAATGAAAATTACAGACACTCATTAGAATGGCCTCATTGAGGCTGTTTTCATGAGCACCCATACTATTTGCCTCACAATTACAACCACACAATGTATCTATTTATGTGACTTTATTTAAACGTCATTGCCCAATGATAGTTGTGGAATATTGTAATGCAGAAAATCCCTAAAATACCTTGGTATATAATGAGAGTGCACAAATTTGGAATAAAGTGCTGTGGTGCAGTGGAAAAGCGTCGTATTTGAGATCGAGGGCCCTAAATGTGCTACCCTTTATAGATAAAGGCGATTATTATCATTATTATTATTATTAAAGTGTTTAAACAATTATTGTAAACCCCACTGACTTCTTTACATGACAATGTCACTTCCTTGGTTTAGGTAATAATCATTGTCCGGAATACCAAGCAGTGTAGATCCTGATGGGGCTGCTCAGTAAGAGTCATCACAGCTATATCTCTACACTCTTGCACAGATAGTTGTGTTGGTCTCCATGCCCCATAAACAGGCGTTAGCTCGAATAGGCGTTTTTCACACCTTTTGACGATAATCCATTTGGACTAATCGATTACCAGCAATTGACATCAATCGATTATACAAACTACTGATGTCACCTTTGCTGGTGGTATTTAAAGACGCTCGTACGAATATATTCTTGTTATACTCTTAGCCCATTCCCACATGGGGACTTTGTGAATTTTGTTGATTTTCACAGTGTTGCCTAGGACAGCAGCTTCATATAGCCATTATCTCATAATGAATGGTCCGTTTTACAGCAAAATAGAAGTGAAGTCAGTGATCAGGAATCGATACAATTAACCCACGGCTCCCATCAGAGACACCAAAGGAAATAACAGACATGAAACAATTAGACCCTAGTGGAAACATCAATAGCGTAAAGCCAAAAGGACAGTCACTCTCCCACAAAATGGCCAATTGGCTATGAATTCGGCCTGAATTTTCACTGGGCAGCAGCCTTTCAAATGGAACCTTTTTAGGCTAAATCATTGTTGCCATGTTGCCATGGTAACGAGAGGCATCTCAAAGTTGTGAAAAAGTGTGATTTCACTTTTTTTTTACCTAATCTTAATCTTCATACTGCTGTCAAGACAACAATTAAGGGAGTCCAACTGTTGGTTTTCTTTTGCTCCAGCATTTCAGTGGTTTCTTGCTGTCAAGTCCTCACCGTTGTTTCATCTCTGTGATTGATTATTTGTGTTCACGGAGGTGTTGCACTGATGAGTTAGGAGGTCTTCATGCGGACTGAACAAATTATTTGTCTAAATCGCGACGGAAGTAAGGGCGAGGATTGTGGCCACGTAAAATCGATTTAAGCCCCCCCCCCATGCCAGTGGAATTCGTTTCCGCTGACCGTTCCAAGGCGGTCCTTCTGTCGCGGTTTATGTTTGTTATGGTTTGTCTTTGGGTGTTTGTGTCGCTCTTATTATTTTATTTTGGATAGCCTATTGGCCATTTTGTGGGAAAGTAACTGTTCTTTTGGCTTTCCTCTATTGATGTTTCCATTAGTCGCTGTTGTTTCATGTTTGTATTTCTTTCCCTTTGGTGTCTCTGATGGGAGCTGTGGGTTGTTTGTATAGATTCCTGATCATTGCCTCCACTTCTGTTCTGGTATTTGCGGTTTTCACTGTCTGCAGCAGGTTTTGCCAGCGTCAATCTCGAGGCATTTTTGAACCCAGACACCCTCAGATTTCATTTCAGCGGCCGGCTGGGCCATACCCCCAATTTTTTTTCGGTTGTGAGTGGGGGGGGGGGGGGGGCGCCGCTCCCTTCACCATTCAAACTCCCAATAGGTATATTTTTAGTGGGGAGCGGCGCGAAAAAAAAAAAAAAAAAAAAAAGTCATTTTAGAAAAACTTATCCAAACCAAAACATAGCTATCCAGAGGTGGGGAATGCAGATCATAGTGTAGATTAAATTTTCTTGTCCTTTGGGATCATTGATTCCATTGTCGAATTTTGAAAATATCTGAGGGTCATTGATGAGGCCTAATTGGCCGAAACTAGCTAGTCTGGCCCAGAAATCATGTGCACTCCATATTTTTCAGTTCTGTGGTGTATTCCTTGCTTCCAAAGGATAACCCTTACATAGAACATATTTAGGTGGTTTTTGGGCTAAAAAAGGGGGGGGGGGCGTCAAACACGTAAAAAAGACGTATCTGAGTGGGAAAGGGTTAACTGGAATCTTAAAAAAAAACTTAATTTTACTTCAAATGCATCAATTACATATAAAATATCATATTTTATATTAAAATGATAAAAAAAAACATGATTGTGATCAGTTTCTATCTTATTCATTAAAGAGTGCATGTTTTCGATATGAAAAATAGAAGTGAAGGCAATGATCAGGAATCGATACAATTAACCCACAGCTCCCATCAGAGACACCAAAGGGAAATAAACACAAACATGAAACAACAGACCCTAATGGAAACATCAATAGCTGAAAGCCAAAAGGACAGCTACTTTCCCAGAAAATGGCCAATTGACTATCCAAAACAAAATAATATAAGCGATACAAACACTCAAAGACAAATCATAACCAATATAAACCGCGACAGAAGAACCACATTGGAAGGGCCAGTGAAACGAATTCCACTGGGGGCTTAAATCGATTTTAGGTGGCCACAATCCACGTAGACATAGTCAAAAAGTGATGTTAACATGTGGAATCCATCACGAAAACACGTCTATGTAACGTTGACACTCTTAAACCTCAATTTAATTCAGTAAAGTAGAAGTAAAACAAAGATCAGGAATCGATACAGTTATCTTACTCCATCCATCAGAGACACCAAAGGGAAAGAAACACAAACATTAAGCGACCAGACCATAATGGAAAGTAGAAGTAAAATAAAGATCAGGAATCGACACAATTAACTTACTCCACCCATCAAAGACACCAAAGGGAAAGAAACACAAACATTAAGCGACCAGACCATAATGGAAACCTAAACAAAGGAAGGCCATAAGGACAGTTACTTTCCCACAAAATGGCCATATGGCCATCCAAAATGAAAAGACACAAGTGATACACACAGTAAGTAACAAACAACACCATAAATAAACCGCCACAGAAGAGCCGCCTTGGAACGGTCAGCGGAATGATTTCCACTGGGGGGCTTAAATCGATTTTACGTGGCCACAATCCTCGCCCTTACTTCCGTCGCGATTTAAACAAATAATTTGTTCAGTCCGCATGAAGTCCTCCTAACTCATCAGTGCAACATCTCCGTGAACACAAAAATCAAAGAACCACAGAGGTGAGACAACGGTGAGGACTCGACAGCAAGAAACCACTGAAATGGCTGGAGCAAAAGAAAACCAACAGTTAGACCCCGATGGGCCCGACCAGAGACAGAGCATCAGGCACCAACCAACATTACCTTGAATTAGATCTCTCTAATTCTCAATAAGCCCTTACGTTGGAGCCGTCATAGAATTAATTAAAGGAAGGTTGGGTTCACAGGAGTATAGATTATTTTTCTTATTTCTGCTCAAGAACATTGATTGTGGGTATTCGTTAGAAACGCTTCGCTAAGTTTTTTTTTCATAAATGAAAATACTTTTAGAATTTTTTAGCTGAAGATTTTCATATTTGTTTATAAAATTTTGACTGGTGTTAACGTGTGGTATCCGTCACGAAAACACTTCTATATAATTTTGACCCCACTTAAACCCCATTTTCATGGCGATTTTTATTCATCACAAGCAATTAATTTTTCAACTATTCAACTAACAGTTAATGTATAATATTTGTTTCTTCACCTTCACCTATAAAGGTGTTCATGTATGACCTTTGTGACCTTTCTTGGGGGCACCTGAAGGTTATTGTGAAGATACACGTGGTTTGAGAACATTTTTAGTGCAAAGTTTAACTGTATTAACAATTGTTTTATAAGTGTATGTGTTTATGTGAAATTTTCATGTGATGTGTTCCGCATTTTCATAAGCTGTTGAATACGTTGATGATTGAATGAGATATTGGTTCTGTTTGTGCCTCTATAATATCAAGCGCCACACATAGTTTCACAAGACGACAATGTATACCTTTTAAGATTTGCGTCTAGGGTAAGGCACACACACACACACACACACACACACACACACACACACACACACACATTGGAATTTACACCAGAATGAAGGCACCATATAAAGGACTCATTCACCCGATCTGGGAATATTGTAGTTGCGTTTGGGTCCCCAGATGTGGTCCTTTAAGACGAAATGGAAAAAAGTTTAGAATATGGCTGATTTTTTTTTTACTAGCAATAAATGATTTCAATGAGGGAGTATGACTGGAATATTGGACAAATTAATATGAGAGTCGCTCAGAAAAGGGGGAGAGAGACTGTAGGCTTCAGTTGGCTTCACTTCTAATTAGTACAAATGCTGTCATATTTCCATCATATGACCTTATCCCCTCAATCAAAGACATATAAATCTTTTTATCCTTGTGTCAATTAAGCTCTACAGAAATCATCACTCATTAACATTTCAGACCAGCAACTGCAAATTTACAAATCGTCTTTCTCCAAAAAGCATTAGAGATTGGAATGTTTATCCAGATCCGATTATTGCCATAGAGGAACGCTGAGCATAGGATCAAAAGGTAGCAGGTTCGATCCCAGCGAGCATCAAGTGTTGTGTCCTTGATCAAGATACCTTTACATATTCACACTGCTAAGTACTGATGTTTTTTTTTTTTTTTTTTTAATCCAGGAATACCTGCGAGTGCGTAGGGCAGTATATGTATATATAGAAAGAAGGAGGACGGTGTATCAAAGTAGAAGTAAAACAAAGATCCGGAATCGATACAATTAACTTACTCCACCCATCAAAGTAGAAGTAAAACAAAGATCAGGAATTGATACAATTAACTTACTCCATCCATAAAAGACACAAAAGGGAAAGAAATACAAACATTAAGCGACCAGACCATAATGGAAACCTAAACAAAGGAAGGCCATATGGACAGTTACTTTCCCACAAAATGGCCATATGGCCATCCAAAATTAAAAGACACAAGTGATACACACAGTAAGTAACAAACAACAACATAAATAAATCGCCACGGAAGAGCCGCCTTGGAACGGTCAGTGGAAGATTTCCACTGGGGGCTTAAATCGATTTTACGTGGCCACAATCCTCGCCCTTACTTCCGTCGCGATTTAGACAAATAATTTGTTCAGTCCGCATGAAGGCCTCCTAACTCATCAGTGCAACATCTCCGTGAACACAGAAATCAAAGAACCACAGAGGTGAGACAACGGTGAAGACTCGACAGCAAGAAACCACTGAAATGCTGGAGCAAAAGAAAACCAACAGTTAGACTCCGATGAGCCCGACCAGAGACAGAGCATCAGGCACCAACCAACATTATCTCTTTAATTTTCAATAAGCCTTTACGTTGGAGCCGTCATAGAATCTGAGGCCTGACCCACCGGCGTGCAATTAAAGAGGGAAGCAAAGTTGCCAACCGTGATTGGGTTAACTACCATGCATGCAGTCTGTCGTATAACATCCATGTTGTACCCAATCTTTTTATATCGAAGAATGATTTACGAAATTGGGCGCTGATGTCATTGCGATTATATATTTTTCTGAATTTATATACTAAGTCACCATAAAATTCGGGTTCCGATAGACCTTGTTGCAGAAGAGATTTAAGTCTAATATTGAATTTTGAAATTAAATCAGAATGGTGTCTATAAAATTTTGAAAAGGCTTTGCGTAGTTTATGGTACCGATAACCCTGATTAAGAAGTTTAGCCGTTAATAATTTATTACGAGTGTTGAAGTCAGTTACATGACTACACACTCTGGCAAATCAAATTAATTGCGAAATATAAACGCCATAGGATGGTGCACAAAGTTTACTTCTTTGATGAGGGCTAGAGACTAACGTCCCATACCGCTTCCTGATGAATGAATGTCATTTGATGTGTCACCAGTTACAATTCTTATTCTGATCTATTTCTGCATACATGGTAAGAACCATAGATAAGACAAAAAGAAAAAAAAACTTAAAATAGAAGTAGAGGTCCCATCAGAGACACCAAAGGGAAAGAAACACAGACATGAAGCAACAGACCCCAACGGAAACACCAACAGCGGAAAGCCAAAATGACAATTACTTTCCCACAAAATGGCCAAAAGGCTATCCAAAATAACATAATATAAGCGACACCAAGTAGCTCATCATATGTCTATGTGCTCTTGGCGACACAAATACCCAAAGACAAACCATAACAAAAATTAACCGCGACGGAAGAACCGCCTTGGAACGGTCAGCGGAAACGAATTCCACTGTGGGGGGCTTAAATCGATTTAACATGGCCACAATCTTCACCCTTACTTCCGTCGCGATTAAGACAAATAATTTGTTCAGTCCGCATGAAGGCTAAGCATTAAGCACAGAAAGTGAATCAGAAAATATAATTGCTGTTTGAATTGTTGAAGAACTGATAAAATCTGAAGCTAGGTCCACTGCCCCGGCCCCAGCTGTAAAATAGATGAACCATCTGGAAGGTGCAAGGTTTTGCGCGCATCCCTAGAAACATATGCACAACCAACCCTCTCTCCCTCTCCGGAACCATCAGCACAGACCCGCTGGTAATCACTGCAACGCGCTTGAAGTACCTGAAAGTCGGAAAGTACTAGGATATAACATTGTAACGCTACCTTTGTATGACTGTTTGCCCACTTGAAGTGTACCACCAGGATAACACACCGCACATGTGAGACTGAAAGAATCTTATATGGGGTTCTGTTGAAGATGGGCGTTTCCAACCCGAATGATGACCATGCTGAGCGGAACCGAGGTTATGCCGAGTTTCCGCTCAGCACGATCATCCCGAGTGTTGGAAACGCTAGTATACAACAGTATCCCATAATAGATTTTTTTCTTGCACAACACCACCCAAAACTATCGTTTCATTTTAGCGCTTTATTATTTTTTTCGCGCATTATACGTATGTAGTTTGCCTGGGTAAGAACACCAGGGTAAGAACAGAATTTCTATCCCAGGCTAAAACCACGGATTTTGTATCCTGGTGTCCAAGAAAATAATGTTTTTCGTGTCTTTGCAAAGGACCTTTATTTATAGACTCCTGTGGCATAATTTGCAGATACGAATGTCATAAAGTGCGCTATTATACGGGTCGGGACAACTGGAGCCCCCCCCCCCCCCACACACACACACCATCCCAGTAGAGCTGCTAGATTTGTAAATACACTGTAGCAATTACCAAAGATCCTGCCAGTATTCCTAGAGATAAACTTGTTCCCCCAATTAGGCGCTGTAGAAATCATCACCTATTGTCATTTCAGACCCCTGCTGCAAGAACTGACATTTACAAAGTTCCTACTTCCCTTCGACCTTTAGAGATTTGAATGCCCTTACCGATGCAATCATCTCCTCATCTGAAGGCGCAGGGGATAGTGTAGCTGGGGACTAACTTCACATACCACATTTTTACCACAGGTCCTGGTAAATGAAAGTTTGTCCTTACAAACCACCCTTTTTTCTATGTATACGCTATGTATACGCTAAAGAGGGCGTTTACAATGCTGTTAAATACGTGATGTTTCCCATTCATCTTCAAAGACAACACTTCTGAAAAAAACATTCATTAGCCCTCCAAAATTGGCACAAGGACTGACATCAACAAATTTAGCTTCATGCCTAGGACAATCTCAGATTGGAACGAGCTCCCCTTTTCTCTCTTGATGTCTGCAGATGACTCAATCTCTAGATTCACCACCCTTGTGAGGTCTAGGGACTAGTTCAGTCGGTCGAAGGTCCTGGTGAAGGATTGTCTAAGGACGTGTCTCCAGTAAACAATTCTGATCTGATTCTGATTCATAACTGTAGTCACTACAGTTGTATACCCGAAATCAGCAGCATAGACTGATACTACGTCTGAAGATAGCATTTCTATCGCTTTCCAGCGAAAGTGGGAGAACCAGCCAATCAGTCGAACTGTTTACAAAACATGGCCGCGATCAATTAGTAACATGAATAGGTTGTAAGTAAAATGAAAGAAAACTGCGTCAATAGATACGACCCCTTTAGCTTAGTTATTGATATTAAGTCCTAAATAGTTTCCTGAAATAATATTATTGAAAAATAAAAGTTTACCAATGTATTCAACAAGTTTACATCGGTTTGTTTAGAAAGTGAAAATAGAAATGAGAAAAAGTGCTTGACAAAATGGTTGCCATGAAGTAAAGTTGGGAAAAATTTAACAATTTTTAAATATTTCAGCATTTATGTTTCAGTGACATAGGTTTTGTGAAGTGACAGCAAGGTTTTCTTTTTTGTGAAGTGACAGCAAGGCTGGTCTTAGTCTTACCCACGAGGGGGAGATCAGATGGGTTCTGGTGAATCTGGGACGTTTCGGTCCGGAGTCGTTTCGGCCTGGGTTGTTTCTGTCCTGGGTCGTTTCGGACAGATTTTATTAGATAGATTTTTTTTTTCATTGGAGTACCTATTGAATTTTGGAATATTTTTACATGGTTTTCACATTAATAATGTAGCCCAATTAAAGAATTTTAAAAGTGCTTTTATAGCCATGTTTTCAGTTAGCACTAACAAGGGGTCGGGTATGAAACACCCTTCCCGATCCCGATCCGAAAATCCCCGATCCAACATTTTCTGTTTGCGCTAATTCATTAATTAGAATATATTTTCAGAACTTTTTGTGTTTATTTTATTACTTTTAAGTATTTTAATCATTACTTATGTATATTTTGTTTAAATAAGTCCAATTTGTGATTTTATCCTAAATTATTCCTCTCCTAGGGGTATGAAAGACCCTGCCGATTTTTCGTAAAATTATTGTACTCTTCCGCCTCTAATTAAAAAAATAAACAATAACTAAATGAAAAAATCAACATAAAGGAATTGTTATATACTTTTATGGCTTTTCTAGAATAAAAGAGAACTTAAAAAGAGTTTCGGGGGTGTTTGTTGCATATTTTTATCGAAAACGAATACCGATCATTATTGCTATTTATAGTTACGTAAATTGAACCGAATGTGAAAGAAATCACCCGAAAGGACCGATCTTGAGTTTCATATTGTCTCAAAAATTAAAAATAGATAGATAGAACATGGTGAAACTCTATGTCTCGCACAATGGTAAATATATGTCACATATACGACTTTTGAGACAATGTGAAACTCAAGATCGGTCCGTTTCCGGTCATTTCTTTCACACTCGGTTCAATTTTCTTTACTATAAATAGCAATAATGATCGGTAATACTTTTTGAATAAAAATATGCAAAAACACCTCCGAAACTCTTTTTAAGTTCTTTTTTTATTCTAGAAAAGCCATTAAAGCATATAACAATTCCGTTATGTTGATTTTATCATTTAGTTATTGATTATTTTTTTAATTAGAGGCGGAAGAATACAATATATTTACGAAAAATCGGCAGGGTATTTCATACCCCTGAGAGAGAAATAATGTAGGATAAAATTACAAATTGGATTTATTTAAACAAAATATACATAAATAATGATTAAAATACTTAAAAGTTATTAAATAAACACAAAAAGTTCTTAAAATATGTTCTAATTAATGAATTAGCGCAAACAGAAAATGTTGAATCGGGGATTTTCGGATCGGGATCGGGATCGGGAAGGGTGTTTCATACCCGACCCTAACAAGGTGGTATGACTAGGATTTGATAATTGTCTGAAAACAACTTTACTACAAGAACAGTATATATAAATTGTATATCAGATAACAGTCACACAGCTGGCACACGGTGCTTGGGCAAATAACGTCATGACGCTGCACCAATGTAGATGTGACGTTACATAAACCTCATGAAATTGCACCGACGTTGATGTGACTTCATTGCCACATGCAATGCACAATAAAAAAGAATATTTTTTAAAGATCCTTTGAAATCGTAATGAGTGAATGCTTGGATAAGTGATGGGATGGTGTCTCTGAGCATCTGATATGCATTGATTGCTGGCATTTGATTCCTTGAAACGAAAAATATCAGTTATCAATCTTGGAATATAGTAGTTGTATCTGGGACCCCAGTGGAGTGGTCCTTAGTGAAGAAATTGATAAAGTTCAGAACAGTGCTGCTAGATTTGTAACAGGCAATTACTGCAATGAAACTGGGAGCATGACTGGAATACTTGGAAAATTAAGATGGGAGTCTCTCAGGAAAAGGAGAAAAGTCAGTAGGCTCATTCTTTCATACAAAGGTCTAAAGGGTACTGCCAGCATTCCAACAGATGACTTTGTTCCCCCAGCTAGGCACTGTAGAAATCACCATTCATTGTCGTTTCAGACCCTTACTGCAAGAACTGACATTTATAAAGAATCAGTCTTCCCGCGAACCATTAGAGATTGGAATGCCCTTCCCGATTTGATTATTTTGACAGCTGAAGGAGCTGATGATTGTGCAGCTAAGTTTACCTCTTTGGTTACAGCTAGGGACTACTTTCCCTTACCATAGGTCCTGGTGTATGAATGTCATATGACATGTCACCAGTAACAATTTTGATTCTGAAGGAGAAACATGAACCATCAGGCTGTGTAATATTGTCTTATTTTGGCTTGATTTTGGGTAGTAGCATTTCAGTCTCAATTATTTATGTAAATTTATTTACCTGAAAATACATTAAGACTGCCACGATTAATCGTATAATCGATTAATAGATCGATAAATTCCACAAAAATGATTATCATTTCTGATTTGCTGTTAATCGATTACTTGATAGGTACATTTTACTACCCAAAGTTATGCCTAAAATAGCTGGATGAGTGGCAAACAGTGCAGACCCTGATGAGACGCCGCATTATGCGGCGTCTCATCTGGGTCTACACTGTTTGCTCAGGCCTGTCTGTTCAAATGTACATATGGTAAAGTGCAACATATGGAAAGAGTCATGCTCAGATAGAAAGTCAGACAGGTAAAATAATGACAAAAACCTTAGCGATTACTAATCGATTATCGATCGCAATGATAGGACTGATGATCGATTATCTTTTCACCTCCGATTAGCCAGCCCTAAAATACATCAATTTCTTTTAAAAAAAAAACATTTTATAGACATGGTTCTGGTTTCTTCACATTATGCAGGGTTACATGTCACATGGAGTATTCTTTCATATCTCCAAGCTGCACACAGAGTTCGCGTTAACTCCAAATTTGGAGTAATTTACTCCATCTTTTTCATTTCTGACTACAACTTTTTGGAAAGTCTCAATAGAAAAGTATGGTAAAACTCCAACTTTTTCTGAAGGACAGCATTTTAACTCCAATTGTCAAAATCCTAGTGAGAACCCTGGCACATAATCCCCACGAGGAAGTGAAGCAGTATGAAGAGCTAAACATCTCTGATGCAAATGTGCCAGGGATTTTCCTAGTGCAACTTTAGGGCCGATAATCGACCCCAATTTTTCCCAATTTAGAGACAGATATTCCCAAACTTTATAACAGATTTCCCAATTTCTGATGATGTGCTACATTTTGATAACAAAATCATGAAAATTGAACAAAAATTGACAAAGTTACAGCTGATTTAAATTCCCAAATATAAATATTAGCGAGCTGTTTTTCCCAAACCCAGCGGCCCCTGGACCCTGATTTTGAAGGGTAGGAAAATCCCTGTGTGCGATATTCTTCGTAATTCTATTGCAAACAATGTTAGGTCAATGTTTTTGTGCAAGAACAAAGGAAATCATTTTACCTGTGTAAACCCCATTTTTCTCTATACAAAGTGGGATTTACAAGAGTTTCTGTTTCACAGATATACATATATGGTGAAAGAATTGTCAAAATGTGTACAGGAGATGTCTTTGATATACACCACAACCCCATTATAACACGGTTCATTATAATATGGTTCATTATAACATGGTTTGGATATAACACAGATTCAAGATGGATCCCAAAAATGTGTAGATTATATAGAAAAATGACCATAAATGGTCATTATCCCCACGCTTTTCGAAGAAAAAGTGGGGATATTGTAATTGTCTCCGTCGTCCGTACGTCTGTCCGTCTTACCGGACAACTCCTCCCACACTTTTACAGCTAGAAACTTATAACTTTGGGAACTGATAGGTCTTTGGTCTGAGGAGTGCATGACACTTTCGGAGTTTTGATCCTATCCCTAGGGGCCAGGCCAGGGGGTGGGGTGCCCCGGGGGTAAAAAATCAAAGTTTTCAGAACCTGGTCATGTGACATATCAAATCGAACGGCACAATGAGTAGAATACAAAACAATCAAAATTTGACCCCTAGGGTCAGGTATGAGGTCACCAGAGGTCAAAAACTTGGATTTTCACCCCTATAACCCCCTTTTTAACGATTACCGGATAACTCCTCCTACGCCGTTTCAGATAGAAACATGAAAATTTAGGAACTGATAGGTCTTTGGTCCTAGGAGTGCATGACACTTTCGGAATTTTGATCCTACCCCTAGGGGCCAGGCCAGGGGGTGGGTAGACTAGCTACTAGTCGGATATCATATTTTAAAGTTAATAAGTCATATTTTTCTATATTTTTTTTTACTTCTTTTTCCCTCTTTGATAACAACTTGTTTTAGCTTGGAAATGTCTGAGACAAGATTAAAGATATTTGATAAACACACCAGGAAGGTTGGTCATTGGTAAATATGACATTAACATCTAGGGGGTGGGGTGCCCCGGAGGTAAAGAATCAAAATTTTCAGAACCTGGTTGTGTGACATATCAAATCAAACGGCATAATGAGTAGAATACACAACAATCAAAATTTGACCCCTAGGGTCAGGTTTGAGGTCACCAGAGGTCAAAAACTTGGATTTTCACCCCCATAACCCCCTTTTTAACGATTACCGGATAACTCCTCCTACGCCGTTTCAGATAGAAACATGAAACTTTGGGAACTGATAGGTCTTTGGTCTGAGGAGTGCATGACACTTTTGGAATTTTGATCCTACCCCTAGGGGCCAGGCCAGGGGGTGGGGTGCCCCGGGGTAAAAAATCAAAGTTTTCAGAACCTGGTCGTGTGACATATCAAATCGAACGGCATAATGAGTAGAATACATAACAATCAAAATTTGACCCCTAGGGTCAGGTTTGAGATCACCAGAGGTCAAAAACTTGGATTTTCACCCCCATAACCCGCTTTTTAGATTACCTGATAACTCCTCCTACGCCGTTTCAGATAGAAATATGAAACTTTGGGAACTGATAGGTCTTTGATCTGAGGAGTGCATGACACTTTCGGAATTTTGATCTTAAGATTGGGTGGGAGTTGCAATTGAGAACTTATATAGTGGCGTATCTTTGAAAAAGCGTGGGGATATGCGATGGCGTGCCATCGACTGCGCGATTCTAGTTTTTCTATATAATCTACACATTTTTTGTTTGGATATAACACAGTTGTTAAACTTTAACACAGTTTCTGCTTTGGACCCCATTAATAGTGTTATAAAGAGGTTTTGGTGTACATGTAAGCAAAAGCTTACTGTCAGATCCTGTTAGTTGAGATTGTAATTGACTTTGAATGTACTTTGTTCTTGATAAATAAAATACTGTTGAGACCAAAATTTGTTCATGGAAAAACAAGACCAGTTACTATTTTTTCCCTAATAATTTCATGCATTTTAAGGTTTGATTTTTTTATTGATAGTTTACAACATGTTTATCCACAATTTCAGGCTCAGATGCCAGTGGTAGAGTTGTAAATCAGAACAGGAAGTTGCTTTCATCTTTGTCTAGTAGGAACAGCTTTGCTTGGCAGGCTGTTATAGCTGTAGATGCTGTTCTATTGAACTACAAGCTTTCAGAAACTGGGTTCCCAGTGATTTCTTTGTTTTATAAATGTATTGTTTTTGTTGTTTATCTATAAAACATTTTGTCGCTGCTTATAGCACTAGGTGCTTTAATAATCGTCTCGTGCATTTCTCATGGTTCTTAACTCTTAATATGCTGTTCGCGACAACCCCTATCTTTGGAAACAGTGTAGATCCAGATCAGATGGCTTCTTCAGAGGCCATCTGATCAGGATCTACACTGTTTGACATTTAATTTATGAATTTGTAGGAATAAATTACATCAAGTAATCTGATTGGTTCAAAGTCAGAATTGGGTGTGGCTAATCTGAATATTCAGCTGTATGTGCGCATGCATTAATATGTTAAAAATTCAAAATCTTTTTGTGCTCCTGATGAAATCCATCAATGCATACATAATCTCATTCTATCCTTGTTTTCTTCACTATGCCTGGGAACAATTTTAAGTTAACCCTTATCTTGCTGTTCAAGACAACCCCTATCTTTGGAAACAGTGTAGATCTAGATCAGATGGCTTCTGAAGAAGCCATCTGATCAGGATCTACACTGTTTGACATTCAATTTATGGATTTGTAATAATAAATTATATCAAGTAATCAGAAACAAATACTGGTATATATATACATGTATATATGTTATGCAGTATGTTCTATCAAAAACACAAATGATTCCAGGGATGGAATAACCTGAACTTGTACATTGTATTCTGTTTTAAATATATATAATATTTGAAAATTGCAAAAGAATATATCTCTGAAAAATAACACACAGGCGATGTGCCTCCACCCATCAGGCTTGGAGAAGTAGATTGGGCTGCATGGTGCTTCCTCACAGAGCTGAAACTGGCCAAACAAGAGTACTGGTAAACTGCTTAGAAGGCCTAAGCCTGCCCAGGCAAGTGATGCAAGCCAGACCACCCCTAGTTATAAACCCTAGTGGTTTCTTTGGGTGGCAGGGCTTGAGATGTCATTTCATTTCAATGTTGGTTAAGGTCCCATAAATCAGAAGCAACGTCTGCAAAATGATCTAAATAGTGTTGACGGGGATGTAAAACCTGAGACAAACACACAGTCAGTAGTTAACTAGATGGTTATGTGCACCCAAAATCAACTGAAATTTTTTAACAGAAATTTATTTAACAGTTTCATTCATAGTGAGTGGTCATAATCACGCGAACAAGTCCATGAAATGAACACCCCTAAACCCCACTTTATATAGAGAAAACTGGGGTTTAAGGGGGTATACATTATTTTTCTTATTTGCTGCAAGACATTGGTTGTGGGTACTTGTTAGAACTGCCTCAATGAGGCAATTCTAACGAGAACCCACAACCTGTATTTGCAGTATAAGGAAAAGTAGTACAACCAACAGCTAAGGTCATACGGAGAGGGGACCTCAGTTTAAAGACTCATCCAAAAGTCTGTAGAAAAGTAGCCCTTTTGCAAATGTGAAAAAATGCGCTATGTCTCACGGGTGTGTTATCGTAATGTTTTCAAGCTATTATCCAGACCATGCCTGATACGGATCCAGACCATGCCTGATACAGTGATCCAACATGTCATTTACATTACATTGGATTTCCGTATTGGTCCTAAGTATTGGGACAGACATGCCTAGGCAAACAGTGCAGGCCCAGATCAGACTGCATATCAGACTGCTCCTGAAGGAGCAGTCTGATCAGGGTCTACACGGTTTATCATTACGTCTGGACTTTTTGGACTCCTTCCTGGACCATGGAACAAATCTGTTAAAATTTTAGGAGAATGAAAGCAAGTTCTCAGGGTGTCCGAATTTTTAGGAATTTTACAGTAATAATAGCCGTAGCTGAGGCAATATAGTCCCATTGAAGTTGACAAGCTGTGTAATGAGTAGCCCTGTAAAGCCCACCTTATGTAAGAAAAATGGGGTTTTCAAGGGTATACCTTATTTGCCTTTTTACTAAAACATAGGTTGAGGGTACCTTGTTTACTCTAAATATTCAGACACCTCAACTCCTTACTGTGCTTGTTCTAAAATTTGAATAAGTACAAGATGATTTTGTGTTTAACCCTCTTTGTACCGAATGGAATCTTCCTCCTTATATATAGCTGGAGTCCATTTTAAAATTTAGGGGTGTCAGGTTGTGTTTTCTTCAAAATTTATTTGGAAAATGGCTGAACTTTCTGCAGCGTCTGGTCTAGGCCTGCACTGGTTGCCAGGGTACCCATTTTGGGGTTTCTGGCACAAAATTGGTTAAAATAGCTTAATGACCGGTAAGCAGTGTAGACCTTAGATGCCACATTCTGTGGGGTCTCATCTGGGTCTACACCATTTCAGTGTTCAATCTAGTCTGCACCATGGGTCTGCTTTTTACATGAGTGGCCTCCAAGTCCTAGATTGAACACTGCTGTTTGCTCAGGCCTGTCTGTCCTCCGAATACATAGGTTAAATACTGTACTCATTAAAAGAACAGAACACAATGTCTGATGAGTGCCTAAAGTGTTTGCAAAAAAAATCAACCATTTTTTCAATTTTTAAGAAAACACAACCAGACACCCCTAATTTAAGGCTAAATTTTGAAATGGACTCCTGCTATATATAAGGAGGAAGATTCCATTTGGTACAAACCAGGCTCCAAGGTTATAAAACATTTTTCATGCTCAACTCATTTGAGCATGAAATTTGTCCTGCTCACAAATTTTAAAATGCCAACAATTGTTGGCATTTTAGAATTTGTGAGCAGGAAAAATAACAGTCTCTGCTATCTGAGAAAGAAAAATCGCTCAACTTCTTAATAGTTAAATTTTTATGAGCACCACAAGTTTCATGCTCAGCTGAGTTGAGCATGAAAAAAGTTTTATAACCTCGGGGCCAGGTTGACCGAATGACAAGCACAGTGGGACTTATCCTCCAGGCGTCATGGTAATGAAATTATAGAGCCCGTTGTTCAAAACTAACTACATCGTTAGTTAACGAATCATTAAAATGTTGATCATTAAAAATGGCAGATATACTAAAATTTTTGCTGAAAAAATGTGAGTAGCTTTTGCATATGCAAAGGTTACTCACATTTTTTCAGCAAAAATACCAATTTTTTTATACTTGCTAGAACAGTTAAGAATGTAACCACTAACTAGCTCGTTAAGCTGACAAGGCTTTGAACAACTGGCCCCCCTAGTATTTACTCAAAGTATTGGAACACCTCAATTCTGTACCATACTTGTTCTAAAATTTGAAAAATGTACAATTATTAAACTCCAGAAGTCTTAAATTAGCTGGATATTTGGAAAAAAGTGTAGACCTTGATACATATAAGGCACCACATTTTGTGGCATCTCATCTGGGTCTATACCATTTGCTCAGTCTTGTCTGTCCGAATTTACATGTGGGCCCAGCAAAAACTCAGATCAGCCTGTGCATCCGCACAGTCTGATCAGAGTCTTTGTTGTATGCTCTATTGATAGCTAAGGGCCTAATGCTCCTTCATGCAGCAAGAAAAGTATCTGGTCAGAGTATACGGATGCACAGGCTGATCTGATTCTTCGCTGGGTGCACATGAAAATTGTAGGAGATGATGTGCCCCATCTCATATGGTTAATACAGTTTCCTGCATGAGGTCTAAAAAAATCTGTATTTCCTCTAACCAGACCAGCCCTGACTTTTTGTTCAACCTAAAGGAGCAGTCTGATCTGGGTCTACATTGTTTGCAACAGTGACTTTAACCCATTGCATGCGGGTAACCCTGAAAGGGGTACCTTGGCAAACAGTGCAGGCCAAGATCAGATGCCGCAGAACGCGGCATCTGATCAGGCCCTGATATCTCAGTTGGTAGAATGCCGCTCCGGGGAACGGCAGGTCAAGGGTTCGATCCAGGGCTGTGACATACCAAAGGTCGTTAAGAATGGTACTAGCTGCTCTTCGCTTGGCACTCAGATTTACGGGGTAGAGCCATGCAGCCCAATCTATTTCTTCAAGCCCCGTTGGGCAGGGGCTGCTACAAATTGTGTTTAACAGCATTTTAGTATAACCAATTTTGTACTAGAAACCCCAAACCGGCCCCGATAGCTCAGGTGGTAGAGTGTCCGCTCAGGGGAATGGGAGGTCATGGGTTTGATCCCGGGCAGCGACATACCAAAATAGTTAGGAATGGTACTAGCTGCTCCTCGCTTGGCACTCAGATTTACGGGGCAGAGCTAGGACTGGTCGACCCAGTGTCAGGATAATGTGACTGGGTGTGGTATCATGTAATGAGTCTGGGACGTAATACTACAGTGAGGCAGCACTATAAAAGTGGGCATTGAGCTCCCTATCGCAATCAGACACCATCGTGATATGACTTAAAAATTGTTGAAAGCGACATTAAACCCGAATTCACATTCACACACATGCACGTACACATGCACATGCACATGCACACACACACACACACACATGCACTATTTGCTAACAGAATTTTCCTTCAAAAATAGGATAGAAACGAAAAAATAGGCCTACCACGCCTTATATGACAAATGGACTTGTCCAACATATAGCAATGGGCGAGTCCACTAGTATACAATGGGTTATACTGGTTGTATAACCCATTGTTATACAACCAGTATAACCCATTGTATACTAGTAGTCAACAATAATTTATCCAGCAGTCAACAATAATTTATTGTGACAAGGATTTGAATTTGTTTGCTTTATTTGAGGTTTAACATCCCCGTCAACACTGTAAAGGTCATTTTGGAGACTTGCTTCCTATTTTGTGGGACTTTTACTTGACATTGAGATGGAATGACATCTCAAGCCCTGCCGCCCAATGAAACCAATAGGGTTTATAAGCATGGACGGTTCCAACTCGCACCGCTTTGCCTGGGCAGGCTTAGCTTCTCTAAGCGGTTTACCAGTACTCGTGTGCGGGTCGGTTTCACCTCTGCATGAAAGCATCATGCAGCCCACCTATTTCTTCAAGCCCCGATGGGCGGGAGCAGTACAGGGATTTGAAGGGTAAGGAATAATAACAAGCACACAATTGTCGCATCATCTATGTTTCGGAGATACAATACAAAGGAAAATATCACAAATTTAACTTCTTAATTACAAAAAAAAATATCACAGATTTTCTCTCAATTATGAAATATATCACAGATTTGCCAATTAAGTAAAAAATATATAACATTTTACTTACCTCTTAACCTTTAAGACACCGAGAGAAACTACATCAGTCCTACCAAAATGTGACTAACGTTTCCTCAATTTGAGTAGCTTTGATCTTTCAAGCTTCAACAATTAAAACAACAGATCCTAGCAAAAAGACTATAAATCAGATAATATGTCAGACTATCTGATTAAATTCTAGAAAAACGCACACTGGCTGTAGGAAGGAGATAAAATTCTAGAAAAAGCAGAGTATAATAGCGTTTATACGAATTCCAATAATGAACTATTAATAGACGGCACTAATTTTAGCATCCTCCAGCGTGGCTGTGACGTCATCAATTTCGGACAAACAAATGTGTACGAAATGCGTGTAAATGCAAAATCTGACAGGTTAAACCATTATCCATTTGCATTTTTCATCAATTGTTTCATGTTCAGAGGTAAAAATACTTTTGTGGTGTCCAGTACATTTTTTTTTTCGGTTTTACGGTTCTTTTAAGATTATTTGACTTATTCCCAGCCTGTGAGCCAAAACGGAGTACCCGGAGAGAAACTACCGGTCCTTCCTTTCATATGACGTGGTCTGAGCAAGACTTGAACCACCCGCTCTTACCAATTAGGTCCCGGAGGCTTGGACATTTATTTATTTATTTATTTATTTATTTCACATCTACAGAAATGATCCTTAGATTAAGGGCAGTCCTGGTCTAAGCAAATAGTGCAGACCCAGTTTTGACTGCTTCTTGTCAGTCTAATCAGAGTCTTCACTGTTTGTCATTTTATCTCCATCTTTTGGTCTTATCTGAATGACAGGTCTTCTTATTTTTCCCAGAAAATAGGATTCAGCATTTTATTTGTTTGTTTGCTGGTTGGATTTCAGGCTTAACGTCCGCGTCAACACTGTATAGGTCATTTTGGAGACGTTGCTCCCAATTTGTGAGACTTTTACCCAACATTGAGATGAAATGACATCTCAAGCCCTGCCGCCCAATGAAACCAATAGGGTTTATAAGCATGGACGGTCCGACTCGCACCGCTTTGCCTGGGCAGACTTAGATCCTCTAAGCGGTTTACCAGCAGTACTCGTGTGCGGTCGGTTTCAGCTCTTCGTGGAAGCATCATGCAACCCAACTATTTCTTCAAGCCCCGATGGGTGGGGCCGCATTTCATGCAAATTTGCCTGGGTCTGAGAAAAGTAAGGATGGGCTTCTTCATTGTTTTCTTCTAAACAAAACTGCTGTTGATGCTTTGGAGTTTGTTTTGTTTCTTTGTGGTTATATAAAACGTGGTTATATAAAACCGATAATAATAATAATAACAGCAATAATAATAATGCAATCAATTATCCAAAAACTTTGATTTTACAGCCGTAAAAAGTCACAATGTATGAATCAATTGACCTGTGCGTATACATCACGTAAACAATGTATCCTTTTAAAGAATACATTAAAGAACTTAACCTGTAAGACGACAACAGTCGTCTGCTTTGTCGTCTGCCGGTAACTTCAAAACTCATTTTTTTTTTTTTTTTTTGGCAAACGATGTGGACCCAGATCAGACTGTCCCTCTAGGAGCAGTCTGATCTGGGCTGGGTCCAGACTGTTTTCCTGGATGAAAATAATGTATATTTTTAAAAAGTTTGCAAGAAGATCAGCAGACGACATAAGCAGATGACATTTGCAGGTGTAGTTTTTCTCGGTATTTTAAGGGTTAAACGTATGGACTGTACAGTTTTCTGGGCCAGACTAGCTAGTTTCGGCCAATTAGACCTCATTATTTTCGTGAATTAACTCCGTGAAATGAACACCTCCATAATCCACACTTTATATGGAGAAAACCATGCAGGGTTTACTGGGGTATTCAATATTTTTCTTATTTCAGCTCCAAGACATAGGTTGTGGGTACTCGTTAGATTCGCCTCTATGAGGCGGTTCTAACCAGTACCTACAACCTATATTTTACGTATAAATAAGACCTGTATCACAAATTTTCATCTGAAAATTAACCATTTTGGGTATGAAAGAATACATCTGCGTAAATTGTTTGTCTGAAAGTCGTCACGTGACCGCGTGAGCTATATTAAGATATCGGTTTTTCCTTTTCATGACGTAGGCAGCCTGGCAATTCGTATAAACGCTATTAGTTTTCGAGATTGTAGCAGAGTTGAACACTATTTAGTTTCCATTGAACAGCCTGCTCAAAACGTTTTTTTTTTTTGTTTACATCAGGTGAACAAGTCTGTGAAATGAATGCACCCCCTAAACCCAACTTTATATAGAGAAAACTGGGGTTTACGGATGTATACATGATTTTCCTTATTTCTGCCCCAAGACATAGTTTGTGGGTACTCGTTAGAACCGCCTCAATGAGGCGGTTCTAACGAGCACCCGCAACCTAAGCTTGGAGTATAAATAAGAAAAATATCATGGATTTTCATAAGAAAAGTAGCCATTTTGGTGATGTGAAAAAATGCACTATGTGTCTCGGCAGTGTTATCGTAATGGTTGTGGTTTTACGGCCCTTCCAAGATTATTTCACTTATTCAGTTGAGCCATGCGATAATCAGAGATTGGCAAAAACTGGAGTGCCCGGAGAAAAACCATGCGGAACTAAGCATCTCACACGTGACCCCAGCCAGGCTTGAAACCACAGCCGCTTACTCATGTGTTGTCAGTTTCGGCTCTACCTGGAAGCACCATTCAGCTCAATATATTTCTCCAAGCCACGATAGGCGGGCGATTTTTGGTTTGATATTGTGTATGATAACTGAATAGTCGATTCTATGCTAGTTGAAATCTTACCAAGTCTTTTGTGAGCATATTTACGTAAGGTCAGAGCCGAAGCGTAATGTCGACATATTTTGATGGGGCCAAAAATAGACCTATCCTGATATGACCCTTTATAAAAATTCAGGTTGAAAAAATAAATCTGGAATAAGGACAAAGGAATAAGGACAAAGGAATAAGGAAAAAGGAATAAGGAAACAACTTATCACTCGTTGCAAACAGTGCAGACCCGTATCAGATAATGCAGAACAAGACGCCTGAGCAGGGCCTTCACTGTTTGCTTAAGGATCAAACAATTTTTATCAATGATTAAATTCTAATCAGCCTGGTACCCCTTAACTCTTAAATGCACCCCTTCTGTATGTGGGATGGGACATCCCATTCTGTACAAAATGGGAAAAAATATTTTTCCTTTTTTTTTTCTTTTATTTATTTGTGATTTTTCCTCATTACTAAAACCTCTTAGTTACTTATATACATTTTTACTTTACCTTATTTACTTACCTACCTGCTATTGAATCAACGTTGAAACAACGTTTAAAATGGTGTTTTAATGTTGAATCAAAGTTGAGTCAGTGTTGTATGCCTGCAAGATTACTTGCTTACTTACCTACTCACCCATTCACTTGCTTGCTTGTGTGCTCACACACTCACGCACTCACCCACTCAATCCTATTTCTTTTATTTTCCTCTGTATAGTTAAAAGCCATCTGTATTGTCCTTAGCTTTAGCAACTTCTTTTGAGTGTTTCCAGATTTTTGCCAGCTCTGGTAATAAAATACCTATTCTGACAGTCCAAAGCAGAAAGATGGTTTAATTGGAGATTAAAATCTGATAACAAAATAGAGAAAAGTCAGAAAAAGTCTGTATTTTGTAAGAGTGTACATCTGAAATTGTCGTCTTCTTATGTCCTCTGCTGAATCTGTTTGCAAACATTTTAAAAATATTTTTGCATACAGAAAAACAGTATAGACCCAGAACAGGCTGCTCCTAGAGGAGCAGCCTGATTTGGGTCCACACTGTTTGCAAAAACTAATTTTAAAGTACTTGGCAGACGACAAAGCAGACGACAGTGACTATGATTGGCAATCAGAATATGCCATACCTTTGCTAACACAGATCAGATGACAGCTTACAGTGCAAATACACTGTACATACAGATCAGATGGCTTCTTGGGGAGCCATCTGATCCAGAACTTTACTGTTTGTCCTGTTTGTTTGAATTAGGTTTTACATCCCCATCAACACTATTTAGGTAATTTTGGAGACATTGCTTCCAATTTTTTTTACTTTTACCCAACATTGAGATGAAATGACATCTCAAGCCCTGCCGCCCAAACAAACCATAAGGGTTTATATGTAGGGACGGTCTGACTCTCACCATTTTGCCCGGGCAGGCTTAGACCCTCTAAGTGGTTTACCAGTACTTATGTTGCGATCAGTTTCAACTCTGTGTGGAAGCATCATGTAGCCCAATCTATTTCTTCAAGCCCTGATGGATGGGGGTCTAATACTGTTTGGAATTCTGTTGGTGAATTTACATGTATAAGAATACTTTACATCAAGTAATTTAATTGGTTGATAGTCAAAAATGGGTGTGAAAAATTAATTTATTCAGCAAAACAAGGGTTAACCCTTGTCCTGCTGAGCCCGGATATGCCTTATCTTTGAAACAATGTAGATCCAGATCAGATGGCTTCTGAAGAAGCCATCTGATCAGGATCTTCATTGTTTGCCATCCAGTTTATGCATTTGTTGCAATAATTTGCATCAAGGAATCTGATTGGCTGATAATCAGTAGTGGGTGTGACATATTTAAATATTCAGCAGAACAAGGGTTAAGTAAGAAAAATATCACAGCTTTACCTCTGAAAAGTGTCATTCATACTCTGTAAAATAGCATTACCATAATGATAGCATTACCGTGGGGCACAATAGGCCTAAGCAAACAATGCAGACCCAGATCAGACTGCTCCTGAAGGAGCAGTCTGATCAGAGTCTACACTGTTTGCCATTCTGCCTACTCCATTTGGACTCCCTGCTGTATTGTGAAACAGATTTGTTAAAATTTTAGGAGAATTACAGCAAGTCATCAACGTGTCTTACATCTTACAATTTGTAAATAGGGGGTTTAGTCAGTCATTAACCCTTTTTGTACCAAATGGAATCTTCCTCCTAATATATACCAGGAGGGTGGATCTTAACAAACTCCAAACCACCACAGACTACCACAAATCACTACAGACCACCACAAACCACAATGCAGCTTTTTATTTTCAACATTTTTTAGATAAATGCAGAAAAAAATCATGAAACTTTACAAACCCTTGTTAAAACAATTTACAACATGCAGTGCATATTTATTATTACAGAATTCAGCATTATTATACAAGTAATATATACATGTAATAAAGAGTATTGTTATCCAGGATGGGATCTCTAAGACAATAAAACTGCAATTTATCTTTGAATTTTTTAATTTAAAATCAATCTCTTCTAAGGTATTTGATGGGACAAAGTAGAAAATATATCTTTGTAATGGGGAAAATAAAAAGTTTTTTTTCCGTGAAAACATAGTTTCAATGTAATTTTCATGAATGTATACAAAGTCAGTACCCGTAAGCATACTGTACACTTATTGATGATACCACAGCCATCTTTTCTGATAATTGCCCTTATTATAGACTACCAGTAAAAGAAGTCATAAATTTAACTAGCTACAGTCTCAATTTCTGTAAAATGATTTACTGCATCCATGATCCAGATGAAATGGTATTATAAAGGGCCATTATTTCACAAATATTCCCACACTTCTTCTTCAAAATTTACTTGGAAAATGGCTGAACTTTTTTGCAAACAGTGTAGGCCCTGATCAGACGTTGTGTTCTGCGGCATCTGATCTGGGCCTGCACTGTTTGCCAATGACCTGTTTTGGGGTTTCTGGTACAAAATGGGTTAACAGAATGACAAACATTGTTGATCCAGATGAGACCGCTAATTTTGAGGTCTCATCTGGATATCTGCACTGTTGCCATAGGCATCTGTACCAATCTGGTTATAGCATGACTGAGATATATGGATCTATAAAATTTTGTTCTGAATCACAGTCTCTCAGTGAGGATACACGATAGTCGTCCCTCCGTCGGCTTGTGGCATTTCAATAAACATGGTTTGCTTCACTTTCCCGATTTCCCTTCTTAGTTGATGGCCTAGCAGCTTTCTTCTTCCCTCCACAACTGCCTTGCAACTGTCCATACTATCTTGTATATCTGCTAGTCCTTTCCTGAACTCTTGCTTAGCGTTCCCAATTTGTTCATCTTGGTAGGCAAAGTTCTCTTTCAGTGCTGCCATCACGTTATAGGTGATATTCTGAATCAAACAAGAAATACTAGATTCATCTTAACCTTTAACCCTTGATCTGCTGAATATTTATAGCCCCGCTTTGAAAAAGTGGGGCTATATTGGATTTGCCATGTCCTTCTGTCATTCCGTGATTCCGTTAATTTGTGTTGGCTCCATAACTTTGTATCTGCTTAACATATTTTCATGAAACTTCACACAAATGTTAAACACCATAAGACAATGTGCAGAGCGAAGGAATTATAACTGTGGATTGCCTACTTTTGGAGTTATTGCCCTTTGAACATTTTCCGTAATTCCGTAATTCCGTGATTCCGTTAATTTGTGTTGGCTCCATAACTTTGTATCTGCTTAACATATTTTCATGAAACTTCACACAAATGTTAAACACCATAAGACAATGTGCAGAGCGAAGGAATTATAACTGTGGATTGCCTACTTTTGGAGTTATTGCCCTTTGAACATTGAAAAATGGCAATTTTAATTGTGTCCGCTTCATAACTCGAAAACCGTTTGAGATATTTTTAGGAAACTTCACACAAATGTTAAGCACTATGAGACGATGTGCAGAGCGCAGGAACCATAACTCTGCATTGCTTATTTTTGGAGTTATTGCCCTTTGAACATTGAAAAATGGCAATTTTAACAGTGTCCGCTTCATAACTCGAAAACCGTTTGAGATAATTTCATGAAACTTGACACAAATGTTAAGCACTATGAGACAATGTGCAGAGCGCAAGAACCATAACTCTGGTTTTCGTATTTTCTGTGTGTCTGTCTGTGTGTCTGTCTGTGTCTGTTAACAATTTTCGTGTCCGCTCCATAACTTTAAAACCCATTCATATATTTTCATGAAACTTCACACAAACATTAAACACCATGAGATGGTGTGCAGAGTGCAGGAACCATAACTCTGGATTGCCTAATTTTTGAGTTATTTCCCTTTGAATATTGAAAAATATCAATTTTAGCCGTCTTTGCTCGATAACTCAAAAACCGTTTGAGATAATTTTATGAAACTTCACACAAATGTAAAGCACCATATTACGTGTGCAGAGCGCAGGAACCCAAACTCTGGATTGTCTACTTTTTCAGTAATAGGCTTTTGAATATTAAAAAATGGCAATTTAAATATGTCCGCTCCATAACCGTCTCTGATATTTTCATGAAACTTCAAATAAATGAAAAGCACCTTGAGATGATGTGCAGAGTGCAGGAACCATAACTCTGGTTTGCCTACTTTAGGAGTTATTGCCCTTTGAACATTTAAAAAGGCAATTTTGACTGTGTCGGCTCCATAACTCACAAACCATTTGAGATATTTTCATGACACTTCACACAAGTGTAAAGCACCATGAGACAATGTGCAGAGCGCAGGAACCCTGACTCTGATTTGCCTACTTTAGGAGTTATTACCCTTTGAACATTGAAAAATGGAAGATGAAATTTAGTATAAACATGGACATTCTGGTAATGTATCATGCTCATTGAAATGAGGGACAAGGGCTCACAACTCTTAGAGTTTTTCCAGATAATGTAAAATTTTCAACAGTTATTTCTTGTTCATAACTGTTTTCTCTGCAGCTTAAATAACTTTCTTCTCTGACAGCGCTGAAGCGGGGCTATAGTCAGATCCTCTGACAGCTCTAGTTTAGATATCCCACACCCACTACTGATTATCAACCAATCAGATTACTTGTTGAAAATTATTGCAACAAATGCACAATCTGAATGACAATGAACTGTTTGAAAGATGAGACATGTCCAGGTTAAGATTCCAAGAAAATCTGCATCAGAAAATGTTATCTGTTCATGTTTATGTCGTCTATTGCATCTTCTTGCAAACTTTTCAGACATTTTTGCATACTGACAAACAATGTGGATGCCAAGGAAAACTGCATCTGAAGATGTTGTCTGTCAATGTTGTCTGATGAATCTTCTTGCAAACTTTTCAGACATATTTTTGCGTACGGGCAAACAGTGTGGACCCTGATCAGACTGCTCCTAGATGGGTCCATACTGTTTGCAAAAACTGGCTTTGAAAGTAACCTGCAGATGACAAAGCAGACAGCAAATGTTGGGATTGGCATCATTAGGGTTAATTAGTGCACATGCTCTGAAATGTGCACACCAATGCTTTGTCAAGAAATGCATGTCTTTTTGATACCAAATAATATAAGGTCACAAGCTGATGCAGTCTGTTGGAGTTGAATGAGTGGGTGTTTGTGTTTTAAGTCCCACCAACAGCTAAGGTCATACGGAGATGGGACTTCGGTTTAAAGACTCACCCGAAAGTCTGGAGAAGCCCGGGATCAATCCTGCGACCCATGGTTTACAAGGTGAGTAACTTAACCACTGCACCACGGAGGCTTCTCTGTTGGAGTTGAAACAATGCTAAAAGATCACTCTGACTATAAAGAGGAACAACAGGGTTTATATCAGTTTTAAAATTTAGGGGTCCAGTGGATGGAAATGTCACAATTTCAGAGGAAAACAATGTCCCCCCAACATAAATATATCTTAAACTACCACTTGACATTAATAACTAGGTTAAGGTCTCCAAAATGTAAGCTGCAAACAAGCCATTTTTGGCAAAAAACTGACAGTTTTCGGGAGCCTAGTACCTTTAAAAAACATCATTAAAAGGTCAGATGACCAGAACCTTATCAAATTTGGTAGACAGTAATTAAATATTGTACTGATTTTGACCAACATTCATCAATTCTTAAATGATATAGGGTACAAATAAGCCATTTTTTGGCCCCAAAAGAAAGGTTTTGGGAGCCATAGACCTTAGAGTGCAGACAAGCCATTTTTGGTCCAAAATTGCATGTTTTGGGGGACCTGTGACCTTAAAAAAGGTCAAGGTTGCAAAATCTAATCAAATCTGTGGTATGTTGTAATGATATATTGTACCAAGTTTGACTAAAATTAATCAATTTGTTAATGAGATATAGTGTAGACAAGCCATTTTTGGCCCAAAATTGTCTGTTTTGGGGGGCCTGTGACCTTGAAAAAAAGGTCAAGGTCACCAAAATGTAAGCAAATTTGTGGTATGTTGTAATGATATATTGTACCAAGTTTGACTAAAATTAATTAATTTGTTAATGAGATAGAGTGCAGACAAGCCATTTTTTGGCCAAAAAGTGACTGTTTTAGGGGCTTGTGACCTTGAAAAAAGAATTCAAAAGAACTTTTAGATTCTTGGATGTGATCTTAGATACAACTGCAATATTTTCTTTTAGTTGAATTATGAAAAATTAACGTAATGATCCAAAGTATTGGAACAGACAGGCCTGAGCAAACAGAGCAGACCCATATCAGACTGCTCCTAAAGGATCAGGGTCTACACTGTTTGCCATTCCATCTGCACCTTTTGGACACCTTGCTGGATCATGAAACAAATTTTTTGAAATTTTAGAAGAATTACAGAAAGTCCTCAAGGTGTCCAAATTTTTAGGATTTTTACAGTATATCATTTTATTATGGATACTCCAAACTAGGTCACTAGCAAACAGTGATGGCCCAGACCAGATCTTTTCTCTACCTGCACTGTTTATAAAAAGTTCAACCATTTGTTTGTTTTTGCGCCTGCTTAAAGCATGGCACTATACAGGGGTCCAGTTTTACATCCATTCATCTGTGAAGCTGTTAATATTTTGCAACCACCCTAACTTTCACCCTAGTGTAAGAATGCATTTCTCAAAAACTATAAGTGCTTCATTCATGATACTTTGCACAAACTTGCATCTAGGGACAGAAACTTTAATGCAAGCATCCATGTATGATGTATGACCTTGACCTATACATTTCATGGTTCTCTGACTGTTAACTATTGCGTCAAATCTAGTACTCACCCTAATTTAAGAGTCCATATCTCAAGAACTGTAAGAGCTTCATTAATGATATTTGCATCTAGGGATGGCCACTTTTACGCAAGCATCCATAGTTGACCTTGACTTATATTTCATGGTTCATTGACTTTGTGATTTATTGAATCCTAGCATCCACCTTAATGTTCATTAAAATCAAAAATGAGTTCCTTTAAGAGCAATGAAAACATTCATAAGAAAGAAGATGGACCATACTAAGTAGTTTCGGCTAATAAAGCCTCATCAGTGACCCTGTAATGATCCGGCAAAGAAAGCCAAAGGAAACATACTGCAATTTTGCGAATTTCGAATAGGCAGTCGATTCAAAGACTGATATAAATCAAAATGGGGTCCAAATAATTAAAAACCTGTCTAGAATGAGTCTAAATCAACAATTTATTTCTGATTTCTCAGAATATTCACGATGATCTCAAAGGACCAAAAGTAAAATATAAACTGCACTATGGTTGATGTACGGGGAGACGTTTTACGGCTGCCACACGGCACAACACCAGCTGCAGTGAAGGCAAATAAAAATCAAAAATGAGTTCCTTTAAGAGCAATGAAAACATTCATAAGAAAGAAGATGGACCATACTACGTAGTTTCGGCTAATAAAGCCTCATCAGTGACCCTGTAATGATCCCGCAAAGAAAGCCAAAGGAAACATACTCCAATTTTGCGAATTTCGAATAGGCAGTAGAAGCCTCCGTGGTGCAGTGGTTACGCTACTCGCCTTGTAAACCAGGGATCGCAGGATCGATCCCGGGTTTCTCTAGACTTTCGGATGAGTCTTTAAACCGAGGTCCCGTCTCCGTATGACCTTCGCTGTTAGTGGGACGTAAAACTAAAACTCACTCACTCACTCGAATAGGCAGTCGATTCAAAGACTGATATAAATCAAAATGGGGTCCAAATAATTAAAAACCTGTCTAGAATGAGTCTAAATCAACAATTTATTTCTGATTTCTCAGAATATTCACGATGATCTCAAAGGACCAAAAGTAAAATATAAACTGCACTATGGTTGATGTACGGGGAGACGTTTTACGGCCGCCACACGGCACAACACCAGCTGCAGTGAAGGCAAATAAAAATCAAAAATGAGTTCCTTCAAGTCTGTTTCTCAAGAACTATAAGCTCCATTATTGACACTTGGTTCAGGCTTCTATCCATCTAGGGATTGCAACTCTAATGCAAGCATCCATACTTGACCTTGAAGTATTTCATGATTCACTGACTTTGTGAACTTTTATATCAAGCCTAGCATTCTACAATTTGAAATGCGCCAGTCGTTAGGCGGAAGAATCTTTTCAGGACTGAATGGATTTTCATCTCATGTTAGAAAGTTGTTAGTCAAAAAATTTAAATCTAATTGCCCGAATAACCCCTCTGGGGGGATATTGACACCAGGAAGGTGCTTAACACAGTTTACATACACCAATTTTTGTTGTGCCTGCATTAACCCTTATCCTGCTGAATATTCAATTTAGCCACTCCCATTTCTGATTTTGAACCAATCAAATTACTTGATGTTATTTATTCCTACAAATTCATAATCTGACTGTCAAACAGTGTAGATCTTGATCAGATGGCTTCTTTAGAAGCCACCTGATCTGGATCTACTCTGTTTGCAAAGATAGGGGTTGTCGTCAACAGCAGGATATGGGTTAAGCATGGCACCATATAGGACTCTGGTTTTTATGCCCCGAATGGTGGAAAGGGCATATAGCATTGTCCCTGTCCGTCCATCTGTTCGTCCGTCCGTCAGAAACTTAAACGCAGTCAATAACTTCCTTATTTCTTGATGGATTTTAAAATTACATGGCAGAAATGTTAACCATCATGAGACGACGTGTCACATGCGAACCCCAGGTCCATCCCTCCAAGGTCAAGGTCATACTTAGAGGTCAAAGGTAAAAAAAAAAGGGTATGAAACTTAAACGCAGTCAATAACTTTCTTATTTCTGGGTGGATTTTGAAATTACTTTGTAGAAATGTTAACCATCATGAGACGATGTGTCACATGCAAAACCCAGGTCTGTACCTCCAAGGTCAAGGTCATACTTAGAGGTCAAAGGTCAAAAAAGGGTCCGAAACTTAAATACAGTCAATAACTTACTTATTTCTGGATGGATTTTGAAATTACTTTGAAGAAATGTTAACCATAATGAGACGATGTGTCACATGCAAACCCAGATCTGTACCTCCAAGGTCTAGGTCATACTTAAAGGTCAAATGTCAAAAAAGGGTCCGAAACTTAAACGCAATAACTTACTTATTTCTGGATGGATTGTAAAATTACTTTGAAGAAATATTAACCATCATGAGTTGATGTGTCACATGCAAACCCAGATCAGTACCTCCAAGGTCAAGGTCGTACTGAGAGGTCAAAGGTAAAAAAATGGTCCGAAACTTAAACGCAGTCAATAACTTTCTTATCTTTGGATGGATTTTGAAATTACTTGGCAGAAATTTTGGCCATCATAAGACACAAAACCAAGGTCCTTACCTACAAGGTCAAGGTCATACTAAGAGGTCAAACGTGAAAAATGGGTCCAAAACTTAAACGTGGTCAATAACTTTCTATCGATGAATATGAACATAGACATATTTTCAGGCGGGGGCATCTGTGTCCTTCGGATGCATTTCTAGTCTTTTCATTAGTTTGTCCATTTGTTTGTCACTCAGTCATCCTGTGCGTCAACCAGAGTGTTCAAGCCCATTTCTCAAGAACTTACAACCACAGGTGCATCTGGAGGAGGCAACATTCCATCACCCTTGTCAATAGGGTCTTCGCTTGAGGAAAAGTATTTGCTCCTGTGGAGTGTAATGGAGTGTTTGTTTGTTTGATTTGAGGTTTAACGTCCCCATCAACACAGCATAGGTCATTTTGTAGAGGTCCCTTCCAATTTTGTGGGACTTTTACCCCACATTCAGATGAAATGACATCTCAAGCCCTGTTGCCCGATGAAAACAATAGGGTTTATAAGAATGGACGGTCCGACTCGCACCGCTTAGCCTGGGCAGGCTTAGATCCTCTAAGCGGTTTACATCATGCAGCCCATCTATTTCATCATGCCCCGATGGACGGGGTCCAGTACTGGAGTGAGATCAGAGAAAGAACTGAAGTTGAGTGAAGTATGAACAGAGTAAAACAGTTGGCAAACCTATACATAGATTGATCAGAAGCTAAATTTCTTCACTCTATGGCTGACTCGGTGTCCACTCTATGTCCACACTGTCCTGGAGTGCTGATTTCAGCTTGTCTGTATTTGTTTTTGTTTGTTTGATTTGAGGTTTAACGTCCCCGTCAACACTGTAAAGGTCATTTTGGAGACGTTGCTTCCAATTTTGTGGGACTTTTACCCGACATTGAGATGAAATGACATCTCAATCCCTGTCGCCCAATGAAAACAATAGGGTTTATAAGCATGGGCGGTCCGACTCGTGCGCACCGCTTTGCCTTGGCAGGCTTAGATTCTCTAAGCGGTTTACCAGTCCTCGTGTGCGGGTCAGATTCAGCTCTGCGTGGAAGCATCATGCAACCCATATATTTCTTCAAGCCCCGATGGGCGGGGGCCGAGCTTGTCTGTATAAAATATTGCACTGTTGTCTGAACTTTTATACAAATTGTTTACATATTAAAGTTTAAAGAATTATCAACTAATACCATTCAAGTTCTATTGTGGATTAAGTTAAATATGTGGTAAGTTAATATGTATTGTTTTATTTTAATTATGTACATGTGTACACGTAACTGTAACTGGGATAGTTGCTGCTGTTGTTTTGAGCATTTAATATTTGTCCAAGGTGCAGTTAACCTCCGGGCTTAGAGTAGAATTTAGTGGGAACAGAGCAGAAAATCGAGTGGAGTGAGAGCAGAAAAGGGAGTGAGAGCAGAGACTGGTGTGAAGTGCAGTGAGAGTTATGAATAGAGAGAGCAGAAAATGGAATGGAATGAAGTGGATTGAGAGTAGAGAATGGAGTGGAGTGAGAGCTGACAGTGGAGTGAATGGAATGGATCAGAGTGAGAGCAGAGAATGGAGAGAGTGGAATGGAGTGGAGTGAGGGCCTAGAATGGATTGAGTGGAATGGAGTGGAGTGAGAGCAGAGAATGGAGTGAGTGGAGTGAGAGAAGAGAATGGAGTGGAGTGAAGTGAGAGCAGAGAATGGAGTGAGTGGAATGGAATGGAGTGAGAGCAGAGAATGGAGTGAGTGGAATGGAATGGAGTGAGAGAAGAGAATGGAGTGGAATGGAGTGAAGTGAGAGCAGAGAATGGAGTGATCAAGTGGATTGGAGTGGAGTGAGAGCAGAGAATGGAGTGATCGAGTGGAATGGAGTGGAGTGAGAACTGACAATGGGGTGAGTGGAATGGAGTGAAGTGAGAGCAGAAAATAGAGAGAGTGGAGTGAGAGCAGAGAATGGAGAGAGTGGAATGGAGTGGAGTGAGAGCAGATAATAGAATGGATTGAAATCTGAGAAAGAGTAGAGAAATGAATGGAGTGTAGTGGAATGAAAGCAGAGAATTGAGTGAAGTGAGAGCAGAGAATTGAGTTGAGTGGAGTGAGAGCAGAGGAATGAATTGGAGTTGAAATATGAGAGCTGGTAATAGAGAGAGAGAGAGGAATAAAATTTGGAAGGGAATGGAGTGGATTGAGAGTAGAGAATGGAGTGGAGTGAGAACTGACAATGGAATGAGTGGAATGGAGTGGAGTGAGAGCAAAGAATGGAGTTAGTGGAATGAAGTGTTGTGAGAGCAGAGAATGGATTGAGTGGAATGGAGTGGAGTGAGAGCAGAGAATGGAGTGGGTGGAATGGAGTGGAGTGAGAGAAGAGAATGGAGTGGAGTGAGAGAAGAAAAAGGAGTGGAGTGAGAGAAGAGAAAGGAGTTGAGTGAGAATTGACAATGGAGTGAGTGGAATGGAGTGGAGTGAGAGAAGAGAATGGAGTGGGTGGAATGGAGTGAAGTGAGAACAGAGAATGGAGTGATCGAGTGGAATGGAGGGAAGGGAGAGCAGGGAATAGTGAGTGGAATGGAGTGGAGTGAGAGCAGAGAATCGAGTGAGTGGAATGGAGTGGAGTGAGAGCAGAGAATGGAGGGAGTGGAATGTAGTGGAGTGAGAACTGACGATGGAGTGAGTGGAATGGAGTGGAGTGAGAGCAGAGAATGAGGTGAGTGGAATGAAATGAGAGCAGAGAATCGAGGTAGTGGAATGGAGTGGATTGAGAACTGACGATGGAGTGAGTGGAATGGAGTGAAGTGAGAGCTGAGAATGGAGTGAGACCAGAGAATGGAGAGAGTGGAATGGAGTGGAGTGAGAGCAGAGAATGAAATGGAGTGAAATCTTAGATTGAGAGAGAGTAGAGAAGTGAATTGAATGCAGTGGAATGAAAGCAGAGAATGGAGTGAAGTAAGAGCAGAGAATTGAGTTTAATGGAGTGAGAGTAGAGGAGTGAATTGGAGTTGAAACGAAAATGAAAATCATGATCCAAAATGTGTTTGAGCCATTGAACTCCTGCATACCTTTTCCAAGTCTTTCATTCTTGCTCTATCTTTTGCCACAGCACTTTCAACATTCACAATCCTAGCATCAAGAGCATAAATACCATCTGCTATTCTTTGATCTACTTGACCCTGAAATAATTACAAATAGATCTTGTTAGCCCTTAACCTTTGCGCTGCTGTTCATGGCAACCCCTACTATGCAAACTGTGAAGATCCTGATCAGATGGCTTTTCTGATCAGGGTCTACACTGTTTGTCTTTCAGTTTATGAATTTTGAATGAATGTTTTATTTCAAATAAAATGAGAGGTTGATAGTCAGAAATGGGTGTTGCAAAATTAATTTATTCAGCATGACAAGGGTTAAGGTTGATAGTCAGAAATCTGTGTGCAAAACTATTTTATTTAGCATGACAAGGGTTAAGGTTGATAGTCAGAAATCTGTGTTGCAAAATTATTTTGTTTAGCATGACAAGGGTTAAGATTGATAGTCAGAAATGAGTGTTGCAAAATTATTTTATTCAGCATGACAAGGGTTAAGGTTAATAGTCAGAAATTGGTGTTGCAAAATTATTTTATTCTTGATGACAACTGTTAAGGTTGATAGTCAGAAATGGGTGTTGCAAAAGTAATTTATTCAGCATGACAAGGGTTAAGGTTGATTGTCAGAAATGGGTAGTGCAAAAATATTTTATTTAGCATGACAAAGGTTAAGGTTGATAGTCAGAAATGGGTGTTGCAAAATTAATTTATTTAGCATGACAAGGATTAAGGTTGATAGTCAGAAATGGGTGGTGCAAAATTAATTTATACAGCATGACAAGGGTTATGATTGATATTCAGAAATTGGTGTTGCAAAATTAATTTATTTAGCATGACAAGGGTTAAGATTGATAGTCAGAAATAGGTTTTGCAAAATTTAATTTATTCAGCATGACAAGGGTTAAGGTTGATAGTCAGAAATGGGTGTTGCAAAAATATTTTATTCAGCATGGCAAGGGTTAAGGTGTCAAAACAACTGTAGAAGAAGGTGACCTTTTCAGGACTATCTGTTTCTTATTTTTCAAAGAGAAAGGGCTTGACATTTCATGTGAACTATCTGGCAGGTGCTTCCTATGAAATGAGCCCCGCCAAGCGAATTTGTGTCTTCGAGCATTCCGCCATGACAAATTTTAACTGCGCATGCCCAGCCATTCAGAGGGGCCAGGGATATGGCTTTCTGTCTGAAGGTTCCTCTTGATTCACTGCTTGTATGAGCGAGTAGCGATGGTTCTGGCGAGACTGCGCGGATGCGCAGGCTCGCCTGAACCTTCGCTGCTCGCATAGGTGATAAGTACCAAAATCGCTTGACGGGGCCCAAATATCAAGCTTTGCCCTGAAATTCAATTTAGAATCCATCTGTTACAGTTTGCTATTTTATGCTGGGAAAACCTCATAATTGTACACAACAAATAGATGCCACAGAACAGCATGTCTGATCAGGATCTTCACTGATTGTGGAAGTTCTAGCCATTTTCTAAACAAAATTCTAAAAAACTAGAAATGTGTCAATACAACACAAATGCCCCCGCCCAGGGGCCTACCTCCCCCTCCCCCACAAAAAAATGACATATTACAATAACACATGTCCTTAGGTCATTGGCATAGATTGGTGTATGGCTGATTAAACCTTGAAAAAATAATTATCAACATACCAAATAGGAACTCAATCCATCAAATGGTTTGGAAAATATGAGCTCTTACAAACGTTAACATTAACATTTCTAAGTCTGCAACCTTGACCTTAAGGTCATGGGCAGGGGTTAGTTTATGTCTGAATGAAACTTTTGACCTGCATCAATCATCATTCCAAATATGAAGCAAATCCATCACATGGTTCAGGAAATATCGACTCTCAAAAAATATAATATAAAACAAATTCTATGTCTGTGACCTTGACCTTTAGGTAAGGGGTAAAGGGGGGGGGGGTATGGCTCAATGAAACTTTGGACCTGCAACTATTGTCATACCAAATATGAAGCAAATCCATTATAAAGTTTGGAAAATATAAGCTATTGACATGTCTGCGATCTTGACCTTGAAGTCATAGAAATGGGTGGGAATATTACTGAATAAAACATTGGACCTGCATCTATCATCAAACCAAATATGAACCAAATTAATCATAAAAGTTCAATTTCAACGTGATACAAATACCTTAACCAAAGTCTTAAACATTAAAAATTTTCTAAGTCTGTGACCTTGACCTTGAGGTCATAGGTATGGGTGGGGGTATTGCTGTATAAACCATTGGACCTATATGTATCATCATACCGAATATGAACCAAATTCATTACATGGTATGGAAAATATGAGCTCAAGTTCTACCTGGTACAAATACCTTAACCTGGGTCTTAAACATTAAAAATTTCAAAGTCTACAACCTTGACCTTGAGGTCATGGGTATGGGTGGGGGTATTGCTGAATAACATTTGGACCTATATCTATCAACATACTAAATATAAACCAAATCCATTGTATGGTTTTGAAAATATGATCTCAAGTTCTACCTGGTACAAATACCTTAACCTGGGTCTTAAACGTTAGAAATTTCTGAGTTTGTGACCTTGACCTTGAGGTCATGGGTATGGGTGGGGGTATTGCTGAATAAAACTTTGGACCTATATCTATCATCATACTAAATATAAACCAAATCTATTGTATGGTTTGGAAAATATGAGCTCAAGTTCTACCTTGTACAAAAACCTTAACCTGAGTCTAACAGGATTACGTACTTACGTACGTACACACTTTCGTACAGAAGGACGTACATTCGGACACCCGTACGCACGTACACACGTACCCACGGATGCACGTACGGAAAACCGAAAAACTATATGCCGCCGGCATCATACAATGCGGGGGCATAAAAATAATTCAGTCTAATTTCAGAATTGTGTCATGGGTTTTGTACAAGCTTAAATTATGCCAAAAATGATGTGATCATGCGAGATTATCCTATGGCATATTTCTTATCGTACCTCATAAACACAGACGGATGCATGTCTCACTTATTTTCATGAGGTTGCGGGTTTGACAACTTTTTTTCTTTAAGATTGATTATGAAATGTTTTCAACGGTCATTCTTTCCCTTCTGCTGATTTAACCCTTCTTCCTTCTTATATATAGAAGGAGTCCATTTTAAAATGTAGGGGTGTCAGGTTGTGTTTCTTCAAAAGTGATTTGGAAAATGGTTGAAATTTTTGCAAACAGTGCAGACCCTGATCAGACGCCGCATTTTGCGGCGTCTGATCTGGGCCTGCACTGTTTGCCAATTACCCGTTAAGGTGTTTCTGGTACAAAATGGATTAAGAAGGGCAATTGTCAGTTTCTTGCAAAAGAAAATGTATTATACTGGTTAACTGCTAAATACATATGTAAAATAGAAGTGAAGGCAATAATTAGGAATCAATACAATTAACCCACAGCTCCCATCAGAGACACCAAAAGGAAAGAAACACAAACATGAAATAACTAGATGCTAATAGAAACATCAATAGCGGAAAGCCAAAAGAACAGTTACTTTCCCACAAAATGGCCAATTGACAATCCAAAACAAAAGGAAATATAAGCGATACACACACTCAAAGACAAACCATAACAAAAATAAACCATGACAGAATAACTACCTTGGAACGGTTAGTGAAACAAACTCATCTGGGAGGCTTAAATTGATTTTACGTGGCCGCAATCCTCGCCCTGACTTCCGTCGTGATTTAGACAAACCGTTGGTTCAGTCCGCATGAAGGCCTCCTAACTCAACAGTGCAACATCTCTGAGAACACAAAAATCAAACAACCACAGAGATGAAATAATGGGCGATTCTAACAATAATTATTGTCTATAACATTTTGTTTCTTGGAGTAATGATGTGGAAAAGACCCTATATAACCTATCATACTGCTAACTGGGATTCTTTATAAAAGCAAATTCATTATCACAATAATAGGGAACAAACACTGTCGTTATAATGCAGGTCCTCGGTATTTAAAAGCAGAATTAGGCTTAATTTTAGCTGGTTTTGATAGCGAAATTTTACTGCAAAATTATGTAAATGTACAGTAAAATTACTTTATTAAGACCACCCTTGGGACTGTTCAAAAGTGGTCTTAAAGACAACTTTTGAACAGTCCCAAAGGTGGTCCTTGACCAGAGGAGGCTGTGGGCAGAAAACACAAAGACAGATTAAGTGCACCCTTCAAAATAAGCTTTTTAAAGCAGAATTAGTCTTAGTTTTAGCTGGTTTTAATAGCAGAATTTTACTGCATATGTATAATAAAAAAAACCTACCATAATGCTGCTCCAGCCATCAGTTGCTTTCGTGATCATAGTGGTAAATTTTGTATCTAGCCTGTCTATATTGCCACTGAGAGCTGATCTGTTTCCTTCAATCATATCACGGAGCTCCATCATATTGGCCTTTGACCTGTCTTCTAGATTGTTGAGACGATTTAGGGCATCACTACGCAAGTGCGATATCTCAGACCGCTGTTCTCCTGCTTGCCTCTCCAGCTCTCCGATCATAGATATTACCTGCAAGCATTTTTACAGAATGTCAGGTTAACCATTGTCCTCTAAATAATTTAATCTGCCACACCCACTACCGATTATTAACCAATCAGATTACATCATGCAAATTATTGAAACAAATTCACAATCTGAAAGGCGAACAATGTAGATCCTGATCAGATGGCTTTGTCAGAAGCCATCTGATCAGGATCTACATTGTTTGTAAAATAAGGCATATACGGGCTCAGTGAGCAAGGCAAGGGTTAACAAGCCTGTTGACAAGTCCGCGAGGCCCCGCCCATCGAGGCTTGGAGAAATGGATAAATAGATTGGGCTGCATGATTTGCCCCCTCCCCACCAGCCAGTAAAATCTTTAATTGACTGTTCCAAGGTGGTGCTTCTGTTTTCTTTGCATGGACAGTCAACCCTCTTTTATCCGACATTCGTTATGACGGCAAAACTTGCTATAACGGCAATTTGAATGGAATGACTACCCTGTGGGCTTCCCTTGGATTGGAAATGCACAAATTGAGTCCATAGTCATGAAAGGGTCTTGTAATCTAATACTCAAAGAAATAAATATTATAGTGAGGCGATTCTAACAATGTCTATAACATTTGTATCTTGGATTTATAATGGGGAAAATGCCTTTTATTACCAATCATACTCCAAACTGGGATTCTTTATAACAGCAAATACTTTATAACGGCACAATAACTGGGAACAAATTCTGTCGTTATAAGGACCACTTTTGAACAGTCCCAAAGGTGGTCCCAGACCAGAGGACACTGTGGGCTGCAAACACAAAGAAAGATTAAGTGCAGCCTTCAAAATAAGCTTTGTAAAGCAGAGTTAATCTTAGTTTTAGGTGGTTTTAACCCTTGTCCTGCTGAGCCTTTCAAACAATGGAGATCCAGATCAGATGGCTTCTGAATCTGATCAGGATCTTCATTGTTTGCCATCCAGTTTATGAATTTGCTGCAGTAATTTGCATCAAGTAATCTGATTGGCTGATAATCAGTAGTGGGTGTGACATATTTAAATATTCAGCAGGACAAGGGTTAATAGGGGAATTTCACTGTACATGTATGTTTTTATCTTATTTTCCATCAGTCTGCTCTAGCATTTTCTGCAGTGCTTGAAGGAACTTCACCTTTGCCTTGCTGAACCAGGACATGCTCTGCCTTTGCAGTGTAAATCCAGATTAGCCATCTAATCTGGGCCTTCTGTGTTTGGCATCTCTGTCTCTCTATATCTCTCTCTCTCTCTTTGCCGCCACCCATTGGGGCTTGGAGAAATAGATTGGGCTGCTTGATGCTTCCACGCAGAGCTAAATCTGACCACACACCATTACTGGTAAACAGCTTAGAAGGACTAACCTGCCCAGGCAAAGGCGTGTGAGTCAGATCATCCAATGCATCTAAGCCTTCTGGTTTCATTGGACGGCAGGGCTTGAGGTGTCTTTCCACCTCAGTGTCGAGTAAAAGTCCCACAAAATTGGAAGAAAGGTCTTTCAAATGACCTAAATAGTATTGAAGGGGACGTTAAACCCCAATTCAAACAAACAAAACTCTCTCTCTCCATTTTTGCAAGGGAGAAAACTAGTATTTTGAAAGCACTTGCTAAAAACTAGTATTATACCCCCTACCTCTGCATCAAGTCTGTGGATATCATTTAATAACTTTTCTCTAGAGCCCAACTGTTGTCCTTCCAGTCGACGCAATTCATCCATCATGAACTTCAGTTCTTTGCTGTGTCGCCCAATAGCAGCGTCACCTCGTACAATGCGTCCCTTGAGATCTTGCAGTGTGGTGACATGGTGAACTTCGAGATTATTTACGGCCTTATTTGTCCCCACAACAGCCAAATCACGACCTCGTATTTCTCCTTCCAGAGCCTAAAATAATAAAATGTAAATAGTACCATGTAGACTTTAACCCTTTGAATGCTGCATAAATTTCTAAAGCAAATGAAAAATCGTTTTTTTTTCTTCTTTTTTTTTTTCAGAGAAAGAACGTTGTGACATTTCGTGTTTCATGTGAAAATTATGCCTAGCCATCCTGTTGGCAAGTCCATGTAATGAACACCCAATAAACCCCACTTTAAATAGAAAAAACTGGGGTTTACAAGGGTATACATTGTCTTATTTCTGCTCTAAGACATTAGGTTTTGGGCACCTACAACCTATTTTTGAGTATATCATGGATAATATAACAAATTTTCATCAGAAAATTAACTTTTTAGAGATATGAAAGGGTGTACACGATGTCACATGGATATGTAACCTTAACCCTTTTTGTACCAAATGGAATCTTTCTCCTTATATATAGCAGGAGTCCATTTCAAAATTTAGGGGTGTCGGGTTGTGTTTTCATCAAAATTGATTTGGAAAATGACTGAACTTTTAGCAAACAGTGGAGGCCCTGATCAGACGCCGCGTTCTGCGCCGTCTGATCTGGGCCTACACTGTTTGCCCAGGTACCCATTTCGGGGTTTCCGGTGCTAAATGGGTTAACCCTTTTTGTACCAAATGGAATCTTCCTCCTTATATATAGCAGGAGTCCATTTCAAAATTTAGGGGTGTCAGGTTGTGGTTTCTTCAAAATTGATTTGGAAAATGAATGAACTTTTAGCAAACAGTGGAGGCCCTGATCAGACGCTGCATTCTGCGGCGTCTGATCTAGGCCTGCACTGTTTGCCAGGGTACCCGTTTGGGGGTTTCTGGTACAAAATGGGTTAATGAGACGATAGATATGATATATAAAGCTTTTCAAAGAATGAAAATGCCATCTGCTAGTCATGATCGGCACTCAAAAGGTTAAATAAGCTGTAGTTACCCAAACCATGTCCTCACACCACTCAGATGAGCCTGCACATCCATTCTGTCTCTTCAGAGTGCTTTATATGGATGCTTTCTGACCCAATGCAGTCAAAAATTCTACATACTGATTTGAGAGGCCTCACTGAACACAAATTAACATACCGGGTAGTCCGTATTTTGCCTGCCTCTGATAAACCATCAACTCAAAATAAGTGAAATACCGGTAATCTTGAAAGGGCTGTAAAACCAAAACCAAAAAGAACAAAAAATATGGCTTTTCATGACTTGTATATAATTTGGTGCCTTGGTCAGGATCATGATGTGGAAAGGGTACTTGTACCTGCCCTTTTTCACAGAAAATAATAATAATAATAATAATCAAACTTATTTATAGAGGGTAACACATTTAGCAAAAGTACTAATCTTCCATGTGGCCCTCTTTTCCTGGGTAGGAACCAGTACTAAGCAATGTGGATAAAGTTTCTTGCTCAAGGAAACAACACATGGCGCTTGCAAGGATCGATTCGGCTACCTCTCAATCTCAAATCCGATGCTTTACCACTGCACCACAGTGCTCCAACTATTGATGCTTCCTTTTTGTTTTCCTGATTAAAGGGTCAGCTCTTTAAGAAAAGAATGTGCTCCTGAGGACCAAAGTCTTTCCTTTAAGAAAAAAACAAAACAAAACATTTTTTAATCTTTGACATGGGAGGCAAAAATACATGAATTTTTTAAAAGACTTCCTTCCCATGAAGGTGGATTTGTTCCCTTTAAATGCTTAGTGGTAGAAAGATGCCTATTTGAGAAAATAAAATATATAATCATTAATATAAATTTAGGTGGAATTTAGTAAACTCTTATTGTTGAGTATGAGCCTCTCTAGGCTTTGAACTGACATTTTTCTGGTTCTGTTTTTTATCCTTCATGCTCTATAAAACGTTCTAGAGTAGATAACAATCGGTCTTCTTTTTTCATACTTTCCGAGGAAGAAGGCCTGACAGTTCAATGTCAAGACTTATTCCGAATGAAAAAATAAGAAAGCAAATGCTTTGAAGAATGCCGCCTACTATAGTCGTGATTTGTGCGTAATGGTTAAGTCATGTAGTAAAAGTATCAAATGCAAAAGTGTTGCTTGTCTATCAGACTTTGTCCAATATGATATAACATACACTACCTCTATATCAAAGTTAAGCCTCTCCACAACTTTTGCAATGATGCCAATATGCTGTTGCAGCAACTCGCTTGTATGCTTCTCCATGTCTAATCCTTGTTGCTGCTGCAAGTTTGATATAATTGCGTCTTTGTTACCAATCACACGCTGAATCAGGGCTTGTGTGAGTTGGTTATTTTGATCATTCATTCTTCTAGCTAGTTCGTCTTGATTCTGAGAAACTTGCATTTGATTCCTCAGCAGCATGTCTTGTTGAGAGGCCAGAACATCCAGTTTAGAGTCATCTCGATATCTTTCATTATCTCGAGATGATCTTCGTCCAGCATCAGGTGGCGTTCTTGGGATTTCTCTATTCTTTGACATTGGATCATTGACTTGAAGAGCAGTAAATTCTTGATTGCCTCGGAAGTTTTGGGTTGTGGGAATAGGTGGGAAAAGGCTGCTTTGAACTGTTTTATAACTCATTTCTTAAATCACCCAAGTAAGAATTACTTTCTTTGATGAAGGTTAGGCTGTATCTTGAAATATCAGCTTTGATCAATCTGAAAAGTATGAATAAACATTACGATGACTATCTTCATTCATTAATCCTTGTCTTGCTGAATATTCATTTAAGCCACACCCATTTCTGTCTATCAGCCAATCAAATTACTTGATGTTATTTATTGCTACAAATTCATAAATTGAATGCCAAACAGTGTAGATCCTGATCAGATGGCTTCTTCAGAAGCCATCTGATCTTGATCTACACTGTTTGCAAATATTGGGGTTGTCATGAACAGCAAGATAAGGGTTAACCTGAGGCAACTCCTTCTAAATTTTTGTCTCATTAATTTTATCAGTAAGATTCTACTATCTGAGACTCCTGTATGAGGTTTTCTTTTAAGGGCAATGGATACACCTGGCAGATGTTTTTTTTCCACCATTTTTCAAAGGGAGACAACTGTCAGGACTTCCTGTTTGTTTTCTATAAATTCTGTCCCACACAAAAAGGGGTCTATCCTTAAAGGAAAGAATATGCTCCACAGGAGTAAATTCTTTCATTTAAGAGTAGACCCTGTTGACATGGGAAACAAAAATACTTTTGCAGGAGTTGCTTCCCCTATAGGTGTATCCGGTCGCCTTAAAGGAGCATGTTCTTCCCTTTATAACTACACTTCTTTTTCTATAGGGATAAATGAACAAGAAAGCAAACTGGAAGCTGTTAAAGATGGCTTTTTAGCTCACCTGAGCCAAAGGCTCCAGGCAGTCACCATCATTCTGTCAATCCATCTGTCCATCCATCCATTCACAATTTCTTTAAATGACATCTCCTTAACCACTGAATGGATTCTAACCAGTAGTAATGATCTTGAGGTGGTCCTCTTTCAAAGACATTCAAAGAATTCAGTTCCATGCAGCAATCTGGTTACCATGGCCCAAAAAGGGGGAAAATTAGAGAAAATCTTCTTGTTTGGAACCAGAAGGCCCAGGTCTTTGATATCTAATATTTAGCTTTGTCCAAGGATCTCTATCAAGATTGATCAAGTTATTGCCCTGGGTTCAAAAATGGTCCCACCCTGGGACCCACTTTTTATACTTACATAGGGAAGATCTTTAAAATTTTCCTGTCTGAAACCAGAAGGCCAGGGTCTTTGATATTTGGCACAAATCTTCATCTAGTGGACTTCTACTAAGATTGTTCAAATTATTGCCGTGGGATCAAAAATGGTGCCACCCCAGGAGTCACTTGTTTTACATAGATTCACACAGGGCAAAACATTAAAATTTTTCATGTCAGAAACCAGAAGGTCCAGGCCTTTGATATTTGGTACATATCTTCAGCTAGTGGACCCCTATCAAGATTGTTCAAATTATTGTTCTGGATCCTGCCCCATGGAGCACTTGTTAGCTCATGGGGCCGAAGGCTCGTTCGTGAGATTATAGTAAGGCAAGGCTCTGTTGTCTGTAGTCTGTTATCTGTAATCTGTTGTCTTTCTGTCAACATTTTCAAACATCTTCTCGAAAACCACTGGGCCTTTTATGGTCTTAACCCTTGTCCTGCTGAGCCCGGATATGCCTTATTTTCCAAACAATGAAGATCCAGATGATGACGAAGCCATCTGATCAGGATCTACATTGTTTGCCATTCAGATTGTGAATTTGTTGCAATAATTTGCATCAAGTAATCTGATTGGTTGATAATCAGTAGTGGGTGTGGCATATATAAATATTCAGCAGGTCAAGGGTTAAGATTTATCCCCAAAATACACAGATGATGAGGAAAAAGACCATAAATAGTAATTTTTGTATATAATTTATACATTTTCTTTGGATATAATAAGGTTGGTTCAATCCAATCGTCCACCTTATATTTAGCAAAAGCCAGATTTTGTTATTTTAATAATTTATTTTGAAAACTGTTGAATGTTTTATAAACAGTGTGGGTCCTGATCAGACTTCTACGGATTCTGATCTGGGCCTGCACTGTTTGCTTGTTTCCCATTTTAGGGCTTCCTGTACAAAATGGGGTAACTGGCACAGTTTCTCCTATTAACCATAGAGAGATTTGGGCATATGCAAATTTATGCAGTCTTTTTGCTTGGTTATCCTCTTATCCGCATTGGGTGGTTGGGTGAGGCAAAGGTGACATGTATCTGGCGTCACTGGGGTGCTCAGCTGATATTGGTTTATACAGAAGAACTTCGATGGCTCGAACCACTTTGGGACCATGAAAGGTGGTTCGAGACGGCGGTAGTTCAAGCCATAGAGGGTTACTATTAGTGCCATACCAGGAGGCATAATGGAGATAATTGTGGATATCTTTTCGGTGTTCTATATTATAAATGTACGTTGTGTGTACTCATTAGAATCGCCTCATCGAGGCGATTCTAATGAGTACACACAGCATACATTTGCAAGATAACTGAAGAAAATCTTCTTAAATTACCCCTATATCTTATTTGGTGGAACTCCCTGCGGAATCAAGAACGGGTTCAACTCATCCATAGTAAACGAGCCATCGGAGTTCGAGCCATCGAAGTTTTACTGTAGTTGGGCAAGGGCTGCTGTCCTTGCAGCAGGTAAGGGTAGTGGGGGAGTTTTTTTATTTCTTCTGATCCTATACACTTCCATTCATTTTCCTCTTTCTCCTCTGTCCCCCACTCTCATCTCCTCTACTGTGTCTTCTATCTTTTTTCTCCCTTTCTCTGGAGACGACACAAAATGACCCACAAGGGTTCACATGTCGTTAAACCCTAAACAGTCTAGGCTGAACCAATACTCAGTGTTGCAAGATGTTACAATTTATAGGGCAATTATGCCACTTTGTAATGATTTCTTATAGCCAATGACTTTGGTGAAGGTATTGGCATGCTGTTGACAAAAATTTGACATGCCAATGATGCTTGTATTTCCAAAATAATATATAGAGGATCTTACACTCGTGGTAATTTCATATGAAATTTATGAAAAGAGCCTTTGGCGAGTTTCATAAATTTCATATGAAATGACCATGAGTGTAAGATTCTGTTTATCATATGACCACTTTAAATTGGATTTTATCGCCTTTAAATTTGACAAAATGTCCACAAAAATGCATGGTTGACATGGACGTCGTCATGACGTTACTGAATCCCACCAAAGTGTTATTTCACGTGTGATCATATGATTTTTATTACACAACGTTATCCACTGCTTATCAACCACGTCATATGATAAAAAAACAATAATAATTTATTTATGTTTGTATTTGTTTTCTTACAAGTTGTTGGTTGGTTGATTTGAGGTTTAACATCCCCGTCAACACTGTAAAGGTCATTTTTGAGACGTTGCTTCCAATTTTGTGGGACTTTTACCCGACATTGAGATGAAATGACATCTCAAGCCCTGTCGCCCAATGAAACCAATAGGGTTTATTAGCATGGACGGTCCGCCTCGCACCACGGTTCCTGGACAGGCTTAGATCCTCTAAGCGGTTTACCAATACTAGTGTGCGGGCCGGATTCAGCTCTGCGTGGAAGCATCATGCAGCCCATATATTTCTTCAAGCCCCTATGGGCGGGGGCCTCTTACAAGTCGTACACTGTCAACATTGGTATATGCCTCTTTCTTGAAAGGACATGAATCCTATTAAATCTTATTGTATTATGAACAATGTGATATTTAATTGAAAAATGAGAAATTCTGTCTATAATTCAGAAAAATGAATAAAAAGTAAACAAGTGTAAAATTAGAAAATCAAGCTTGATTTTTCATTTGAACCATCTGCAAGCATTATTCAGAGAAAATCAAGCTTGCTTGATGATGATATGAAATATCAAGCCTAATTTTCTCTGAAAAATAAAAAAAAGAATATTTGAAAAGTCGCGGTCGACATTGCTGAACCCAGATATAGCCTTTCTGTGAAAACAGTATAGATCCAGATCAGCTGGCTTCTCAGCTGATCTGGATCTTCTGCTTCTGAATCCATGGTAAAAATTGAAATCATGCGAAACAAATGTTTGAAAGGGGATGAGTGTAGCAAATTGAAATATTCAGTATTGTGAGGGTTACGTTAACATTACGAAAACATGCCTTTACAAATACATTGCCATTTTTTTTGGCCAAAAAATAGAAATTTTAAGATGAAAAATTGTGATATTTTTCTTATTTCCGCTCAAAACATAGATTGCGGGGACTCGATAGAACCGCCTCGACGAGGCGGTTCTATCGGATACCCACAATCTATGTTTTTGTGCAGAAATACGAAAAATAATGTATACCCCCTTAAACCCCAGTTTTACTGTATAAAAGTGGGGTATGAGGGGGTCAAAATTGTATAGGCGTGTTTTCCTGATGGTATGATTGGAGATACAAGAGGTTTATTAACCCTTGTCCTGCTGAATATTTTAATCTGCCACACCCACTACAGATTATCAACCAATCAGATTACTTGATGCAAATTATTGCAACAAATTCACAATCTGAATGGCAAACAATGTAGATCCTGATCCATTTATTACTTCTGTTAACAAAAGATCGCATTTCACACGTTTTTTAGTTTTGCCTAAAAACAAAAATGTAAATGTCGGAATAAAAATGAGTGAGTGAGTGTTTGAGTTTTAGGTCTCACCAACAGCTAAGGTCATACGGAGATGGAACCTCGGTTTAAAGAGTCATCCGAAAGTCAGGAGAATCCTGGGATTGATCCTGCGACCCCTGGTTTACAAGGCGAGTAGCGTAACCCCTACACCATGGAGGCTTCAAGAATAAAAATGAAAAAGAGAATATATGAATCCAAGAGCCCTATTCAATAGGGCTAGTACATGTATATGATCTTCTGAGGTACATGTACCCAATCTGCATCTTGACTGGTACCTGATCTGTGCCTGTCTGGTACCTTGAATGGTACCTGATCGTGTCTTGACTGGTACCTGATCTGTGTCTTGACTGGTACCTGATCTGTGTCTTGACTGGTACTGATTGGGACCTGATCTGTGTCTTGACTGGTACCTGATCTGAGTCTTGACCGGTACCTGATCTGTGTCTTGACTGGTACCTGATCTGTGTCTTGACTGGTACCTGATCTGTGTCTTGACTGGTACTGATTGGGACCTGATCTGTGTCTTGACTGGTACCTGATCTGTGTCTTGACCGGTACCTGATCTGAGTCTTGACCGGTACCTGATCTGTGTCTTGACTGGTACCTGATCTGAGTCTTGACCGGTACCTGATCTGTGCCTGATCTGTTGGTCTTGACTGGAACCTGATCTGAGTTTTGACTGGTACCTTCATTATCAATGGCCGACTTCACCTGGAGCCAATGGCTATCTTTGGCTACTTTGGTTGCAGTTCCATTTTCCTATATCACGCCTAAGGCAAGGGTCAAAGTTAGGCAAATCCATAAACAGCCAATCAAATACAAATATTGCTACCTCCATTTTAAAGAGTGCTCATGAGAGTGCATGCGTGGAAAACCGGACTTACTATTCCCCAAGGCATGGTAACATTGGTTTTACTGACATGTGCAGATACTGATCACATGACCTGCCAATAGTACCAGCAATCTATGTTCAACTGATACCGTTGTTGCTATTCGTTGCTATTTGACATATGTGAAGTCGGCCCATGTCCTGACTGGTACCTGATTTGCATCTTGACTGGTACCTGATCTGTGTCTTGACTGCTATGATCTTTGTCTTGACTGGTACCTGGTCTTCTTATCTTGCAGGGTCTGTGTCTTGACTGTCAATGACTGGTACCTTATTTATCTTTGTCTTAAGTGGTAGCAGACAAGTTTATTCTGGTATGATCCTGCACATTCCTTATAGTTCCAATAATGTCCTTAGTTTTCCACTCAGCTGACCGGTATGTCAAACTTAACCCTTCTCTTGCTGAATATTCAGATTTGCCACACCCATTTCTGACTTTGAACCAATCAGAAAACTTGATGTAATTTATTCCTCCGAATTCATAAACTGAATGTCAAACAGTGTAGATCCTGATCAGATGGCTTCTTCAGAAACCATCTGATCTGGATCTACACTGTTTCCAGAGATAGGGGTTGCCGTGAACAGCATGATAAGAGATAACAATCAAACATGGCTGTGCAGTATCCTAGGCCTGTCAGATCAGTCTGTTTGTATCGGTAGGGGATACTTTTTGATATTGGTCTTGTGAAGGAATCTTTCATCATGAAAACACGCCTACCATATATAATTTTGACACCCTTAAACATCACTTTTATATAGTAAAACTGGGGTTTACAGGGGTGTATATAGATTATTTTCTTATTTCTGTTCAAAAACATAGATTGTGGGTACTGGTAAGAACCGCCTCAATGAGGCAGTTCTAAGGTGTACTCACAATCAGGCTCGAACCACAGCGGTGAGAGACCTAATGATCAAGAGTCAGCGCTCTTAACCACTAGGCCACGGAGGCCCATTCTGGAAATTGTGTAGAATAGAATTTTTGGGCAAGACTAGCTAGTTTTGGCCAATTAGGCCTCACCGGTTTTCCTAAAATATTTTCAAAATTTCAGAATGGAATCAGTGATTCCAATGGACAAGAAAATATAATCTACACCGCGATGAAGAGCTTGGAGACTTTCTACTGTCACAACATATTCCCATGACACCAGCTGTAGTTAATTGTTTTATAAAAAGGTTATAATTTGAAAATAACAAATACACAATTTTACAGAACAGAAATTTGTGCGGCATTGTTCTTGCCAGACAAGCTAGCTTCAGCTAACTAGGCCTCATCAGTTTCACTTAGATCTGAGGTGTTCAGTCCTTGAGTTTTAGTAACATGATTATTGCAGTAATTCTCCTAAAATTTCGAATAAAATTAAATAATTATTTTTTCAGCTGTTCGAATTTTTAGAAATTCGAGCTGGCGAATAGTTTCACTGTTTGAAATTTTAAAGTTCCGACCTATCAAGCCAATGTGGTCATATTCTTCGCTTGCAACACAATCTGGTCACAAATTAATGGCCATGAAAATGTCAACGCCTTTGAAATAACAATTTTAATGTGAATAATTTGATGCTAATATTATTTAATGACCATTAAAAATGGAAAATCTAATACATTGTCTTTTTATGACCATGAAAATATAGTTGATGGCAAGTGAAGACACAGAAAGTTTTAATAGCCATCCTTTTTCTGTAATAGCCATTAAAGCTGTGAAAACATGGGCATTCAAACATCACAAAATGAAAAATAATGGGCCATTACTTTTTTATTGGTCATTAAATTTTAGAGGGCAATACAATTAATTGCAATTAAATGCTTGGACTTGCTTTTGAATAACCATTTCCACAAAATTAATGGCCATTAATATGGACATTAAAGGCTTTAGCTGGAATCCATTAATTTTTTTGCAAACGAAAAATAATGGATGACTTTAACAGGGATTTAATTATTTATGAGATTTTAACAGGATTTAATCATATTTTTTATGTTTTTTATGTGCAGTACATGTTGTGATAGTTCCTTTAGAAAATTGAATGTTCGAAATTTTAGAAATTGCTGTCTTATAAAATTTCCACTGTTCGAGATTTTAGCGATATTTTGGAAATTATTTTTGACAATAATTTTTGGTGTCCGAATTTTTAGGGTGTTCAAAATTTTAGGAGAACTACCATAATATTCAATAATTTGGTTTTCTAGCTCTAGATATGGAGGAGTGATGAGGCTAACTGAGGGATAATGATGGGTGGGTTTGGAGTGCTTATTGTTTTTGGTGCGGATTCCGTTCGCGTCGGAGCTGGCTGTGTATGTGCACTATATCTCCTAAAAAAATCGATGGATTCTGACCAAACTTGCATGTATCCAATATCACTAGAATGGGGGGAAAACAGTCATTACGTTTTAATTGCCTTTACTTTATTTTCAAGAGCACAGGCATGCAAACAACGGTCAATTTTGGGATGCAAATGGCTTGTCTGCACTCTGTCTCTTGAATGAACTGATGAATTTTGGTCAAGCTTGGTACATTATATCATTGCAACATACCACAGATTTAATTAGATTTTGGTGACCTTAACCTTATTTTCAAGGACACAGGCTCTCGAAAACTGCCCATTTTGGGCCAGAATAGCTTGTCTGCACCCAGCCGCATTAACAAATTGATGGAATTTTATCAAACTTAGTGCAATATATCATTACAACCTATCAAAGATTAGATTAGATTTTGATGACCCTGACCTTTTTTTTTAAGGTCAATTTTGAGCCAAAAATAACTTTTCTGCACCTTTCCTCCAAAATGAATTCCTGGATTGTGTTCAGATGTGTAGTGCAATATTATTATTATTATTTTTATTTTCTTTGGCTTTGGTTTTATGGCCCTTTTAACCCATTTTTTACCGGAAACCCCAAAACGGGTACCCTGGTAAACAGTGCAGGCCCAGATCGGACGCCGTGTTTGCGGCGTCTGATCAGGGCCTCCACTGTTTACTTAAAGTTCAGCAATTCTCTAAGTAAATTTTGTAGAAAACACAATCTCTCACCCCTAAATAATGAAATGGAATTGTGCTATATACAAGGAGAAAGATTCCATTTGGTACAAAAAGGGTTAAGATTATTTCACTTATACCTAGCTGATCGTTAATCAGTGGTGGGTGAAAACTGGAGTACCTGAAAAAAAAAAAACACCTGACCTTCCGTTGCAGAACTTGGCATAGCACATGTGACCCGAGCCAGGCTCCAACCCACTGCAGTGAGGGACCTAATGATTAAGTGGCCGGGCTCTTATCCACTAGGCCACGGAGGCCCATTTGGTGCAATAATATATACATGCATTTCAACCTGTCAAAGACTTGATTAGATTTTGGTGACCTTGACCTCATTTTCAAGGTCAAATGGGTGCAATAATATATACATTCATTTCAACCTGTCAAAGACTTGATTAGATTTTGGTGACCTTGACCTCATTTTCAAGGTCAAATGGGTGTTTACAATATATTTATGGTGGGGGACATAGTTTTTCTATGTTTCCTTATTTGAATTTCTTGTAGAAACATACATTGTGGGTACTTCTTAGAATTGCCTCATTGAGATGATTCTAAAAAGTACCCACAACACATTTGGCCCCCGCCCATCGGGGCTTGAAGAAATATATGGGCTGCATGATGCTTCCACGCAGAGCTGAATCCGGCCCACACACTAGTACTGGTAAACCGCTTAGAGGAGCTAAGCCTGTCCAGGAACCGTGGTGCGAGGCGGACCGTCCATGCTTATAAACCCTATTGGTTTCATTGGGTGACAGGGCTTGAGATGTCATTTCATCTCAATGTCGGGTAAAAGTCCCACAAAATTGGAAGCAACATCTCCAAAATGACCTATACAGTGTTGACGGGGACATTAAACCTCAAATCAAACAAAACAAAACCCACAACACATGTTTTAATAGAGATAAAAGGAAATTTCTCCCCAATTTATCATCTGTACTCCTTATTTGGTGCTATGTAATAACAAGTAAACCTGGTGAATAAATTAATTTCGCAACACCAACCAATCATATTACTAAATTTTATGTTTTCTTTCAGTTCAAAAACAGAATGATAAACAGTGTTGATGCCTTCTGATCTGGATCTACAGTTTGCAAAGGTAGGGGTTGTATTTAGCAGGATAAGGGTTGACACTGTTTTTGGGGTCAATGACATATCCAAACCATAATACAGTCGAACTTCGATGCCTCGAACCCCTTTGGGACCATGGAAATTTGTTCGAGACAGCGGTAGTTCGAACCGCTGTTGCATACTTCCAGAAAACATAACGGGGGTATTTTGGACTTCTTTTTGGTGTTCTGTAACATAAATCTATGCTGTGTGTACTCATTAGAATGGCCTCATTGAGGCGATTCTAATGAGTACACACAGCACACATTTGCAAGATAAAAGTAGAAAATCTCCTTAATTATCCCACACTTTCTTATGCAGAGGAATTCCCTAGGGACTCAAAAACGGGTTCGACTCAGCCATGGTAAACAAGCCATCGGTGTTGGAGCCATCAGAGTTCGACTGTATATAGATTATGTAGAAAAATGACCATTTATGGTCATTTTTCTACATACCGTAATCTACATATATATTTTTGGCATCCATCTGAATCTTAACATTTTTGGGATCCATCTTAATCTATATATTTTTGGGAGCCAACTTTAAAGTGTGTCATGTTCAAAACCGTTTTATAATAAAAATAAAAAGTGTTATAAGAGATTTAAGTATACCCTCAACATAAATAAGAAAAAGTATCCCCAAGTTTTCATCTGTGTGCCTCTTTATAGTAGCCAGCCTCCTTGGCTCAGTCGGATGCCCGCCCAAATGGTGATCAGAAGGTCAATGATTTGATCCCCTGTTGGGTTCGGCCGCATGCTTTTTTTGAGATTGATCATGAATATTCTTCCTCTTCATATGAATGTGCACTGCACTGGTTACCCGCTTTGATCTGTATAAGCCTGCCCAGAAAGTGTGGTTAAGTAAACACCAGGGTCCAGTTGTTCAAAGCATCGTAAGCTTAACGAGCTCGTTAGTGGACAATTGCACGACCCGCAAAAAAAAGCGACCAACTGAAGTCGGTTGATTTTCTAAGAGTGCCCTAAAATCACCGTGTCATTCTGTCAGTCTGTCCGTAACCCGTTTGTGAAAATTGGTGATAATGACTTAACCGCTTGGAATATTTAAACAATTTTTGGCATACTGATAGATATCAATGAGATCTAACCAATGAACTTTCGAAATATTACATTCCATTTAGTATAGCCTCGCCGAGGCGAAAAATGTGAAAATTTTCGAACTGCTTCTCCTCGGAAACCGTTGGGCCGATTGAAGTCAAATTTCATATGGAGCCTCTATGGGATGGGGGAAACCAAAATTTGCTCATGGGGTCCAGGTCACATGACCAAAATGGCCGCAAATCCATATATGGTCTTGTCTGTCTGTCCGTCCGTAACCCGTTTGTGAAAATTGGTGATAGTGACTTAACCGCTTGGAATATTTAAACAATTTTTGGCATACTGATAGATATCAATGAGATCTAACCAATGAACTTGCGAAATATTACATTCCATGTAGTATAGCCTCGCCGAGGCGAAAAATGTGAAAATTTTCGAACTGCTTCTCCTCGGAAACCGTTGGGCCAATTGAAGTCAAATTTCATATAGAGCCTCTATGGGATGGGGGAAACCAAAATTTGCTCATGGGGTCCAGGTCACATGACCAAAATGGCCGCCAAGCCATATTTGGTAAAAACCCTTCAAAAATAGTCTTCTCCAGAACCACTGGGCAGATTTCCACGAAACTTGATAAATAACATCTGGGATGTAGGCCCATCATAAATTGCTAAAATGGTGACCCTGGGTTGACCTTGACCTACTTTGTGCCTAGGTCAAACTTGGACACATATGCCTTTGTATTGGAAAAGTGAGAATGCATTTTATCCTGCAAACGATTCAGAATACAGTACTAAAGTATAAGATATATTTTTGCTCCTTACGATAAGGCCAATTTATTGGGGGAACCGTTTTAGGTCCCGGTCACATGACCAAAGTGGCCGCCATGCCCATATATGGTAACACTCATAAAGCTAAAAGCATCCGGCGGGTCGTGCACTTCAGCTGAAGCACTGGTTGTTAGCTGTTCTAGCAAGTACTAAATGTAAAAGTTTGGCATTTTTGCAGAAAAAAATGTGTGTAGCTTTAGCATATCATATGCAAAAGCTACAGTACTCCCATTTTTCAGCAAAAATATTATGATATTTGCCTTCTAAATGATCAAAGTTTTAACAATTCGTTAACTAACAATGTCGCTAGTTTTGAACAACTGGCCCCAGCTCTACATGGCCTTAATAGTGTTGACTGGGCTGTAAAACTCCAAACCAATCCAAACATAATCCTCTTTATTGGGAGTCATGTACACATTTACCAGAAACACCAAAAGGGATAATTGGCAAACAGTTCAGGCCCAGATCAGACGCCGCAGAATGTGGCGTCTGATCTGGGCCTACATTCTTTGCAAAAAAGTTCAGACATTTTCCAAATAAACTTTGAAGAAAACACAACCTCAGACTTTTGGATGAGTATTTAAACTGAGGTCCCATCTCCATATGACCTTAGCTGTTGGTGGGATGTAAAACTCAAACAAACAAACAAAAACACAACCTGACACCCAAAAATTTTGCAGTGGACTCCTGGTATATATAAGGAGGAAGATTCCATTTGGTAAAAAAAGGTTTAAAAGATCTTACTTACATTTGATGCAAGATTTCTGTTTATTGTAATTCCTATTATGTTTTCACTTTTCACAGTTTCTTTCTCACATTCTATCCTTTTTAAATCAGTTTTAACACTGTCACAGATTAAAAACAGAATAAATAAACATATGTATGAAAATATCCATCTATACCTGTCTCCAAGGCCCAATTCTGATGTTTATGAATTCGCCCTTTCTCTTGAAATAAATATTTGGATCTCATCAATAGATGTATTCACCATTGAAATTCATATGCCGTAAAAATGATAAAAGTATGGACACCAAAACTGATAGTGTGTCACTGTCACTATGAGACCACCAACAAATTTTAACCCTTATCTTTCTGAATATTCATTTAAGCCACACCCATTTCTATCAACCAATCAAATTACTTGATGTGTTTTTTGCTACAAATTCATAAAGTGAATGCCAAACAGTGTAGATCCTGATCAGATGGCTTCTTCAGAAGCCATCTGATCTGGATCTACACTGTTTGCAAAGATAGGGGTTGTCGTGAACAGCAAGATAAGGGTTAATAAGGTTGTTTATCACATGACGTCGTTGATAAGCAGTGGATAACGTCGTGTAATAAAAATCGTATGACCACACGTGTAATAACACTGTGGCGGGATTAAGTAATGTCATGACGACGTCCATGTCAACCATGCATTTTTGTGGGAAAATTGTCAAATTTCAAGGCGATAAAATCCAAATTAAAGTGGTCATATGATAAACAGAATCTTACACTCGTGGTCATTTCATATGAAATTTATGAAACTCGCCGAAGGCTCGTTTCATAAATTTCATATGAAATGACCACTCGTGTAAGATCCTCTATATGGAGAATGGACCTCGGAGCCCAGAATTGAACACCTGCAGGTTTTATGAGGAGACTAGCTTACCGGTAACCGGTATCATGCTGAACCCATATATATCATATTTTGAAAACAGTATGGATCCTGAAGAAACCATGCATCTGATCAGGAGCTACACTATTTGTCATTCAGTTTGCAAATGTGAATGAATACATTATATCAAGTAATATGATTGGTTGATAGTCAGTAATGGGTGTGGCGAAAAAAAATTATTCAGCAGGACAAGAATTAAAGGTGCATTATTGAGCTACCGGGTCTCAAATTTTTTTTTTTCTGGTTTTCATCTTCAATGCATACTCCTTTGTCATGTGTACACTTTTGGAGCCAAATACAGCTTCAGAACTTTGGGAAATGGTCGTTTTCATTCGTGTTTACCCTTCGCTCAGAACATGTGTTCGGAATTTCTGTTCTAAAAATAAATCTGTCACTTTACACATACATGGCGACAGTATCGTCTCTGAGTGTCGTTACTTATGGCATTGTATTCAGTGTCATATTTTTTTCCGATTCAGGCATGGCCTAAGCAAACAAGGCCAAAAATGAACGTCGCATAACGTCATATATGGGGATTCTATTTTTGTCACGAACTAAAAATAGATCTAACTAGTGTTCGAAACCTAGTTAGTGAATCCCTCTAAAACTTGTTTACCTGTCATCATAATTGTTCGCATTTTTGCATAAAATGCATTCATTTGTATTGTTTTAAAGAAAAATACCAGCTATATGTATTTTATTTTTGGAAGCATTTTTTCCAGATAGTTCAATAATGCACCTTTAAAGCATTATGCACATTCTGATCTGAGGCTTCCCTGTGTCTGCCATAAAAATCCTAGAAATTCCGACACATTAAGGACTTGCTGTAATTCTCCTCGAATTTCGACAAATTTGTTTCATGTTAAGATGAAGATGGAATGGCAAACAGTGTAGACCCTGATCGGACTGCTCCTTCAGGAGCAGTCCGATCTGGGTCTGCACTATTTGCTAACTGTAAGCCTGTCTGTCCCACTACTTAGGATTATTACTGTATCTCCCAGTATCCCTCAGATAAACAGCAGTGACCCCTACCTTGCTCTACTGAAGCACAGGCAAATCTGCTCAAAGTGGTGCAGATCCCAGGATTTTCTTCAGGCGGTATGCAGGTCTTGTGATATCGTAGTGTGGGATAAAGGTCCCACGAAAATGGTGGCAATGACTTTAAACCTCTGCATCACTCGTCGGAAGCCTCTATGGTGCGGCGGCCAAGCTACTCACCTCATAAACCAGGGGTTGTAGGTTCCGTTCTCTGCTTCTCCAGACTTTGGGATGAGTCTTGAAACCAAAGCTCCATCTCTGTATGACCTTAATTGTTGGTGGGACATAAGACATGCATACAAACTCATCAAAGATCCAAAAGATGCATTTTTGGCTCAATTGTTTATCAGTCAACCCAAAGCTCTTACGTGCTAAAGTCCATGTGACTATCACTGATTTGTAGGAAAATAAAGAAAATAGCAGCGTTAATTTTATCGCAGTGAGGTCAACATGTGGCGTAAAAGGATTAATTAGAATCTGGGCTGGAATCATGGGTTGGGCTTGGCAAACAGCGTAACCCCAGATCAGATATATTCTGCTTAAGGTGGCTTCTGATCAGGGTCTACACTGTTTGCTTACAGTACAGGAAAATAAGGATATGTTAACAGTCTTGCTGGCCTCAGCAGCTCAGTTGGATGCGCGTCTGACTGGTGATCAGGAGGATACGGGTATGCTACCTGCTGGGGTCGGCAACATTCTTTCATGGAGATTGATCATGAAATCTTTTCTACAGTCATTCTCTCCGCTAATTTAAGAAGGGCAGTTGTCAATTTCTGGCGAAAGAATGTGCACCATACTGGTTAACCGCTTACATATAAGCATGCCCAGGAAAAGTGTGGATAGGTAAACTGACCGGCTCAAAATTACCTAAACAGTGTTGACTGGGCCATTAACCCATTCAGTACTGGAAACCCCTAAACGGGTACCTTGACAAACAGTGCAAGCCCAGATCAGACGCCACAGTACGTGGCTTCTGATCAGGGCCTCCACTGGTTGCTTTTTCCAAATAAATTTTGATGAAAACACAACCTGACACCCCTAAATTTTGAAATGGACTCCTGCTATATATAAGGAGGAAGATTCCGTTTGCTACAAAAAGGGTTAAACTCCAATACAAACAAACAAACAACCAAGCAGTACTCTCAATGCTTTGATTTCTGACATGTCTCATATATTTGCATACAGGCAAACACTGTGGACCCAGATCAGACTGCTCCTAGAGGAGCAGTCTGATTTGGGTCCACACTGTTTGCAAAAATGAGTTATAAAGTAACCAGCAGACGACAAAGCAGACAACAATTGTCGTGACTGGCATTTTATGGTTTAACAGTCTAAGACACCATTCAGGAACATTTTTCCCCAGCCTGCACTCAGAGAAAATCGACACACCAGTACTCTCAGTGCTTTGATCTCAGGTATGGCGAAAATACATATTCAAACTTGGTATGTATTTATGGTAGTAATTCCGGCATTCAAGACTGCACTTTACTTCTCGCATATGAAAAGGATAGTGTGGATTGATTGGTAAATAATGCCCTCACGTACATTTACAATAATAATTTATGAATCTTCAAGCTTAAAAATGATCTTTTATAGGTTTTCTGTGTGTGAAAATCATCAATAATTAATTTGCATATTGGATCCCAAAATGTCATATTTAATAAGCATAAGCTAAAAAGAAATATGAGTTTAACTTGACTGGGTTTCAATACCTAGCGTTTTTATTTTGAATTAAATAAACTTAAATATTGACATGATATGCATATTGATTCAACCATACCTAATGTCTCCTCATTTTTTTGCCCCTCATCTTCAGTAAAGTTCAGAGTTGCCTTGTCAATAGACCCTGAAATCATGAACAACCCCTACCTCTCTGTTACACTAGTGTTGGGGTCCAAAGCTAAAAATGTGTTACCGTAATGATCCTAAGTATTGGGACAGACAGGCCTAAGCAAACGGTGTAGACCCAGATCAGACTGCTCCTGAAGGAGCAGTCTGATCAGGGTCTACACTGTTTGCCATTCCATCCACACTTTTTGGACTCCTTGCTGACTTGTGAAACAAGTTTGTTAAAATTTTAGGAGAATTACAGCAAGTCCTAAAGGTGTCCAAATTTTTAGGATTTTTATGGTAAATAACAAAATTTTAGGAGAATTACAGCAAGTCCAAAAGGTGTCCAAATTTTTAGGATTTTTACGGTAAATAACAAAATTTTAGGAGAATTACAGCAAGTCCTAAAGGTGTCCAAATTTTTAGGATTTTTACGGTAAATAATAAAATTTTAGGAGAATTACAGCAAGTCCTAAAGTGTCCTAATTTTTAAACAACGATATAATAGCCAAACAAAAATGTATAGGTTACAGTGAACCTTCATTATAAGGACGGTACATGTATTTCAGTTCCCCAACACCTGCTGCTATATTTTTAATAATGATAATAATAATAACCGACTTTATTTATAGAGTGTGTGTGTGTGTGTGAACTCGGGTTTAACGTCGCTTTCAACAATTTTTCAGTCATATCACGACGGTGTCTGGTTGCGACAGGGAGCTCAATGCTCACGTTTATAGTGCTGCCTCACTGAAGTATCATGTCCCAGACACATTACATGATACCACACCCAGTCACATTATCCTGACACTGGATGGACCAGTCCTAGCTCTACCCCGTAAATCTGAGTGCCAAGCGAGGAGCAGCTAGTACCATTTTTAACGACTTTGGTATGTCGCGGCCCGGGATCGAACCCGAGACCTCCCATTCCCCAGAGCGGACACTCTACCAACTGAGCTATCGGGGCCGGTTATTTATTTGTAGAGGGTAACATATTAAATACCAAGTGGCCCTCTTTTCTTCCTCTTCCTGGGTAGAAACCAGTACTAAGCAATGTTGATAAAGTCTCTTGCTCAAGTAAACAAGGCTTGGTGCTAGCGGGGTTCCAACCGGCTACCTCTCTATCTCAAATCCGATGCTTTACCACTGCACCAATAAAAAAATGAAAAATGGTACTAGGAGCTCCCTTTGGATGCTCACATTATCAGGGGTAGTTCTAAGAAGATAAATGAAGGTAGGTAAGTATTTGCTAAAGGGGGCTTTATTTGTCGCAAAAAAGCTCTACAGAGCTTATGTTAATGTTTATAATATGCAACGTTAACCCATTGTATGTGGGAAACCCCTAAAGGAGTACCTTGGCAAACAGTGCAGGCCCATATCAGACGCCGCAGAATGCGGCGTCTGATCAGGGCCTGCACAATTTGCTAACAGAATTTTCCATCAAAAACAGAATAAAATGAAAAAAAAATAGGCCTGCCACCCCTAATATGACAAATGGACTTGTCCAACATATAGCAGTGGAAGAGTCCACTTGTATACAATGGGTTAAATGTTTATCTTTTATGAAAGGAATCCTCTTGTAAACCCTCTTTTGTGCCCCCGCCCATTGGGGCTTGGCTGCATGGTGCTTCCGCGCAGAGCTGAAATCAACCAACCATCTCAGTACTGGAAAACTGCTTAGATGGTCTTTGAGGCGATTCTAATGAGTACACACAACATACATTTATTTTATGATAAAGTCTAAATAGATCCAAAGGTCCCCATTGTGCCTCATGGCCTTGCAGTATGATTGAAACTCATTTTACCTGCAAGCAAGTCACCATGAAACAAGTCCATTGGCCTTTCGTTCAAGAGAAGAAATTTACCATAATGATGCTAAGTCAGAATTTTTAAGATTTTTATAGTAAAATAGATTTTCAAAATTTTGGATTGGAATGATTTTAGCTATTTTTGAACAACTGCTGTATTTACCATATGTATTTGGACTGTTAGGTCTGAGCAGACCCAGATTGGATGCTGCAGAATGTGCATCTCATCACGGTCTACACTGTTTGCCACTCATCCACCTCTATTTAGACACAACATTCGGTTGTATATTGAACTTGTTCAAATTTTAGAAAAAGGCATGGTAAAACAGGTAAAGAGCTTGGGCCAGTTTTTCAAAGCATCATTAGCTTAACAAGCTCGTTAGTGGTCATATTGTTAAGTGTTCTAGCAAGTACAATATTTAAAATTTTGGTGTTTTTGCTTGAAAAAATGTGAGCAGCTTTTGCATTTGCAAAAGCTGCTCACATTTTTTCAGCAAAAATATTAGCATATTTGCCATAATAAATGATCAAAGTTTTAACGATAAGTTAACTAACGACGTTGTTAGTTTTGAACAACTGGCCCCTGATGTGTCCAAATATTTGAGGTAAATATGGTAGTTGCCCCAGTTTTGCATCAATGTGAGTGGCTGCTGTAAATATGAAAAGCTTATGGATGAAAGGCCAGACAGGCTGGTGTCCCTCCAGATGAGCCTCTGCAAATGCTGCTTTCAGTCAGGAAACTCCATAGTGGATAGACTGGCAAACATGGCAGGCCCAGATCAGATGCCAGAATACTGGATCAGACCATGGCTAGCCCTGCCCTTTTCTTACTGAATTTCAAAAATTACGCAAAATGTACTGAACTTTGATAACCCAAACACCTTCGGGACCATGAAATTTTGTTTGAGATAGTGTGTGTGAGTGAATTCGAGTTTAACGTTGCTTTCAACAATTTTTCAGTCATATCACGACAGTGTCTGGTTGCGACAGGGAGCTCAGTGCTCACTTTTATAGTGCTGCCTCACCAAAGTATCATGTCCCAGACACATTACATGATACCACACCCAGTCACATTATCCTGACACTGGGTCGACCAGTCCTAGCTCTACCCCATAAATCTGAGTGCCAAACAAGGAGCAGGTAGTACCATTTTTAACGACTTTGGTATGTCGCGGCCCGTGATCGAACCCATGACCTCCCGTTCCCCGGAGCGGACACTCTGCCAACTGAGCTATCGGGGCCGGTTGTTGTTTGAGATAGGGGTAGTTCAAACTACTGAGGGTAACTAAAAAAATTCAGACTTAGGATCATTATGGTAAATTTCTTCTCTTGAACTGAAAGGCCAATGGACTTGTTTCATGGTCACTTTCTTCCATCCATCCATCCTTTCATCCATCCCATCCATCCAGTCAGCCAGCCATCTGTCTGTCCATTACGGGTACATCTATCTTTGGAGCAGATTGACTAGATACACAGTGGGGTGACTTATAGATCACAAATACCTAATATTATAAGAATCTTATATGGGTGTGAGAGGTGGATGGAAAAATCCGTCCCGAGGGACACTGTCCGGCATCACGAGGCTTGCCGAGTGATGCCGGACAGTGATCCCGAGGGACTGATTTTTCTATCCACCCCTCACACCCATATAGGATTCTTTTTCTTGCATACCTTCCATTTCTATTGCGAATTTTTAATGCTGCTGTCACTTCGGTTACCGACGTCTGCCATTTTGTGATGACACAACAGGAATGTTTAGTGACGTCACGAATGACGCCAGCACGCATGATGTTGTAATCAACCAGTGCATTTATCAAACACGCGATTATATTCGATTTGGGGTCGGAACACCAGGGTCAGAACATAAATTTCTATCCCAGGGTAAAATCACTGATTTCCTTGTCTGGTGTGCAAGAAAAAATAGTTCCAACCGATATCCAAAATGTCTTGGACCCTTTGGACTCCTTGCAGGGTCGTGAAACAAATTTGTTAAAATTTTAGAAGAATTACAGTAAGTCCTCAAGGTATCCAAATTTTTAGGCTAACTGGCAATGAATAAACAGTTACTGTTTCATATTAAATTTTTATTATGTTGACACAGATTAAGTGACAGTGCCAATAAATGACGATATTATCCCGGAAAAACCAACAGAGACAACATCCATTTTTTTTACTATTCAAAGAAAATTAGACTTGACATTTCACGTGAATCATCTGCCAAGCAGGTAATGTGAAGGCATCATTTTTTTTTTGGAAAAATTAGAAAAAATGTTGGAAAATGCAATCTTCTAAGATGTGGTTGAATGCTTATCTGAAGGAGCCGTCTGATCAGCGTCTTCAATCTGCATGTTTTGGACCCCTTGCTGGATCATGAAACATTTGTAAAAAGTTTAGGAGAATTGCAGGAAGTCCTAAAGGTGTTGGAATTTTTAGGATTTTCACTGTACACGCTATCCCGCTGCACAAATTTAGCCACACACATTTATATTTCAACCAGTCAAATTACTTGGTATAATTTATTCATTCAAATGTAATTTTTTCATTCAAATTTGCAAACTGAATGATAGTGTAGATCCTGATCAGATGGCTTCTTTATATCTGGGATCTACACTGTTTGCAAAGGTAGGGTTGTCACAAACTGCAGGATAAGGGTTGATATAATGTCTTATATGCTCAACAGTCTGAGCATCATTCAAGCGGTCTGATCAAAGTGTTCAGTAGCCTCAGACTCTCCCAGTGGGTATATGATGTCTAAGAAACATAGCATCAACGTCCGTGTTGATATGAAGTAGCATTCAACGAAGTACGTCCTCTCTGGACTGAAATGTGGTACCAGATCGGAGTATCTGATGATCACATATGGTTTAACCCAAACAGTACCAGAAACCCCTAAAGGGTACCTTGGCAAACAGTGGAGGCCCAGATCAGATGTCGCAGAACGCGGCATCTGATCAGGGCCTCCACTGTTTGCTAAAAGTTCAGCCATTTTCCAAATAAATTTTGAAGAAAACTCAACCTGACACACCTACATTTTGAAATGAATTCCTGCTGTATATAATGAGGAAGATTCCATTTGGTACAAAAAGGGTTAATGCATATTTGCTACAGGCTGTGGCTGTGAATTCAGATTCCCCTGACCAATCAATAAAATCAATGTCTTTGATGATATTCTTTTAGAATTATCCTGATTTAGGAATTTAATAATTAATAGAGTCTGTGTTTTAGAAGCATTCTTTGCTGTTTTGAAAAAAAAAAGGAGAGAAGGATTTTTTGAATTTTTATATTTTGCAGGATGTCGATTGTAACAATATAGGATCTATTTTAAAGTACTCCACGAGCTAGTTATAAAATTATTTTAGGGCTTCAAAGCAGAAACTATATTAATTAAACAACTGTTGGCCCCTGCCCATCAGGGCTTGAAGAAATAGATGGGCTGCATGATGCTTCCACGCAGAGCTGAAACCGACCCGCACACGAGTACTGGTAAACCGCTTAGAGGATCTAATCCTGCCCAGGCACAAACAGTGCAGACCCCGATCAGACTGCTCCTGAAGGAGCAGTCTGATCAGGGTCTACACTGTTTGCCATTCCATCTGCACCTTTAGGACTCCTTGCAGGATTGTGAAATGTTAGGAGAAACGCAGAACATTCTCAAGGTGTCCGAATTTTTAGGTTTTTTATGGTAGATTATATAGAAAAATGACCATTTTTTCCATATAAAATACATTATTGGGATCCATCTTTAAATCATGCTATGATGAATAATGTCATAAAGGGGTTTATGTATATTTACACTTTGTGCACTAATCATTGGTCTGCCCAAGAGATGGTGGGGATGACCGCGATACCTTGGGGATTAGACATACAAATCTCAACCCTTGGGAATTCAACAACATATTTTGAGTCTGGTGGGGTCTTGAATACTTTAACAGAAAATTCTAGAAAAAAAAATCTTTGCAAATTATAATGCCCATATATGGTATTTTCAACAGAAATTCTGACTCATTAGTAGAAAATTAGACGCTCCCATCACGTGAACAAGTCTGTGAAATTAACACCCCTGTAAACCCCACTTCATATAGAGAAAACGGGGGATATACATTATTTTTCTTATTTCTGCTCCAAGATGTAGGTTGTTGGTACTCGTAAGAACTACCTCAATGAGGCAGTTCTAACCAGCACCTACAACCTATGTTTGGAGTCTTAAATAAGGAAAATATCACAAAATTTTATCAGAAAAATAACCATTTTGGCGACATGAAAGAATGCACTATGTCACAGAGATGTGATGTCATAGTGATTTCTAGAAATGGCTATTTCCCCAGGATTATTCCACCACCACCGCTCCACTCTGTCTGCTAGTCATGATTTGTGTTTTAACCCTTTTTGTACCAAATGGAATCGTCCACCTTATAATTATATAGCATGAGTCCATTTCAAAATTTAGGGATGTCAGGTTGTATTTTCTTCAAAAACTATTCGGAAAATAGATGAACTTTTTGCAAACAGTGGAGGCCCTGATCAGATGCTGCGTTCTGCGGCATCTGATCTGGGCCTGCACTGTTTTCCCGGGAAACCATTTTGGGCTTTCCCATACAAAATGGGTTTAAGTAATTCTAGAAGCCTCTGTGGTGTAGTCGTTATGCTACTCGCCTCGTAAACCAGGTGTCGCAGGATCGATCCCAGGCTTCTCCAGACTTTTGGATGAGTCTTTAAACCGATCGAGGTCCCATCTCCCTATGACCTTAGCTGTTGGTGAGACGTAAAACTCAAACACTCACTCACTCGAGTAATTCTTATTTCTGTCTATGTATACTTTCAGGTATTCCAGCATTTCTTCAACGTAACTGGTCAAAGTGGAAAATAAATCCAGTTTATAAAGTGATCTAACACTAAAGCTAATTCTTTAACTGGTTGACTCAGTAGAAAAGCTGTTGTGAGAACGAAGCCTGTCAAGTGGATTACATGCTGTCATTGTTAATTCACGAACATCATTATATATATATATTTGCATTGTTAGTTATATTCTAAAAGCATCAGGGTTCATAAAATTTGTTTGATACTTTATTGGGTATCCTAACCAGAAACAATGGCCAATCGTGGCAGGAACCAGTTACGAGCCCCATATGACACGTCTGAAGACTACCCACCACCACAAAGACAGAACTTTCGTCAGCCTGAATATACAAATAACCGCTATGGATCTCCACGAGTTGCAGAAAATAATCAGCTGGCGGTGCGAGCAAGCCCAAGTAGGGGTCCGTCGAGGCTTGACCTTCTAGAAGAACGACTACAACAGCAGGAGAAAAACACGCAACAGTTAGTTGAGCGAGCATTCCGCACTAAAGAAGATGTGATTGAGAGTTTGAATTTTACCCAAGGAACATGGCAGGAGGAAAAACATGCTCGAACTATGTTACAGGAACATATACGAACTATCACTGCTGTTGTGAATAGGCTCAATAATGATATAGCGGTAAGTATCCTCAAGTCATCAACAGTATCATTTTCAGAAACATTCCTGCAGGCATATAATTTTTAGGCAACATTGAATTATCATGATGCTGAATGAATGTAGACTGTTGAGTCTACATAACACTACACTTATAACACAGTTGTTGAGGTCCAAAGCAGAAACCATGTTAGTTATGCAATATTGTTATTTCCAAACAAAAATGTATAAATTATTTAGAAAGAATACCATTTATGGTCCTTTTCTATATATCAATCTTTACATTTTAACTCCCCTGAGCCAAAGGCTCCGGGGAGCTTGTAGGATGGGATGCCTCCGTCATCCATCTGTCTGTCCATCTGTCAACCATTTTCAAATGTTCACTGAGCAAATTTCAATTTAATTTCACATGCAGCCTCCTGACAGTTGTGTTTTGTGCGAATCTTCCAGGTCACATGACAAAGATGGCCACCATACAAAAATATGGCAAAAACCTTAAAAAATCTTCTCCTCCAGAACACTGGGCCATTTGTCTTGAAACTTGGTACGAAGCTTTGGGTGACTGAGTGCTACCAAATTTGCAAAAAATGATGGCCCTAGGTTGACCTTGACCTACTTTATGGCAAGGTCAAATTTGCTTCCTAGCTATAGGATTTTGACAAGGAAAAAGGTAAAGCAATGTAATTTTTGAAAAATATGCGATCTGTGACAAGAGTCAGATTTGATTCCTTAGACTTTTCAATGGGGAAAAGGTAGAACAATAGGTTTTTCAAAAACTATTGTGGTCTATGACATAAGAGTAGGTACAAAATGAATGTGTATGAATGCTAAAGGTCAAGGTCATTTGACGACCTTAGCCCAAGTTCACTTGGATTGCAGGTCCCATCGATATTTTAAAGGACATTTTCTCTAAAACAGCTGGGCAATTTCAATTTCATTTCATATACAACCGCCTGACAATGAGGAAATGGAAGTTTGTTTGATTTCTCTAGGTCACATGACCAAGATGGCCACCATGTCCAGATATGGTAAAAACATTAAAAAATCTTCTCCAGAACCACTGGGCTAAATTAATGTCTTTAAACTTGGTACTACCCTAGGTTAATCTTGAGCTGTTATATGGCAAGGTCAAATCTTGTTCTTTAGGCTTTTGAATGGGGAAAAAGATTAAACAACTTATTTTGTTAAAAAAATATTAGGGTCTATGACATAAGAGTAGATACATTAAGAATGTCTATGAATTTGGCAACCTTGACCCCAGGTCATTGGACTGCGGGGGTCCATTTACATTTGAAAGCATGTTTTCTCTAAAATGGCTGAGCAAATTTCAGTTTAATTTCATATGCAGCTTCCTTGCATTGAGTTAGGTCACGGTTGTTTGTAGAATCTGGACTGGAATCATGTGTTGGGTGTGGCATAATATGGCATCTGATCAGAGTCTACACTATTTGCTTACAGTACAGGAATTTAAGCATGTACACTGTTTGATAACAGTACAGGAATTTAAGTGGAGACCCTGTTCAGATACGACATTTTGGCCAGGGGCAAGTTGTTCAAAGCATCGTTAGCTTAACAAGCTCGTTAGTGGTCATATTGTTAGCTGTTCTAGCAAGTTTAATACTTAAAATTTTGGTATTTTTGCTGAAAAAATGTAAGCAGCTTTTGTATTCGCAAAAGCTGCTCACATTTTTTTAGCAAAAATATTAGCATATTAGCCATATTTAATGATCAAAATTTTAACGATACGTTAACTAACAACGTCGTTAGTTTTGAACAACTGGCCCCAGGAATTTAAAGGTTAATTGAAACAGTCTAAGTCCCCATTGAGAACCATTTTTGCAGCCTACACTCAAAAGACAATTAACCCACCAGTGCTGTGTTGTTTTATTCTTCAGCAAGTGGAAGAAAATATCCGTGCAAGAGATACTGCAACAGTCAGCACTAATACAGCCTTTAAAAATCTTGAGGTCCACCATGTGGCCTCGCTCACAGACTTACGAGGCAGGATTGTGCGGTGTGACACATCCATCAGTAAACTTTCTACAGACTTAAGAGGCTGTTTGGACACAATAAAGCAAGTGAGCCAGCAGCAACAAGACTCACAGAATAGAGTTATGGACAGGATGCATCAGCTGGAATCAAAGGTATTGGAATTTGTTTTCTTGTCCACCAAATAAGGAAATCCATGTTTTTTTAGCCTGGGATAGAAATTCTGTTCTAACCCTGGTGTTCTTACCCAAAATCGAATATTCTCGCTTGTTTGATAAATGCAATGGTGGAATAGGACATCATATACGCCGTTGTTAAGGTTGACAACACAGCATGTTACAGTGACGTCACTAAACATCACAGTAGTGTCATCACAATATGGCCGAAGTCCGCAATCAAAGTGACTGCATTATTAAAAATCCACACTCAGAAATGGAAGGAATGCAAGAAAAAGAATCCTACATGGGTGTGAGGGGTGCATAGAAAAATCCCACCCTCGGGATTACTGTCCGGCATCACTCGGCAAGCCTCGTGATACCGCAGTGACCCTCGGGACGGATTTTTCCAACCACCCCTCACATTGTTCAAAACTAATGATGTCATTAGTTAACATATTGTTTAAACTTTGATCATTCAATATAGTGAAAATACTAATATTTTTGCTGAAAAAATGCAAATGCAAAAGCTGCTCATATTTTTTTCAGCAAAAATAACAAAACTTTAGATATTGTACTTACTAAAATGGTTAACAATTTGACCACTAATGAGCTCGTTAAGCTAACGATGCTTTGAACAACTGGCCCCTGATAAGGAAATCCTGGTCTTAACCCTGGTATAGAAATTCTTTTCACATGTTTGATGTGTACCATCGTTAAGTTTTGACATCACTGCACTGCAATTATGATGTCAAAACCCCCACATTATTGTCCTCAAAAAATGGCAGATGCCGACAATTGAAGTGAATGCATTGTAAAAAAAATCCACTCTAAGAAATGAAATATATGCAAGAAAAAGAATCTTCCATGGATGTGGAGGGTAGATAGAAAAATCTTTCTCCCAGAATCACTGTCCAGCATCACTTGGCAAGCCTTGTGATGCCAGACAGTGATCCTCGGTACAGATTTTTTTATCCACCCCTCACACCCATGTAAGATTCTGATACAATTGTAATGCATTGTTTGTAATCCCCACTTCATATAGAGAATAGAAGTGAAGGCAGTGATCAGGAATTGATACAATTAACCCACACCTCCCATCAGAGACACCAAAGGGGAAGAAATGCAAACATGAAATAACTAGGCCCTAATGGATTCAACACTAGCGGAAAGCCAAAAGGACAGTTTCTTTCCCACAAAATGGCCAGTTGGCTATCCAAAACAAAAAGATACATGTATAAGCGATATACACACTCAAGGACAAACATAACAAAAATAAATCACAACAGAAGAACCACCTTGGAACAGTCATTTCACTGTGGGGCTTAAATAGATTTTTCGCGGCTGCAATGCTCGCCTTTACTTCCATCCTGATTTAGACAAATAATTGGTTCAATCAGCATGTAGGCTTCCTGAACTGATGGGTAATGTTTTCTTTCTTGCTCAAAAATCTATGCAAAGAATTCCCTTCTAAACCATTTTAGCCACACACATTTCTGACTATCTTTGATATAATGTGTTCCTTCAGTTTGCAAACCGCATGACAAACAGTGAAGATCCTGATCAGATGGCTTCTTCAGAAGCCATCTGATCTGGATCTACTCTGTTTGCAAAGGCTGGGGTTGTCATGTTCAGCATGGTAAGGGTTAACCTCAATTTACCACAATGATCCTATGTATTGGGGACAGATAGGCTTAAGCAAACAGTACGTGCAGACCCAGATCAGAACAGTGCAGATCCAGATCAGACTGCTCATGAAGGAGCAGCCTGATCAGGATCTTCACTGTTTGCCACTCAGTCAGCACCTTTTGGACACCTTGCTGGTTCGTGAAACAAATTTGTTAAAATTTTAGGAGAATTACAGCAAGTTCTGAAGGTGTCCGAATTTTTTGGATTTTCACGGTACATACAGAAACTGGGGTTTGAAAGGGTGTACATTATTTTTTCCTTATTTTTGCTTAAAAACTTAGATTGCGGGATTTTGTTAGAACTGCCTCAATGAGGAATTAATTTTTGTTACCCATCATAGGATACAGCTGCCGTGGCTCAGCCAGATGTGTCTCAACTGGCGATCAGGGGGTCACATATTTGATTCCTACAACATACCAGTACTTTTCTTGAGATTGATAATGATAATGAAATATTTTCTCCAGTCATACTCTCAGTTCTGCTGATTCAAAAATGGCTCTTGTAATTTCTAGTTACATGCATAATATCAACTAATTTGACTAGTTGATAACCAAGAATGGACATGGGGGGTGAGGGAGTTCAACAACCTTTTCCTGCTTCAGATAGTCTTGCACAATGAACGCCTTGTGCGATGACGCATTGTCATGTAGCAATCTGACATTGGCCAAACCAGTTGCGGGTCTTCGTTCTTTGAAATATTTCTTCAATTTTCGAAGAACTTTATTTTTGTAAAACTTCGCATTTACAGATTTGCCTTTAGGCACAGCAACCTGAATAGCAGGGCCCTGATTTGAAAAGAATATGGCATACATTACCTTCTTGACGCTCATGGTCCGCTTTGCAATGCATGGTCTTTTGCAATACTTTGTTGCTCATATTTTGCACTAAATCTTTCGTTTTGGCTCAAAAAAGTGAACCCATGTCTCGTCACCTGTGACGACATTAGCGAAAGACCGTGCATTGTAATTTGGAAACTTTTTAAGCAACTTCTTGGAGCACTGAACGCGTGTCTTTTTCTGCTCATCTGTCAACAGATGGGGAATCCATCTAGCACAGATCTTTCTCATTTTCAAATCCCGTTTCAGAATTGTATGAGCTGCTCCTAATGAGATGCCAACCATACTAGCTATATGCCTAGTGGTGTATCGTGTATCGGTAGCAACTATTTCTTTCATTCTAGCAACCATCTTGGCAGATGTTGCTCTTTTCGGCAGACGATCATGTGGTGCATCTTCTGTTGAGCCTAGCCCACAGCTGAATTTCTTACACCAACGGAAAACTGTCGGAAAAGACATTTCATTGTGCCCATAAACCGAACATATTTCATCAAAGTGGTTGTCTTTGCACCGTATACCAAGAATACAACGATTCTTAATATAGGACCGTATTTCAACGGCGTACTCTGACCTTCTTCCAACCATGTTTTGTATTAGTATACAAGAGTAGACAGTGTTTATCGAACGATATACATGGCTAAAGTGCACGGATTTTAACAGGTTTGGTATCAATGTATAGGTAAAATGTTTTTCTACGCTGTGATATTTATTTCCAGGTGATTTTCGCATTAGTGCATGAGAAAACGTTCTACTTGCATTCATATTTGAACAGTCCTCGTAATATATATATACACCTCAACCTCGTTATAACACGGAACTCCGGGTCCAACCAACGGACCGTGTTAGTTAACCGAATCGTGTTATAAACGCCGACCTTTTTTGCCACAGATCAACCATTGACACAATGGTGATCAATACTTTCCCAAACATGATCCAGTCCAGTCCGGTTTATGACCGTATTTCCCGACTAAAATGTGTTTAGAACTAATCAATGGCAGTAAATACCATGGCCCATCAAGTCAAACAAGTCCTTTTAATCAAAACCAGCTGATAAACCATATTTTATATCCAGAAATCGTCCGATCTGACAGCGAGTATGACGCCATTTTGATAGCTGGTTCCCGGCTAACTTTGTTGTATCTGAGCGTCCGGAACCGTACCGAACTACAGTACCGTTAATACATTTCAATGGTGAAATTACCGGGTTAGGGTTCGGAACAGGACAATGATCAACGCTTACAAGAAATTTGAATTACTTCCCTTGAAATGACTTACCCTTAATATTTTAGCCATTTGAAACGATTTTTAATGGCGCACGTGTCTTTGAATGATTTTTTTACCGCGAAAATCGATCTTGCATATGTTTTATCATTTGCTTTTAAGATGGAATAAATTTGACTTTCTTTTACATGCGGCTCTAGAAAATGAGTTTTATTGCAGTTGACCGATCACATCGTCTGCGCAGTGATCCTTAACAGAGTGTGCTAAATATTTTTTTTCGGTCGTGTAACTTAATTCTTTAATCTCTTTATCTCACTAAGCCAACACTTTTGATTGTGCCGATGGCAGTTCATGTTTATCATGCGTGTCAAGCTAAACAAGTTTATATACTGTATATTCAACTCTGCGGGAGGCCTGCAATAAATATCAAAAAGTACCGTTAAGAACCGTGTTAGCTACCGTGTTAGCTACCGTATTACCGCAGTCAAAAGTAAGAGGAAAATAAAGTTGTTGTGCTTAAAACCTGATACAATCCATGGATAATATTTATAAATGTTGGTTGGGGAAAATTTGGGGTCCAAACCAAAACCGTGTTATATCCGAATTCGTGCTGTAACGAATCGTGCTATAACGAGGTCCGGGTGTATATACAGTGAAACTTTGATGGCTCGAACACCTTTTGGTCTATAAAAATTTGTTCGAGACAAGGGTAGTTTGAGCCACTGAGGGATTTTTGATAGAAACATTTCAGGAGGCATAATGCTTATATGAAATAAAGGTATGTTGTGCATACTCATTAGAATTGCCTCAGAGGCAATTCTAATGAGTTTGCACAACATACCATTTCCTAATGAAATATTTTCCTAAATAATACCTCACTATGTCTTATCACGACCTGTGGAAAGAATGAATTTCCTAGGGACTGAAAAATGAGTTCAAATCAGCCGTGGTTAACGTGACATCGTTGTTCGAGCCGTCGAAGTTTCATTGTATATGGGAGAAGATTGGTTCCATTCCATAAAAATTTGTCAACCCATTGTATGCAGGAAACCCCTTAAGGGGTATCTTGGCAAACAGTGCAGGCCCTGATCAGACGCCGCAGAACGACGCCACGTTCTGTGGCGTCTGATCTGGGCCTGCACTGTTTGCTAACAGATATTCTGTCAAAAATAGAAAAAAAAATGAAAAAATAGGCCTGACACCCCTTATATGACAAATGGACTTGTCCAACATATAGCAATGGAAGAGTCCACCAGTGTACAATGGGTTAATCTTAACAATGCTGTGAACAATTGGTTCTTTTCCGCAGCTGGTTTCCATATCCAGTCAGTTGGAGCGCAACAGCAGCGAACAGAAAATCAAGATGCAGCATATAGAGGGCGACACTGGTCAGCAGATGGCGCAACTTGATCAGCGTACCAGACAAATCATCGACGATCTCAAAAATAACATTGTAACATACCAGTCTCATGCAGATGTGGAGAGAGAAAAATTGGAGGGAAAGTTGCAGACAGCACTTGAAAGTCATGCTCAGATTAGGGATTCTTTGATTGTAAGTTTCATTGTAGTTTAAACTAATTTATTTTATATTTGTTTTTCATAAACTCTTTTTCAAAATAGAAATGGACACACTTTACATATCACATAGCATTTCAGTATGACTTCCCAATGTTTGAAATGTTATCACATAACATTTCAGTATAGCTTTCCAATGTTTTTCTCAAACATTGAGAATCACATAACATTTCAGTTTGGCTTCCCAATGTTTGAGATGTCACATACAGTCAAACCTGTCTTGAGAGACCACCTTTGGGAAGAACAAGAAGTGGTCTCTCAAGACAGGTGGTCTCGTAAGGCAGCGAGGATAACATTTTTATGTGATATCACATAACATTTCAGTATGGCTTCCCAATGTTTGAGATGTCACATACAGTCAAACCTGTCTTGAGAGACCACCTTTGGGAAGAACAAGAAGTGGTCTCTCAAGACAGGTGGTCTCGTAAGGCAGCGAGGATAAATCAAGACTTTTTTTAATTCACATTATGCAATTTATGGAATCATTAATGCAATATATACATGTATCTACAGAAAATTATTACTTCTAAAAGAATATAAAACTGCATGACTTTCAAGAAATAAAAAAAAATGAATACATGTATTAATTTAAATGTATGACAATGAGAAGACTATGAATTCAAAAGATTTTGGGAAAAAAGGTGTTTTAACAGGAAACAATTAAAGAAAAGAATACCCGGTACACGAACATGTTCAAGTCTCAATGGTAGTTTAGGTAACCTAAACGCAGATACTACAAGCCGTGGTGGTAGTTTGCCGAATCGCCGATACAAGTTGTTCGCTTCAGGCATTATAACCAAACAATCCAATTCGCATAAATCAGTTCATGCATTGATTATAATTGGCAGACAATTAATTTTAATCCCCGCATTTCTCATAATCATTGTCATAATTTCGGTTTCCACAGACAACATGAAGGAAGATAATTATTGGTACTTGCGCACCGGTTGATGACAACATGAAGGAAGATAATTGTTGGTATTTGCGCACCGGTTGATCTTCCGATCTTAGACAGTCAACAACTACCCACCAGGAATTGAACCCTGTCCACTTCAGTGATAAGCAAGGGACATATCCCTGAGCTATCCAGGCCTAAGGTTATAAAACTGTTTTCAGGCTGCCTCAGCTGAACATGAAATTTATTATGTGAATAAATACAGAAATACTAACGAAGGAGGCAATTTTCCTGTTTTGATCAGTACAGAATATTATTTGCCCTGCTCATACAATAATTGTTGGCATTTTAAAATGTATGAACAGGCCAAATTCCAAAAGGCTCAGTGAGGCGATTCTTATGAGTGCATACATCACCACTTTATTCTACAGAAAATCAAAAGTATATCCTCAAGTCATCCCAATTACAGTCGAACTTCGATGGCTTGAACCACTTTGGGACCATGAAAATTTATTTGAGACAGCGGTAGTTCGAGCCACAGAGGGATACTATCAGTGCCATACCAGGAGCCATAATGGAGATAAATGTGGATATCTTTTCGGTGTTCTGTATTATAAATGTATGTTGTGTGTACTCATTAGAATCGCCTCATCGAGGTGATTCTAATGAGTACACACAGCATACGTTTGCAAGATAAATGAAGAAAATCTTCCTAAATTACCCCTATATCGCATTTGGAGGAACTCCCTGCGAACTCAAGAACGGGTTCGACTCATCCATGGAAAACGAGACATTGGAGTTCGAGCCATCGAAAGTTTTACTGTATGTCTCATTTTCTGGCCCTTTGATTAACCGTCAGTTGTTTGAACCATCCCAATCTCGTATTCCAGTTACTGAAGTTTGACTACCATAATGATCCTAAGTATTGGGACAGACAGGTCTAAGCAAACAGTGCAGACCCAGATCATACTGATTCCGTTGGCACCTTTTGCACTGCTTGTCAGACCCAGAAACAAATTTGTCAAAATTTTAGAAGAATTACGGCAAGTTTTTAGGATTTGTACGGTACATTAACATTTTACCTGTGCAGCATAGTATCACATCTTCTGTGTTTTTCTAGATCTTGGAACAGATAGGCCTAAGCAAACGGTGCAGACCCAGTTCAGACTGCTCCTGAAGGAGCAGTCTGATCAGGGTCTACACTGTTTGCCATTCCGTCTGCACCTTTTGCACTCCTTGTCGGACCCAGAAACAAATTTGTCAAAATTTTAGAAGAATTACGGCAAGTTTTTAGGATTTGTACGGTACATAAACATTTTACCTGTGCAGCATAGTATCACATCTTCTGTGTTTTTCTAGATCTATGGACAGATAGGCCTAAGCAAACAGTGAAGACCCAGATCAGACTGCTCCTGAAGGAGCAGTCTGATCAGGGTCTACAATGTTAGCCATTTCGTCTGCACCTTTTGGATTCCTTGCCGGATCCAGAAACAAATTTGTCAAAATTTTAGAAGAATTACGGCGAGTCATTAAGGTGTCCGAATTTTTAGGATTTTTATGGTACATAAATATTTCACCTGTTCAGCACAGTATCACATCTTCTTGGTTTTTCCAGATCTTACACATCAGAATTTGAGACAGGTCTGTGTGGCTTAATGGTTAAGAGTGCTGACTCTTAATCATTAGGTCTCTCACCGCTATGGTTGGTGCCTTGCTCGGGCCACTTGTGAGATTTTTTCTCCAGGTACTCCAGTTTTTGCCCGCCTCTGATAAACGATTGGCCCAAAATAAGTGAAATAATTTGGTGCCCTGCTTCTTTAGTGATACTCTGATCTGGAAGCATCCACTCAGCATTATAAAGTTACTGCTGTAATAATCACCATTTTTGACCAATAAATTTTATGAAATATCCACAAAATGGCATGTTGGGGTGAGATATGTTCTTGTAACAGCCGTTCACATGGTCCAATCAAATTTGGGTTGTTTTCAAGATCATAAGAGATCATAAAGTTTTGCTTAAGAGTTGAAACAAAAGAAAGATTTGATTGGACCATGTGTCTGGCTGTTACAAGAAGATGTCACACTCCTACATGTAGAAACTTACCAGCCAAATATGCCTATTGTGTGTTTTTTTTTTTTTGATTTGAGGTTTAACGTCCCCGTCAACACTGTAAAGGTCATTTTGGAATCATTGCTTCCAATTTTGTGGGACTTTTACCCGACATTGAGATGAAATGACATCTCAAGCCCTGTCGCCCAATGAAACCAATAGGGTTTATTAGCATGGACGGTCCGCCTCGCACCGCGGTTCCTGGACAGGCTTAGATCCTCTAAGCGGTTTACCAGTACTAGTGTGCGGGCCGGATTCAGCTCTGTGTGGAAGCATCATGCAGCCCATATATTTCTTCAAGTCCCTATGGGCGGGGGCTTTTGCCTATTGTGTATGCACTATTGTATATGCATTAATGTGTATGTAATGTAACGATCCTAAGTGTTGGGACAGACAGGTCTAAGCAAACAGTGCAGACCCAGATCAGACTGCTCCTTCAGGAGCAGTCTGATCAGGGTCTGCATTGTTTGTCATTCCTTCTGCACCTTTTGTATGCATTAATGTGTATGTACTGTAATGATCCTAAGTATTGGGACAGATAGGTCTTAGCAAACAGTGAAGACCCTGATCAGACTACTCCTAGACCCAGATCAGACTGCTCCTTCAGGAGCAGTCTGATTTGGGTCTACACTGTTTGCCATTCCTTCTGCACCTTTTGGACTCCTTGCTGGATCATGAAACAAATTTGTTAAAATTTTAGAAGAATTAGAGCATCCCAATTTTTAGGATTTTTTATGATATTTCAACAGGACAAACTAGAGAGGAAGATTGATGAGTCTCAGTATGTTGCCGATTCCAAACTGCGTAAATTAGAAGAAATGATTATGAATGAAGGACAGAGACTTACAGATATGCAGCAGGTAACCTCCTCTTGGCTCTTGACATGTTGCCCCTTCACACCCTGAGTGAGGTTTGAACCTTGACCATCACGTGAAGAAGTCCGTGAAATGTTCACTCTCCTAAACCCCACTTTATATATAGTAAACTAGGGTTTTCTTATTATACATTATTGTCGCACCTCCTTGTAGCAGGGTGCGACAAAGGCGTCTGCTTTTCCATCCGTGCTTCCGTCCATCCGGGCAGACGAGAGGTACCTAGTGGGGTTACGATTCTGCCCAATTCAACATAATGGGGTTTATTCCGTAAGGCACAGTAACTTTTCAGTTTGTGGGGTTAAAAATTGAGTGTATGTGCGGTTACAGTCTGTACAGTGGTGCGTTATGGGTTTAAAGTCACCATAGACTTAACATTATCAACCTGTTAACATTTACGTCGAAGTTCGACATTAACGTTTACGGTAAGTCAACTACAAACCTCAGCTACCATCAAACCGTACATGAAATATCTCCCTGACTGTCTGACTTTGTAGGCACCTTGACCTGGTGACTTTGACCTATATTTTGCACTCCAGTGACTTTGACCAGTATGTAGAAGTTCGACATTTATGTCGAAGTTTGTATTATAATCAACTATAAGACTAAACAACCATCAAACCTTTCATGAGCTCCTGACTAGTCAAGCACCTTGACCCGGTAACCTTGACCTATATTTTACGCTCCAGTGACTTTGACACAAATTGCGTCGATGTTCCAGATCTTCTCAAATAAAAGGCCTACAAACATATAATCTTGCATAGTGCTTCTTCTAGATGTACTGACTCTGCAGGGTACCTTGACTCGGTGACCTTGACCTATATTTTACACTCCAGTGACTTTGACACATTTTGTGTCGAAGTTCCAGATCTCCTCAAATAAAAGGCATACAACCATCAAATCTTACATAATGCTTCTCCTAGATGTACTGACTCTGCAGGTACCTTGACTTGGTGACCTTGACCTATATTTTACGCTCCAGTGAATTTGACACAATTTACGTCAATGTTCCACATCTCAAGTAAAAGGCCTGCAATCACCAAATCTTACATAGTGCTTCTCCTAGCTGTACTGACTTTGCAGGTACCTTGACTTGGTGACCTTGACCTATTTTTTTGCACTCCATTGACTTTTACACATTTTAGGTTGACATTCCATATCTGCTTAACTATAAGGCCTACAACCACCAAACCTTGCATAGAGCTTCTCCTACATTTACTGACTCTGCGAGTACCTTGACCGGGTGACCTTGACCTGTATTATGCACTCTAGTGACCTAACATATTTTGCGTCAATGCTTGATATGTCCTAAAATAAATGGCCGACAGCAACCAAACCTTGCAAAGTGCTTTTTGTCGATTTACTGATTTGGCAGGTACCTTGACCTGGTGACCATGGCCTATATTTGTTGGTCCAGTGACTTTGACACTTTTTACATCAACTATCAACTGCTAAGAATGAAATTTACTTATATATACCTATGTTCTGATAGTGGCTCCTGTGACTTTTACCCCCAGCAGGTGCGACGCCGCCTTCTGTGGAATTCTTGTTTTGTTCTTAGACATAGGTTGTAGGTGCGGTTTAGGTTGTAGGTACTCGTTAGAACCACCTCATTGAGGCGGTTCTAACAAGCACCCACAACCTATCTTTGGAGTATAGAATGAAAAATATCACAAATTTTCATTGCAAAAGTAACCATTTTGGGGACATGAAAGTATTTACTATTACACATGGGCATGTTATCATAATGATTACTTTCTGCGATTTCATGAATTCGGCAGAAATCTTACAGAAACAAAATGCTGGAAATCTGCTCTTTCATGTTTGATTTGGACCGAGTTTTCAGAAAGCATATTTTCAGGGTCTTACGGCATGAAAAATCAACACAAAGGAAATAATCATAGCTGAAAAAAAAACTTGCCTGTGGTGGGATTTGAACCAGGGTCACTTGGATTTTAAGTCCAATGGTTTAACCACGAAAAAAGTAGTCCCAAACAGTGAAAAATAAAATTGATATCAGTCACTGTTTGAAACAGTGACAATATCGATTTCAATTTCACTGAGAAATCTCTATATTTCATTGAAAAGCATGTAAGAATTTGTATTCATTGAGGTGTGAACAACATTGCAATAGCTATAGTTTATCAACGACCTTTGAGAGTTCAACGTTCAACCGTGGCAAGACTATTCCATGTTTTAGGGTAAGCAGGTGTGTGTGTGTGTGAATTCGGGTTTAACGTCGCTTTCAACAATTTTTCAGTCATATCACGACGGTGTCTGGTTGCGACAGGGAGCTCAATGCTCACATTTATAGTGCTGCCTCACTGAAGTATCATGTCCCAGACACATTACATGATACCACACCCAGTCACATTATCCTGACACTGGATCGACCAGTCCTAGCTCTACCCCGTAAATCTGAGTGCCAAACGAGGAGCAGCTAGTACCATTTTTAACGAATTTGGTATGTCGCGGCCCGGGATCGAACCCGAGACCTCCCGTTCCCCGGAGCGGACACTCTACCAACTGAGCTATCGGGGCCGGTAGGGTAAGCAGGTTCCGGATTTCTTTTTTCAAAGGATTTTAAATGAGTTTAAAATGCGTTTTTAGCTCACCTGTCACGTAGTGACATGGTGAGCTTTTGTGATCACTTTTTGTCCGTCTTCCGTCGTGCGTGTGGGCGTCCGTGCGTGCGTCCGTCCGTGAGTCCGTAAACAATTTCAAATAAGTAAATCTCTAATACCCCATGGTCAATCTTGATCAAATTTCATGAGAAGCATCATCAGGTAGGGGGAAAGGCTGCATAAGGTTTTTGTGCTGATCAGATTGGAATTCTGGTTGCCATGGCAACATATAGCTCCCATAGACTTACAATGGGAAAAAATTAAAATATCTTCTTCTCTGAAACCACAGGGCCCAGAGCTTAGATATTTAGCATGTAGCAACGGCCAGTGGTCACCTACATAATTCCTGCCAATCATGCCCCTGGGGTCCAAATTTGCCACGCCCCGGGGCCCCTTCGCTCCCATCGACTCATAATGGAAAAAAGCTTCAAAATCTTCTTCTCTGAAACCACACAGCCCAGAGCTGAGATATTTGGCATGTAGCAACGGCCAGTGGTCACCTACATAATTCCTGCCAATCATGCCCCTGGGGTCCAAATTGGCCACACCCCAGGGCCCCTTAGCTCCAATAGACTCATAATGGAAAAAAAGCTTCAAAAATCTTCTTCTCTGAAACCACAGGGCCCAGAGCTTAGATATTAAGCATGTAGCAACGGCCAGTGGTCACCTACATAATTCCTGCCAATCATGCCCCTGGGTTCCAAATGAGGGACGCCCCGGGGCCCCTTCGCTCCCATAGACTCATAATGGAACAAAAAGCTTCAAAAATCTTCTTGGAAACCACAGGGCCCAGAGCTTAAATATTAAGCATGTAGCAACGGCAAGTGGTCACCTACATAATTCCTGCCAATCACGCCCCTGGGGTCGAAACGGGCCAAGCCCCGGGGCCTTTTAGCTCCTTTAGACTCATAATGGAAAAAAGCTTCAAAAATCTTCTTCTCTGAAACCACAAGGCCCAGAGCTGAGATATTTGGCATGTAGCAACGGCCAGTGGTCACCTACATAATTCCTGCCAATTATGCCCCCAGGATCCAAATTGACCACACCCCGGGGCCCCTTAGCTCCCATAGACTCATAAATGGAAAAAAGCTTCAAAAATCTTCTTCTCTGAAACCACACGGCCAAGAGCTTAGATATTTAGCATGTAGCAAAGGCCAGTGGTCACCTACATAATTCCTGCCAATCATGCCCCTGGGTTCCAAATGGGCGACGCCTCGGGGCCCCTTCGCTCCTATAGACTCATAATGGAACAAAAAGCTTCAAAAATCTTCTTCTCTGAAACCACAGGGCCCAGAGCTGAGGTATTTGGCATGTAGCAACGGCAAGTGGTCACCTACATAATTCCTGCCAATCATGCCCCTAGGGTCCAAATGGGCCACGCCTCGGGGCCCCTTAGCTCCCATAGACTCAAAATGGAAAAAAAAGCTTCAAAAATCTTCTTCTCTGAAACCATAGGACCCAGAGTTTAGACATTTAGCATGAAGCAACGACAATTGGTCACCTACATAATTCCTGCCAATCATGCCCCTGGGTTCCAAATGGGCCACGTGCCGGGGCCCCTTTGCTCCCATAGACTCATAATGGAAAAAAAGTTTCAAAAATCTTCTTCTCTGAAACCACAGCCCCCAGAGCTTAGATATTTAGCATGTAGCAACGGCAAGTGGTCACCTACATAATTCCTGCCAATCATGCCCCTGGGGTCCAAAAGGGCCACGCCCCGGGGCCCCTTACCTCCTATAGACTCATAATGGAAAAAAAAAGCTTCAAAAATCTTCTCTGAAACCACAGGGCCCAGAGCTTAGATATTTAGCATGTAGCAATGGCAAGTGGTCACCTACATAAATCCTGCCAATCATGCCCGTAGGGTCCAAATGGGCCATGCCCCGGGCCCCTTAGCTCCCATAGACTCATAATGGAAAAAAGCTTCAAAAATCTTCTTCTCTGAAACCACAGGGCCCAGAGCTTGAGATTTTGGATTTATTTTTTTATTTTTTTTTTTTTTTTTTGGTTTGGGTTTTACGGCCCTTTCAAGATTATTTCACTCATATCGAGCCGATCGTTAATCAGAGGTGGGCGAAAACCGGAGTACCCGGAGAAAAACCACCTGACCTTCTGTTGCAGAACTTGGCGTCTCACACGTGGCCCGAGCGAGGCTCGAACCTACGGCGGTGAGAGACCTAATGACTAAGAGTCAGCGCTCTTATCCACTAGGCCACGGAGGCCCGTGATTTTTGGATTTAGCAACGGCCAGTGGTCACCTACATAATTCCTGCCAATCATGCCCCTGGGGTCCAAACAGGCCACGCCCCGGGGCCCTTTAGCTCCTATAGACTCATAATGGAAAATAGCTTAAAAAATCTTCTCTGAAACCACAGGGCCCAAAGCTGAGATATTTGGCATGTAGCAACGGCAAGTGGTCACCTACATAATTCCTGCCAATCTGCCCCTGGGGTCCAAATTGGCCACACCCTTGGGCCCCTTAGCTCCCATAGACTCGTAATGGAAAAAAGCTTCAAAAATCTTCTTCTCTGAAACCACAGGGCCCAGAGCTTAGATATTTAGCATGTAGCAACGGCCAGTGGTCACCTACATAATTCCTGCCAATCATGCCCCTGGGTTCTAAATGGGGGACGCCCCGGGGCCCCTTCGCTCCCATAGACTCATAATGGAACAAAAAGCTTCAAAAATCTTCTACTCGGAAACCACAGGGCCCAGAGCTTAGATATTTAGCATGTAGCAGCGGCAAGTCGTCACCTACATAATTCCTGCCAATCATGCCCCTGGGGTCCAAACGGGCTACACCCCGGGGCCCTTTAGCTCCTCATAATGGCCAGTGGTCACCTACATAATTCCTGCCAATCATGCCCCTGGGTTCCAAATGGGCGACACCCCGGGGCCCCTTCGCTCCCATAGACTCATAATGGAACAAAAAGCTTCAAAAATCTTATACTCGGAAACCACAGGGCCCAAAGCTTAGATATTTAGCATGTAGCAACAGCATGCGGTCACCTACATAATTCCTGCCAATCATGCCCCTAGGGTCCAAAAGGGCCACGCCCCGAGGCCCCTTAGCTCCTATAGACTCCTAATGGAAAAAAAAAGCTTCAAAAATCTTCTTCTCTGCAACCACAGGGCCCAGAGCTTAGATATTTAGCATGTAGCAATGGCAAGTGGTCAACTACATAAATCCTGCCAATCATGCCCATGGGGTCCAAATGGGCCATGCCCCGGGGCCCCTTAGCTCCCATGGACTCATAATGGAAAAAAGCTTCAAAAATCTTCTTCTCTGAAACCACAGGGCCCAGAGCTCAGATATTTAGCATGTAGCAATGACAAGTGGTCACCTACATAAATCCTGCCAATCATGCCCCTGTGGTCCAAATGGGCCACACCCTGGGACCCCCTTAGCTCCCATAGACTCATAATGGAAAAAAAACTTCAAAAATCTTCTTCTCTGAAACCACAGCGCCAAGAGCTTAGATATTTAGCATGTAGCAACGGCAAGTGGTCACCTTCATAGTTCCTGCTAATCATGCCCCTGGGGTCCAAATGGGCCACGGGCCCGGGGGCCCCTTAGCTCCCATAGACTCATAATGGAAAAAAGCTTCAAAAATCTTCTTCTCAGAAACTGTGAAGCACAGAACTTAGATATTTAGTATCTAGCAACATAAAATAGCCAGCTACATAAATCCTGCTAACCCTGCCCCTGGCGTCAAAATTGGCCTCGCCCAAGCTCATCACCTCCAATAGACTTATAATGGAAAAAAACTTGAAAAATTCTTCTATGAAATCATAAAGCCCAGAGTTTAGATTTTTATTATGTAGCAACGTTAAGTGGCCACCTACATAAATCCTGCCAGTTATGCCCCTGGGATCCAAATTGGCCCCACCCCAGGGCTCTTTAGCTTCCACAGACTTACAATTGGAGAAACTTCAAAAATCTTCTTCTCTGAAACCACAGGGCCCTTATAATGGAAAAAAAGCAAAAAGCAACTTAAAATGGGGATAAAAATCTTCAAAAATCTTCTTCTCTGAAACCATAAGTCCCAGAGCTTAGGTATTTAGCATGTAGCAATGTCAAGTGGTCGCCTACATGAATCCTGCCAATCATACCTCATGGGTCCAAATCCTGTGGCCCCTAAACTCCAACAAACTTATAATGGAAAAAGCTTCAAACATCTTTGAAACCATGAAGTACAGACCTTAGATATTTAGTATATAGCAACACAAAATGGTCGCCTACATAAATCCTGCCAACCGTGCCCTTTGGGTCAAAATTGGCCAAGCCCCAGGGCTCATCAGCTCCTATAGACTTACACTGGAAAAAACTTAAAAAAATCTTTTTCTCCAAAACCATAAGGCACAGATTTTGTTTGATTTGAGGTTTTACATCCCCGTCAACACTGTATAGGTCATTTTGGAGATGTCTCTTCCAATTTTGTGGGACTTTTACCAGACATTGAGATGAAATTACATCTCAAGCCCTGTCCCCCAATGAAACCAGTAGGGTTTATAAGCATGGACACCGCTTTGCCTGAGCTTAGATATTTAGTATGTAGCAATATCAAGTGGTCTCCTATATTAATGATTTTCTGGTACACAGGTGAGCGATATAGGGCCATTGGGCCCTCTTGTTTGATAATGCCATTATGTAAAAGTTATGGCCAAGTGGTTAGTATGATGCAGTACGAATCTCAGTAAAACTATATCTCCCAATGTAAAATCCCAACTGAAGGCAACTTACCTAAAACACGGACTAGTCCAAAATTAAAAGTGCAGTCACATCTCACTGCGTTTTGAAAGATCTTAACTGTAGAGGTTTTATGTAAATGAATTGAGAATGTAAATATTGATGAATAAATTAATGTTGTTTTATTTTTAGCACCTAGAGAGCAAGGTCATCACAAAACTCGATGCAGCCTTACGAGCGCAGCATGACGACATCAACAAGTTGAAACGGGACACGAGAGATGGCTTCTCGACAGTTCACGAGAGTATTAGCAACATGAAGACAGTAATGGAAGGAAAACGAAAACTTCTGGAGGATCAGTTACGCAAAGAAATCGGCCAGATTCGGAAAATGGTTGTCCTTGTCTGAGAACCTGGCAGCCTTTATCAGTGTGAAACATCCTTATCACACATTATTACTGGATTCCGAATAGAAATTCATGTAAACCCTTGAAGCATCATGTGAAATTGCAAATTTTCCAGATCAGAGAAAATCGGGCTTGACATTGCATGTGAATCCTCTGCTTGGCAGACGATTCACATGAAATATCAAGCCTGATTTTCTGAGAGATTGATATTTCTACTGAAATCACATGTCAAGCCTGACTTGTGAAAGCATGACATTTCATGTGAAATCTGCATGGAATGTCACATTTCATGTCAATCCACATGAAATGTCAAGCCTGACTTGTGAAAGCATGACATTTCATATGAAAACTGCATGGAATGTCCCATTTCATGTCAATCCACATAAAATGTCAAGCCTGACTTGTGAAAGCATGACATTTCATGTGAAATCTGCATGGAATGTCACATTTCATGTCAGTCCATATGAAATGTCAAGCCTGAGAAATATTTTTTTTTATAATGCCATCCACTTTTCAGTTTTCATGGTGCTTTTGAGGGTTATCTAAATAGTTCTGTTGTACCTAAGCATACTGCTCATTGCACATGTTTGCACATGCATGAGAAATATTTGCAAAAATGAGAGATCACCCAGATGCCAATCACTTTCTTTCCCTCATTATGTGGACTGCTATTAATGGAAAGAACATACAAATTCTAATCCGATCTCTTGGATCAGTCTGATCTGGATTTACACCTGTCTGTTCAGTGTAGCGTTTGCCAGATCATCCATGAAGTCAGGTGTCCAGGAACCAGTCATGCTTACCTTTGCTAAACTTTGTGTGAAAGACAACACCACTGTACCCACATTGCCAAAAGAGCTGACTCCTACAGAATGGGTGTAGAAGTGGTTTACGGTAAATTACTGTATTTGTTGTAATTTATCACACATGCTCTGTCATGTGCAAACCAATGCTTTTATCAAGAGTGTATTTCACTTGAATTAAGAGCACATGATTTTCCAGTCCGATAATCCTTATCCTGCTGAATAAATCTATTTAGCCACACCCATTGCAGATCATCAACCAATCAAATTACTTAATATAATGTATTTATTTATTTCACAAACTACGTGACAGTGTAGATCCTGATCAGATGGCTTCTTCAGAAGCCATCTGATCTGGATCTACACTGTTTGCAAAGGTAGGGGTTGTCGTGAACAGCAGGATAATGGTTAACAAGCTTTAAGATCACAATGACATGTCATTAATTTGTCCCTTTTTTAATATAAAGATGGACACACTGCTGCTGTGTTCTTTACAGCTCATCAATAAAATTGTCATTAATCAAGTAATTTTGTATTGGCCCAGCTGCAGGTCCTAGGTCAGCTGTAACTTGGTCAGCACAAAATTACTTGAATAATGACATTATATTATGCATGCTCCTTGTGCCAAATATGTATACTCCTAATGTCAACTTTGGACATGTTTGGTTAAAACCAAACATTGTTTGTTTGCATTGAGGTTTTACGTCCCCGGTCAACACTATTCATTACACACCCGTGCATCATAATACATTTTTGTACATCTCCAAAATGGTCAATTTTCTGATGAAGATTGTGATATTCTTATTTATAGTCAAAACATAGATTGTGGGTGCTTGTTAAAACCGCCTCATTAAGGTGGTTCTAACGAGTACCCACAATCTATCTCTATGAGCAGAAATAACGAAAATTATGTATGCCCCCTAAACCCCAGTTTTCTCTATATAATGTGGGGTGTAAGTGGTTGTTCATTTCACGGAATTGTTAGCGTGATGTAGGTCATTTTGGAAACGTTGCTTCCAATTTTGTGGGACTTTTACCTGACATTGAGATGAAATGACATCTCAATCCCTGCTACCGAAACAAACCAAAAAGGGTTAATATGTAGGGACGGTCCGACTCGCACTTCTTTGCCTGGACAGGCTTAGACCACTAAGCAGTTTGCCAGTACTCATGTGTGGCCGGGTTCAGCTCTGCGAGGAAGCATCATGCAGCCCATCTACAAGCACCGATGGGCGGGGGCCGTAAAACCCAACATGCACAAAGTTGTTTAATTGAATGACTTTCTATGACTTGCTTTTTTTTTTTATTAACCCTTATCTTGCTGTTCACGACAACCCCTATCTTTGCAAACAGTGTAGATCCAGATCAGATGGCTTCTGAAGAAGCCACCTGATCAGGATCTATACTGTTTGGCATTCAGTTTATGAATTTGTAGCAATAAATTACATCAATTAATTTGATTGGTTGATAGACAGAAATGGGTGTGGCTTAAATGAATACTCAGCAAGATAAGGGTAAAAATGCAACTTCTAAAGTTACCCAAGTCTTCTTTACATGACCTCTAAAGGTAACATGACCGTGACCTTTCTTCGACCTTGACCTTATTTTGTTTTCGGAACCCAGCAGCAAGAGTGGCAGAATAGCCTAACAGAAGATTGTTTGTTATTTTTGTTCAAGATTTTATTTCATATTTTAAGCAGAGATAGTTTGTATATACTTGTTAAATATTGTGAACAGTACAGTAAAATTCCTATATTAAGACCACCTTTGGGACTGTTCAAAAGTGGTCTTTAAGACCACTTTTGAACAGTCCCAAAGGTGGTCTCTTATTATGAAACACTGAGTTTAGCAAACACACAAAGTAATGGAAACTTTCTCAATAAGCTTTTAAAAGCAGATTTAGTTCTAATTTTAGGTGGTCTGAATAGCGGAATTTTACTGTATATATCATACTACCGTAATGATTCTAAGTATTGGGACAGATAGGCCTAAGCAAATAGTGTAGACCCAGATCAGACTGCTCCTGAAGGAGCAGTCTGATCAGGGTCTACACTATTTGCCATTCCATCTGCACCTTTCGGACTCCTTGCTGGATTTTGAAACAATTTTTTTTTAAATTTTAGGAGATTTACAGCAAGTCCTCAAAATATCCAAGTTTTTAGGATTTTTACGCAATTATTTACATTTACAGTTTTATTTTTCATTAAATCTTACAGAAAAATGAAAAAGCAGACAACACTCTTACAGTAAACATCTTTAAATTTAATTGTGTATTTTGACATAATTATTATCTTTATCGTATTATTATTTATTATCAGATAAATATGGTTTTCTAGCAATGGAACGGTCAAATTTCAAATTTCGTTCGGCTGTCATAATTTGATATGCAAATTACTGCAGATTTCGTGTGTTGATTTCCTGTTGTTGTGTACATCTGTAAACTCAACAAATACTGATTCAATTTAATAGTCCTAAAATTGCCTTTAAATGTGTGGTAATAACAGTCTGCCAACAGATTTTCAGTATTTAATGTTGTTTTTTGTTGTTGTTTTTTTGTGGCCCTAGGTGTGTACCAGTCTCAGGACACAAGAAATGAAAATGAAAACATGTGGTTTAATTTAATGTTATCATGTTGCATTCACAAATAAATCATCCATGTTACTGGTATATGTGCCTGTGAGGCAGTTCTAATGAGCACGATTTCGTAATGTAATAATAAAATTTTTTTTTACCCTTTTAAACCTCTCTTTTTAGCTCACCTGTCACTTTGTGTCAAGGTGAGCTTTTGTGATCACTTTTTGTGCGTCGTCCATCTGTGCATCCGTCCATCTGTAAACAATTTCTTCAAACGACATCTCTTCCTAAACCACTTATTGGATTTTGATCAAACTTCACAGGAATGATCCTTAGGTGGTCCCGTTTCAAAGTTGTTCAAATGCACAGCTAGGTCACAGGAGCCAAAAATAGATTTTTTTTAATGAAAACTTAAAAAATCTTCTTCTCTGAAACCGCAAGGCCCAGGTCTTTGATATATGGTATGAACCTTTATCTAGTGGACCTCACCAAGATTGTTCATATTATAGCCCTGGAGCCAAAAACGCCCCCGCATCCGGGCCCACTGGTTTTACATAGACTTATATAGGGAAAACCTTTAAGATTCTCTTATCTGAAACCAGAAGGCCCAGGTGATTGATAGCTGGTGCGAAGTTGTATCTAGTGGACCTATACCAAGAGAGTTCAAATTATAGCCCTGGGGCCAAAAATGCCCCTGCATCCGGGCCCACTGGTTTTACATAGACTTATATAGGGAAAACCTTTAAGATTCTTCTTGTCCAAAACCAGAGGGCCCAGGCATTTGATATTTGGTATGAATTTGTATCTAGTGGACCTCGACCAAGATTGTTCAAATTATAGCCCTGGGGCCAAAAATTCCCCCGCGCCAGGCTCCACCAGTTTTACACAGACTTATATAGGAAAACCTTTAGAAATCATCTCGTCTGAAACCAGAAGGCCCAGGTCTTTGATATTTGGTATGAAGTGGACATCTACCAAGATTGTTAAAATTATAGCCCTTGGACCAAAAATGGCTCCTCCCGGGGCCCACCAGTTTTCATAGACTTATATAGGGAAAACCTTTACAAATTTTCTTGTCTGAAACCAGAAGGCCCAGGTCTTTGATATTTGGTATGAAGCTTCATCTAGTGGACCTCTACCAAGATTGTTCATATTAAACCCCTGGGGCCAAAAATGGCCCCGCCCCAGGGCCCAAAATGGCCCCGCCTCAGGGCCCACTGGTTTTACACAGACTAAATAGGGAAACCCTTTAAAAAATCTTCTCGTTTGAAACCAGAAGGCCTAGGTCTTTGATGTTTGGTATGAAGCTTCATCTGGTCGACCTCTAACAAGCTCTTTATATCACTATTTTTGGGGCCTAAAGCACTGTGTTTGTTTGTTTGAATTGAGGTTTTATGCCCCTTTCAAAACTATTTAGGTCATTTTGGAGAAGTTGCATCTTCCAGTTTTGTGGGACTTTTACCCAACACTGAGATGAAATGCTTCTCCAACCCTGCTGCCCAAACAAACCGAAAGGGTTTTTATGTTGGGATGGTCCAACTTGCACCACATTGACTGGACAAGCTTAGATTCTATGATGTTTCCAGAGTAAAGGCTTATGTTGGTTGGTACCTGAGGCTCTGTCTCTGGTTGGGCCAATCAAGGTCTAACTGTTGGTTTTCTTTTGCTCCAGCATTTCAGTGGATTCTTGCTGTCATGTCCTCACCATTGTTTCATCTCTGTGGTTGTTTGATTTTTGTGTTCACAGAGATGTTGCACTGATGAGTTTGGAGGGCTTCATGCGGACTGAACAAATTATTTGTCTTAATCGCAAGGGCAGTAAGGGCGAGGATTGTGGCCATGTAAAATCGATTTAAGCCCCCCAGTGGAATTCGTTTCCGCTGACCGTTCCAAGGCGGTTCTTCTGTCGCGGTTTATTTTTGTTATGGTTTGTCTTTGGGTGTTTGTGTCGCTTGTATTATTTTATTTTGGATAGCCTATTGGCCATTTTATGGGAAAGTAACTGTCCTTTTGGCTTTCCGCTGTTGATGTTTCCCTAAGGGTCTATTGTTTCATGTTTGTGTTTCTTTCCCTTTGGTGTCTCAGATGGGAGCTGTGGGTTAATTGTATTGATTCCTGATCATTGCCTCCACTTCTATTTTAGACCCTCTAAGCTGTTTACCAGTACTCATATGCAGTTGGTTTCAGCTCTGCATGGAAGCATCATGCAGCCCAATCTATTTCTCCAAGCCCTGATTGGCTGGGGCTCAAACTGTGTCAGTTAAAGAACCATATTATATTCAAACAAAAATGTATAGATTATATTGAGAAATTTTCTTTGTAATCTTTACATTTTGGGATCCGTCTTTAACCTTTAACTCTTACTCTGCTGTTCATGACAACCCCTACCTTTGCAAACAGTGAAGATCCAGATCAGATGGCTTCTGAAGAAGCCATCTGATCTAGATCTACACTGTTTGTCAATTACTTTGCAAATTTGAACTTTATATCAAGTAATTTAATTGGTTGATAGTTAGCAATGAGTGTGGTAAAATTAATTGATTCAGCAGGGTAGGGGTTAAACCTTATTAGAATGAACAATGTTATAAAGAGGTATATTTGTACATGTAGTTCAAACATTGAATGTTCTAGCGTGTTACAATATTCAAAACACTCATTTTTTTCCGCAATAGTACACAATAGTATTCGCACATCTGCCATAAAACATGACAAATTTTTTTTTATTTCATTGATTAAACAGCTTTTTTTATACATCACAACCTCGTTATAACATGGTTCATTATAACTTAGTTTTGGATAAAACATGGTTTCAAGATGGATCCCAAAAATGTAAAGATTATATAGAAAAATGACCATAAATGGTCCTTTTCTATATAATCTATACATTTTTGTTTGGATATAACATGGTTGTTTAACACAGTTTCTGCTTTGGACCACATTAATAGTGTTATAAAGAGGTTGTGGTGTAGCTAATTTTATCTTTTAATTCGTTATTTTTTAGTTTTGTTTTGTTTGTTAGTTTGTATTGGAGTTAAACTGCCCAGTCAATACTATTGAGGTCATTTTTGAGCCGGTCAGTTTACCTATCAACACTTTTCCTGGGCAGGCTTATAAGTAAGCGGTTAATCAGTACAATGCACGTTCTTTCGCGAAACTGACAACTGCCCTTCTTGAATCAGCTGAAGGGAGAGAATTACCATAGAAAAGATTTCATAATCAATCTCCATGAAAGAATGTTGCTTACACCGGCAGATATCGAACCCGTGTCCCCCTGATCACCAGTCAGACGTGCATCCGACTTGAGCTACTGAGGCCGGCATTATTTTTTAGTATCACATTTTGAGTATCACATTTTGTCAAAGTCAGAAATAAGAATCAAAAAATGTAAAAATCATTTTCCTCATTATTATAACACAACCGTGTGACATAGTGCATTTTTTCATATCTTCAAAATGGTTACTTTTCTGATGAAAATGTGTGATATTTTTCTTATTTATACTCCAAACATAAATTGTGGGTGCTTGTTGGAACTGCCTCGATGTCTGGAACCGCCTCATTGAGGTGTTTCTATCGAGTACCCACAACTTAGGTCTTGGAACAGAAATAAGGAGAATAATGTATATCCCTGTTAACCCCCATTTTCTCTCTATATATAACATGGGGTTTAACCCATTGTATGCTAGTGGACTCTTCCATTGCTAAATGTGGGACAAGTCCATTTGTCATATATGGTGTGTCAGGCCTATTTTTTTTTCTATTTTTAGCTCACCTGTCACGTAGTGACAAGGTGAGCTTTTGTGATCACTTTTAGTCCGTCGTCCGTGCGTCCGTAAACAATTTCAAATAAGTATATCTCTAATACCACAAGGCCAATCTTGATCAAATTTCAAGTGAAGCAACATCAGGTAGGGGGAAAGGCTGCATAACGTTTTTGGGCTGATCAGATTGGAATTCTGGTTGCCATGGCAACATATAGCTCCCATAGACATATAATGGGAAAAAGTTAAAAAATCTTCTCTGAAACCACAGGGCCCAGAGCTAAGATATTTAGCTTGTAACAATGTTAAGTGGTCACCTATGTAAATCCTACCAATCATGCCCCTGGGGTCCAAATGGTCCAAATTGGCCACACCCCGTGGCCCCTACGCTCCTATAGACTCATAATGGAAAAAAAAAGCTTCAAAAATCTTCTTCTCTGAAACCACAGGGCCCATAACTTAGATATTTAGCATGTAGCAACGGCAAGTGGTCACCTACATAATTCCTGCCAATCATGCCCCTAGGTTTTAAATGGGCCACGCTCCGGGGCCCCTTCGCTCCCATAGTCTCATAATGTAAAACTAGATCGCGCAGTCGATGGCGCGCCATCGCAAATCCCCATGTTTTGACCTCTTCCAGGGACCCCTGGGGGCTGGTCCAAAAATTAATGTGCTCTTGCAGAAGCCATTCATGTAAGTAATTCAGACACCAAATTTGGTTGAATTCCAATGAACGGTATAGGAGGAGATAGCCGGACAGACGGACGGACAGACGGACGGACGGAGGCGATAACAATATCCCCACTTTTCTTAAAAAAACGTGGGGATAAAAAAGCTTCAAAAATCTTCTTCTCTGAAACCACAGGGCCCACAGCTTAGAAATTTAGCATGTAGCAACGGCATGTGGTCACCTACAAATTTCCTGCCAATCATATCCCTGGGGTCCAAACGGGCCACGTCCCAGGGCCCCTTAGTTCCTATAGACTCATAATGGAAAAAAGCTCCAAAAAGCTTCTTCTCTGAAACCACAGGGCCCAGAGCTAAGATATTTAGCATGTAGCAAAGGCAAGTGGTCACCTACATAAATCCTGCCAATCATGCTCCTGGGGTCCAAATGGGCCACGCCCCGGGGCCCCTTAGCTCCCATAGACTCATAATGGGAAAAAAAAGCTTCAAAAATCTTCTTCCCTGAAACCACAGGGCCCAGAGCTTAGATATTTAGCATGTAGCAACGGCAAGTGGTCACCTATATATTTCCTGATAATCATGCCCCTGGGGTCCTAATAATCATGAGACGATGTGTGGTGCGCATGAGGCAGGTCGGTACCTCAGAGGTCAAGGTCATACTAAGAGGTCAAAGATAAAAAAAGGGGCCTTTTTTCGTGTTTGGTCAATAACTTTCTTATTTTGAGATGGATTTTAAAATTACTTGGCAGAAATATTAACAACCATGAGACGATGTGTGGTGCGCAATAGGCAGGTCGGTACCTCAAAGGTCAAGGTCATACTTAGAGGTCAAAGGTCAAAAAAGGGGCCTTTTTTTCGTGTTTGGTCAATAACTTTATTTTGAGATGAATTTTGAAATCACTTGGGACAAATGTTAACCAATATAAGACAATATGTTGCGTGCATGACCCATGTTTGTACCTTAAAGGTCAAGGTCATACTTAGAGGTCAAAGGTAAAAAAAGGGGCCTTTTTGGGGGTTTTGTCAATAACTTGCTTATTTTTAGATAGAATTTGAAGTTACTTGGCAAAAATGTTAACTATCATGAGACGATGTGTTGCATGCATGATTCAGTTTGGTACCTCAAATGTCAAGGTCATACATAGAGGTCAAAGGTAAAAAAGGGGCCTTTTTTCGTGTTTGGTCAATAACTTTCTTTTTTTTAGATAGATTTGAAATTGCTTGGCAGAAATGTTAACCACCATGAGATTATTTCCTGATAATCATACCCCTGTGGTCCAAATGGGCCACGCCCCGGGGCCCCTTAGCTCCCATAGACTCCTAATGGAAAAAAGCTTCAAAAATCTTCTAATCTTCTCTGAAACCACAGGGCCCAGAGCTCTGATATTTAGCATGTAGCAACAGCAAGTGGTCATATACATAAATCCTGCCAATCATGCCCCTGGGGTCCAAATGGGCCACACTCTGGGGCCCCTTAGCTCACATAGACTCCTAATGGAAAAAAAAAAAAAGCTTCAAAAATCTTCTTCTCTGAAACCACAGGGCCCAGAGCTAAGATATTTAGCATATAGCAACGGCAAGACAGTGGTCACCTACATAAATCCTGCCAATCATGCCCCTGGGGTCCAAATGGGCCACGCCCCGGGGCCCCTTAGCTCCCATTGACTCTTAATGGAAAAAAGATTAAAAAATCCTCTCTGAAACCACAGGGCCAAGAGCTTAGATATTTAGTATGTAGCAATGGCAAGTGGTCACCTACATAAATGCTGCCAATCATGCCCCTGGGATCCAAATTGGCCACGACCAGGGGCCCCTTAGCTCCCATAGACTCCTAATGGAAAAAAGCTTCAAAAATCTTCTCCTCAGAAACCACAGGGCCCAGAGCTTAGATATGTAGCAGGTAGCAAAGGCATTTGGTCACCTACATATATCCTGCCAATCATGCCCCTGGGGTCCAAATGGGCCACGCCCCGGGGCCCCTTAGCTCCCATTGACTCCTAATGGAAAAAAGCTTCAAAAATCTTCTTCTCTGAAACCACAGGGCCCAGAGCTTAGATATTTAGCATGTAGCAACGGTAAGTGGTCACCTACATAAATCCTGCCGATCATGCCCCTGGGGTCCAAATGGGCCACGCCCCGGGGCCCCTTAGCTCCCGTAGACTCATAATGGAAAAAAAGCTTCAAAAATCTTCTTCTCTGAAACCACAGGGCCCAGGTCACCTACATAAATCCTGTCAATCATGCCCCTTGGGCTAGAATTTGCCACACCCATGGCCCATTAGCTACCATGGATGGACTTAAAATGGAAAAAAACTTAAATGGAAAAAAAAAAAAATAAAAAATATTCTTCTGTGAAACCATAAGGCCCAGAGCATAAGTATTTAGCATGTAGCAACATGGAGTTGTTGCCTACATGAATCCTGCCTGAGTCTTGCCCCTGGGGTTCAAATTGGCCAAATCCTGTGGCTTCTTAACTCCAATAAACTTATAATGGAAAAAAAAAAGCTTTAAAAATCTTCTTCTCTGAAACCATGAAGTACGGACCTTAGATATTTAGTATATAGCACCTACATAAATCCTGCCAACCATGCCTTTTAGGTCAAAATTGACCTATGGACTTATACTGGAAAAAAAAAAAATCTTCTTCTCCAAAGCCATAAGGCCCAGAGCTCAGATATTTAGTATGTAGCAATGTCAAGTGGTCTCCTACACTTATGATTTTCTGGTACACAGGTGAGCGATATAGGGCCATTGGGCCCTCTTGTTTATTGTATTTTTGACGGAAAATTCTGTTAGCAAATAGTGCAGGCCCTGATCAGACGCCGCGTTCTGCGGCGTCTGATCTGGGCCTGCACTGTTTGCCAAGGTACCCCTTTAGGAGCGTGATAGCTCAGTGGTTAGTGCACTAGCCTCTGATGCTAGAGGTCCCGGGTTCGATCCCCGGCAGCGGCGATAAAATTTCGGTGGCCGAACACGCTCCATTGGCATCATTTGCAGGGATGAATGTCATAAAGTGCACCGTCCTTCGGATCGGGACGTTAACTGGAGGCCCCCTGTGCAGGGAGAACCATCCCCTGTGCAGGTTAAAGATCCCTACCGTAATTACATGATTACTGGGTAGGCTTTCATCCTGCAAAACCTGGAGTGTATGTAATATACACCTGCGGTAATGGTCAAATGTAACCGACGCAGTATCAGAAGGTAGATAGATAGGGATTTCCCGCATACAATGGAGTATGGGGTTGTTCTTTTCACAGACTTGTTAATGTGATGTGTTGCTTTTGAGACTGTTGTTCATTTCCAGCAGGATTTGTTTTTATATTTTACAGATCCTGCTTCATTTCAGTATGCTTTCATGGAATCTTTTATTTCTCCTGACCGAGCATGTTTCGATGAAATTTGCGATATTTTTCTTATGTCCAGTCCAAACATCGCTTGTGGGTGCTAGTTAGAATGGCCTCGCTGAGGCAGTTCTAACAAGTACTTACAATCCATGTTTTTGAGCAGAATTAAGAAAGAGAATGTGTATACCCCCCTCCCCCCATACACACACATGAACCCCAGTTTTACTATATAAAAGTGGGGTTTGAGGTGTCAAAATTACAGTGACATTTTCATGATAGCTTGATCAGACTGTGCAGATGCACAGGCTGACTGAGTCATTGTTTGGAGATATACTGATAATGTTGATGGCACATTTTCTCTTGGCATGACTCATGGTATTTTTTAAAACTTTATCCTGCTGAATAAATTAAAATTTAGCCACACGCATTTCCGACAATCAAATTACTCTATATGTATTCATTTTAATTTGCAAACTGTATTACAGTGTAGATCCAGATCAGATGGCTATCTGATCTGGATCTACACTGTTTGCAAAGGTAGGGCATGAGTTTAAGTATTTGTATGTTTTGGTGAGCCTTTGTGAGCATAACATAGCAACAGATAAGATAAGTATTTTGTTTTTGTTTGTTTGATTTGAGGTTTAACGTCCCGGACAACACTCAAGGTCATTTCGGAGACGTTGCTTCCAATTTTGTGGGACTTTTACCGGACATTAAGATGAAATGACACCTCAAGCCCTGCCGCCCAATGAAACCAATAGGGTTTATTAGCATGGACGGTCTGCCTCGCACCGCGGTTCCTGGACAGGCTTAGATCCTCTAATCGGTTTACCAGTACTAGTGTGCGGGCCGGATTCAGCTCTGCGTGGAAGCATCATGTAGCCCATATATTTCTTCAAGCCCCTATTGGCGGGGGCCAAAGTATTTTGTGATAATTGAAGACTAGTTTTCCTTATTTCTCCATATAAACCTATGGAGAATTGACAAGAACTAGCCTTTGATTATCCCAAAATACTTACCTCATCTGTTGCTATGGAATAAGATAGAAATTGTCAGACAAGCATACATGTGATAATTTTTCTAACTGTATGAGAGAGATTTGCAGTTGTGATGAGGGAGATGTAAAGAATATATAGGGCAATTCTCAGTTCTAATGAAGGAGACACCAAAATTTTAACAAAATTTAGCATAAATTGGGCAAAAATTAGCATCAAAATGAGTGAGTCTCCCTCCTGATGAGGGAGGTATCACAAGATTAATCTTCACGATGTTGAACTGCTAAATCCTTTTCCTTGTCTTTTTTGAAATGTAGAGATTTCTCAGTGAAAACATTATTGCCACTGTTTCAAACAGTGAATGATATCAATTTTATTTTTCACTGTTTGGAACTACTTTTTTCTGCAAATCTAATTCTGTGGTCAGTTTTTCCATTGTCAGATAATTGAAAATTAATGAATTGTATTAGAATTGATGCTAAGCCCGTTCACACGTCAGCAGTTCAGCATGGTGAAATGGTATAGATCCAGGTCAGCTGGCTTCATTTGAAAACATGCATCACAAAATGGCTGAAAATCCGAGAGGAGTGTAGCATATAGAGGCTATTTGATTTTTTCAGTGTTAAATCGAATTTTATTTCATCAAATGAACACCAAAACCAGTATTTTCACGAGTGGCTATGCCACTCGTGAAAATACCAGTTTTGGGTGTTCATGAGTGAAATAAAATTTGATCTTACACTACAAAATCAAATTTTCTGTTTCTTACATGCTTCAAAACGGCAATATTTAGCTTCACTAATTGTGTCACTCAACATCGGAGAAAACTAACTTTGTTCCTGGTCGTTTTGCGTCAATTTAATGGTGTCCAACTTATTATCTAAAATAAAAGTTTGCACCTGAGAAATAGCCTTGGATGGCATTTTTATGAATGAATACTGAAATATTTGAGAGATTAGTTTCCCAAAATAGGTGCGGACAGATCTAACGTTGCGCGACAAAATATGTGACTTCAGCGTCGAAAAATGATGTCATTAACGTTCTTGTGACGTGTGAACGATCTTAGCGTCAATTCTAATACAGTTTATTAATTTTCAATTATCTGACAATGGAAAAACTGACCACAGAATTAGATTTTCAGAAAAAAGAAGTTCCAAACAGTGAAAAATAAAATTGATATCAGTCCTGTTTGAAACAGTGATAATATCGTTTTCACTGAGAAATCTCTATATTTCATTGAAAAGCATGTAAGAAACTGAACTATTCTGCATGATCAGGGGTTAATAAAAGAAGTGCATTGCAAAACCCACAACATAGACCTGGATCAGCCTGCACATTCAGTTGGTGTTGCAACAGGTTTGCTCATCTCCTTTCCATGGATAACCTGTGGGTGAAGACGACTAATTCATCATGTGAACAAGTCTGAGAAACGAACACCCCACTAAACCCTACTTTATATAGAGACAACTGGGGTTTACTGGGGGTATACATTATTTTTATTATGCCCCCGCCATTTGAAGAATGGTGGAAAGGGCATATAGTGTTGCCCCTGTCCGTCCGTGCGTCCGAAACTTAAACGCAGTCAATAACTTCCTTATTTCTCGACGGATTTTAAAATTACTCAGCAGAAATGTTAACCATCATGAGACAAAGTGTCATGTGCAAAACCCAGGTCCGTACCTCCAAGGTCAAGGTCATACTTAGAGGTCAAAGGTCAAAAAAAGGGTCCGAAACTTAAACGCAGTCAATAACTTTCTTATTTCTGGATGGATTTTGAAATTACTTTGCAGAAATGTTAACCATCATGAGTCAATGTGTCATGTGCAAAACCCAGGTCTGTACCTCCAAGGTCAAGGTCATACTTGGAGGTCAAAGGTCAAAAAAGGGTCCGAAACTTAAACGCAGTCAATAACTTTCTTATTTCTGGATGGATTTTGAAATTACTTTGTAGAAATGTTAACCATCATGAGTCGATGTGTCACATGCAAAATCCAGGTCTGTACCTCCAAGGTCAAGGTCATACTTGGAGGTCAAAGGTCAAAAAAAGGGTCCGAAACTTAAACGCAGCCAATAACTTACTTATTTTTGGATGGATTTTGAAATTATTTTGAAGAAATGTTAACCATCATGAGACAATGTGTCACATGCAAACCCAGATCCGTACCTCCATGGTCATACTTGGAGGTCAAATGGCATAAAAAGGGTCCAAAACTTAAACACTGTCAATAACTTTCTATGGATGAATACGAACATAGACATATTTTCGGGCGGGGGCATCCGTGTCCTATGGACGCATTTCTAGTTATTTCTGCTCCAAGACATGGTTTGTGGGTACTCATTAGAACAGCCTCAATGAGGCAGTACTAACGAGCACCCTTAACCTATGTTTGCAGTAAAAATAAGAAAAATATCAAGGATTTTCATCAGAAAAGTAGCCATTTTGGAGATGTGCAAAAAATGCACTATGTGGCATGGGTGTGTTATCATAATGTTGATTACCAAAGGTGACTGACCAGTCTGCACAGATTGATCAGTGTTTGCGGGTTACACGGGTCGTATTGTAGTTATTGTCGTGTGCTGGCTTAAATATGATGTATGAGACAAATCATTATTGTATAATATTAACTGTGGTGATGGTTACTAATATATGTTCATGTATTGCAGAATTCTGATGCCAGAAAGCTGAATAAATGACTTCTTTTCATAGTTGTTCTGTTTTTGTTTTTTTTGTTTGCTTTTGAGTTTATCAACTCAGTCAACACTGTTTAGGTCGTATTGAGCTGGTCAGTTTTTCCTGGGCAGGCTTATACACCCTAAAGGGGTATCTTGGCAAACAGTCCAGGCCCAGATCAGATGCAGCGTTCTGCGGCGTCTGATCAGGGCCTGCACTATTTGCTAACAGAATTTTCCGTCAAAAATAGAATAATTAAAAAAAGGGCTTGGTGGCCTATATCGCTCACTTGTGTACCAGAAAATCATTAATGATGTTTTAAGAATGCCCATCGGGGCTTGAAGAAATAGACTGGGCTACATGGTGCTTCTTTGCAGAGCTGGAACCGACCACTAATGAGTACTGGTAAACGGCTTAGAGGTTCTAAGCCTGCCCAGGAAAAGTGTTGCCAGTTGGACCATCCATGCATAATGACCCTATTGGTTTCATTGGATGGCAGGGCTTAAGATGTAATTTCACCTCAATGTCTGGCAAAAGTGCCACAAAACTGGAAGCAATGTCTCCAAAATGACCTACAGTGCTGACAGGGACGTTGAACCTCAAATCAATCAAAAATCTAGACCCTGTGGTTTCAGAGAATATTTTTGAAGTTAATCCATTATAAGTCTATGGGAGCTATGTTTTGGTTGGCCAATTCGGACTTCAGGGGCATGGTTGGCAGGATTTATGTAGGAGACCACTTGACATTACTACATACTAAATATCTAAGCTCTGGGCCTTATGATTTCAGAGAGGATTTTTGAAGTTTTTTTCAGTACAAGTCTATAGGAGCTAAAGAGCCCAGGGGCTTGACCAATTTTGATCCAAAGGGCATGGTTAGCAGGATTTATGTAGTTGACCATTTCATTTTGCTATATACTAAATATCTAAGGTCTGTACTTCATGGTTTCAGAGAAGAGTTTTGAAGCTTTTTTTTTGCATAATAAGTTTATTGGTGTTAAGGGGCCACAGGATTTGGCCAATCTGCACCCCAGGGGCATGATTAGCAGGATTCAAGTAGGCGTCCACTCGATGTTGCTGCATGCTAAATACCTAAGCTCTGGGCCTTATGGTTTCAGTGAAGATTTATTAGCTCACCTGAGCCAAAGGCTCAGAGTGAGCTATTGTCATCACCCTGTGTCTGGCGTCGTCAACAATTTGTTTGTTAACACTCTAGAGGTCACTGTTTTGACCCAATCTTAATGAAACTTGCTCAGAATGTTTGCCTCTATGAAATCTAGGTCAAGTTCGATATTGGGTCATGTCGGGTCAAAAAGTAGGTCACCAGGTCAAATCAAAGGAAAACCTTGTTAACACTCTAGAGGCCACAATCTTGGTCCAGTCATCCTCAAACTTGCTCAGGATGATCATCTTGATAATATCTCAGTCAAGTTCGAATATGGGTCATGTCGGGTCAAAAAGTAGGTGAGTAGGTCAAACCACAGAAAACCCTTGTTAGCACTCTAGAGGCCACAGTTTTGGTCCAATCATCCTCAGACTTGCTCAGAATGATCATCCTGACAATATCTCGGTCAAGTTCGAATATGGGTCATGTAGGTCAGTAGGTCAAATCATAGAAAAACCTTGTTAACACTCTAGAGGCCACAGTTTTTGTCCAATCTTCCTCAAACTTGGTCAGAATGATCATCCTGACAATATCTCAGTCAAGTTTGAATATGGGTCATTTCAGGTCAAAAAGTAGGCCAGTAGGTCAGATCATAGAAATCCCTTGTTAACACTCTAGAGGCCATAGTTTTGGTCCAGTCATCCTCAAACTTGCTTAAAATGATCATCCTGACAATATATCGGTCAAGTTCGAATATGGGTCATTTGGGGCCAAAAAGTAGGTCAGTAGTTAAAACCACAGAAAAACCTTGTTAGCACTCTAGTCTAGAGGCCACTGTTTTGGTCCAATCATTCTCAAACTTGCTCAGAATGATCATCCTGACAATATCTCGGTCAAGTTCTATTGTGGGTCATGTCAGCCAAAAAAAAATAGGTCAGTAGGTCAAATCATAGAAAACCCTTGTTAACACTCTAGAGGCCACAGTTTTGGTCCAATCATCCTCAAACTTGCTCAAAATGATCATCCTGACAATATCTCAGTCAAGTTCGAATATGTCATGTCGGGTCAAAAAGTAGGTCAGTAGGTCAAATCATAGAAAAACCTTGTTAACACTCTAGAGGCAACAGTTTTGGTCAAATCATCATCAAACTTGCTCAGAATGATCATCTCTACAATATCTAGGTCAAATTCGAATATGATAGAAAAACCTTGTTTACACTAGAGACTGCAATTTTAGTCTAATTATCATCAAACTTGCTCAGAATGATCATCTTGACAATATCTAGGTCAAATTCGAATATGGGTCATGTGGGGTCAAAAAGTAGGTCAGTAGGTTAAATCATAGAAAAACCTTGTTAACATCATCAAACTTGCTCAGAATTGTCCTCTTTTTGTAATACCCTGGTCAGGAGGGGTATTTTTTTGACAGAAAATGCTGTTAGCTAACAGTGCAGACCCTGATCAGATGCCACGTTCTGCGACATCTGATCTGGGGCTATGCTGTTTGCCAACCTACCCCTTTAGGGTTTTCCCGCCTTTTAGGGGTTATTATAATTTTAAACAAAAATTCTGTATGATAATACAGTATCTCAAGCAATTCAGACTTTCAGGGTGTTTGGATCATGGTAAAGTTCTTTTGGCTATTTTCATAACTTTTGAACCATTTGAGGTAGAGCCTTCATATTTGGCATGTATGTTCCTTGTGGCAACGACTTTCACCCGTACAAAAATTTTGACCTGTGACTTGACATTTGACCTTCTTTCTCAAAACTTTTGAACCATTTAAGGTAGAGCCTTCATATTTGGCATGTAGGGTCCTTGTGACAAGGGCTTCCCAACCATGCAAAATTTTTGACCAGTGACCTTGTCCTTTGATCATTTTTGTCACAACTTTCGAACCATTTCAGGTAGAGCCTTCATATTTGTCATGTATGTTCCTTTTGACAAGGTCTTTCCCATCATGCAAAAAAAAATTTGACCGGTGACCTTGACCTTGATCTGTGACCTACTTAATCGTAACTTTGGAACCATTTGAGATAGAGCCTTCATATTTGGCATGTCTATTCCTTGTGACAATGGCTTCACAGCTATACAAAAAGTTTGACCTGTGACCTTGAACTTTGACCTACTTTATCATAACTTTTGAGATAGAGCCTTCATATCATATTTGGCATGTATTTTCCTTCTGACAAGGCACCTTGCTGTATTACCTACCATTTCATTGCTACAGTGTGGATCAGGTGAGCGATCCAGGGCCATCGTGGCCCTCGTTTTTTTTTTCATTTTAAGGTGTTTTTTTTCTCCATTTTAAGTCTATGGAAGCTAATGGGCCCATGGGCATAGCCGATTTTGACCAAAGGGGCATGGTTGGCAGGATTTGTTAAGGTGACGATTTCATGTTGCCACATACTAAATATCTAAGCTCTGGGACAAATGGTTTCAGGAGAAGATTTTTTAATGTTTTTCCGGAGCTAATTGGCCCATGGGCGTGGCCATTTTTGACCCCAGGGGCATGGTTGGCAGGATTTATGTAGGTGACCACTTGACGTTGCTACATGCTATATATTTAAGCTCTTGGCCTTGTGGTTTCAGAGGAGATTTTTGAAGTGTTTCCAATTGTAAGTCTATGAGAGCTAAAAAGCCCTGGGGTGTGGCCAATTTGGATCCCAGGGGGCATAATTGGCAGGATTTATGTAGGTGGCCACTTGACGTTATTACATACTAAATATCTAAGCTCTGGGCCTTATGGTTTCAGAGAAGAAGATTTTTAAATTTTTTTCATTATAAGTGTATGCTGATGAGCTAGGGCGTGGCTAATTTTGACCCCAGGGGCAGGGTTGGCAGGATTTATGTAGGTGACTATTTTAAGTTGCTAGATACTAAATATCTAAGCTCTGTGCTTCATAGTTTCAGAGAAGAAGATTTTTGTAAGGTTTTTTTTTTTCCAATATGTGTCTATAGGAATTAAGGGGCCCCGGGGGTGGCCCATTTGGACCCCAGGGGCATGATTGGCAGGATTTATATAGGTGACCACTTGCCGTTGCTACATGCAAAATATCTAAGGTCTGGGCCCTGTGGTTTCAGAGAAGAAGATTTTTGAAGTTTTTCCCCTTATGGGGGCTGATGAGCCCCTGGGCGTGGCCATTTTTGGCCCCAGGGGTATGGTTAGCAGGATTTATGTAGGTGACTATTTTATGATACTACATACTAAATATCTTAGCACTGTGCTTCAGGATTTCAGAGCGATTTTTGAAGCTTTTTTTCCATTATAAGTCTATTGGAGCTAAGGGGCCCTGGGGGTGTGGCCAATTTGGATCCCAGGGGCATGATTGGCAGGATTTATGTAGGTGGCCACTTGACGTTATTACATACTAAATATGTAAGCTCTGTGATTTTTGAAGTTTTTTCCATTATAAGTCTATGGAAGTTGCCAATTATGACCCCAGGGGCAGGGTTGGCAGAATTTATGTAGGTGTCTATTTTATGTTGCTACATACTAAATATCTAAGCTCTGTGCTTCATAGTTTCAGAGAAGATTGTTGAAGCTTTTTTTCCATTATGAGCCTATAGGAGCTAAGGGGCCCCAGGGTGTGGCCCATTTGGACTCCAGGGGCATGATTGGCAGGATTTATACAGGTGACCACTTGCTAAATATCTAAGGTCTGGACCCTGTGGTTTCAGAAGATTTTTGAAGTTTTTCCCCTAAGGGAGCTGATGAGCCCCGGGGCGTGGCCAATTTTGGTCCCAGGGGTATGGTTAGCATGATTTATGTAGGTGACTATTTTATGTTGCTACATACTAAATAGCTAAGCACTGTGCTTCAGGATTTGAGAGAAGACTTTTGAAGCTTTTTTTCCATTATAAGTCTGTGGGAGCTAAGGGGCCCCGGGGTGTGGCCAATTTGGACCCCAGGGGCATGATTGGCAGGATTTATGTAGGTGACCACTTGACATTGCTATAAGCTAAATATCTAAGCTCTGGGCCCTGTGGTTTCGGAGAAGATTTTTCAAGTTTTTCCCATTGTGAGTCTATGGGAGCTATATGATGCCATGTCAACAAGAATTCCAATCCGATTAGCCCAAAAACCTAATGCAGCCTTTCCCCCTACCTGATGATACTTCTCATGAAATTTGATCAAGATTGATCAAGGGGTATTAGAGATATTTGAAATAGTTTACACATGCACTTACGGACGGACGCACAACTGACAAAATGTGATCACAAAAGCTCACCTTGTCACTACGTAGGCCTACCACCCATTATATGACAAATGGACTTGTCCAACATATAGCAATGGAAGAATCCACTAGTATACAATGGGTTAAAGAACTGGGCCCGGTTGTTCAAAGCATCGTTAGATTTAAAAACCCATTAAAAAGGGGTGCAAAAGCTGACTTTTCCAGCAAGCACTGTATCTAAATTCACTGGCATTTTTGCTGAAAAAAAAAAAAAAAAAAAAACTGAAAAGTTTCACATCTCACATTTTCATAGCCAAAATCTTAGTATATTTGCCATATTAAACAAACTTAGTACGAAGAAAGGGCTTGAAGAAATAGATGGGCTGCATGATGCTTCCACGCAGAGCTGAAACCAACGGCACACAAGTACTGGTAAACTGATTAGACGATTTGAGCCTGCCCAAACAAAGCGGTGCAAGTTGGCCCGTCTATGGTTATAAACCCTGTTGGTTTCTTGGGTGGCAGGGCTTGAGATGTCATTTCATCTCAATGCAAGGGTGAAAGTCCCACAAAATTGGAAAGCAATGTCTCCAAATGACCTATAAAGTATTGACGGGGACGTAAAACCTCAAATCAAACAAACAAATGCATGGAGGGTCCGACTCGAACCACTTTGTCCACTTCTAAGCGGTTTACCACTTGTGTGCGGTTAGTTTCAGCTCTGCCTGAAAGCACCATTCAGCCCAATCTTTCTCCTCGCCCCCGATGGGAATGGGATACCCAGCCCGGAATTGTCAAAGACTTTTAACCAGTTTTTTTTTAAGTTCTAATCTTTGTCAACACTATTTACCGTATTCTTCCTAATTACCGCACCGTGGGCTTAGTTTTTTCCAAACTGTTTGAAAAAATCGTGGTGAAAAATCGACCTATTAAGCGCCACAATTGATTTCGGGTAATTGGCTTGGCAGTTGAACTGTATTTTTCCCCGCTTTGCAAATTTCGTCAGGAAAAAAAAAATCGATACTTTCTTAAAACCCACATGCCGATTATTGCAGTTATGCTGTAGCCCTTGTAACATCTGTATACCACAACACGTTTTCCCCGATCATTTCCGAAATAGACACGATGGGCCTCATGAATATTCAAGATGCCTCTCGGGGCTCCTTTTCCGACTACCTTAAGAGTCACGTTATGCAGTCGGGTGCAAGTTTGGGTCTGTGCGACCATGTAACTCGAGACACACGTTTTTCATGCGTCAATCATACTGCCAAAATTAACAGCCTGCAAAGACTGATTGTCCGTTCTCTCAACTGATACTGCGTTGGTAACATTTGACCATTACTGCAGGTGTACATTTTGCGTGAACAAATCTAATTACTCAATTTTCACACATGGTTCAAGTGACCCTGCGATAAGATCAAAGATGCCGATGTGGACTAATCCGATTCACCTATTTACATAACTGGTCTGACAACTCGTACTCAACGGGTGGTCAGTTTCTGATACGGGTGATAAACACATTCAGCTGGATTATTATTACCGGATTACATGTATCAATTTGTGTTTTTGTAATCAACTTGTTTCCTTTATCAATGAATATTTAATACTTCCATCCTGGAGACGGAATCAGTAATGTTCGGTAAAAAAAACAGGGCGAAGTCAACTTCTCTTTTCTAGTCTGGTAAGGCGAAGTCCTTGAACTTCGGGGGGAGAAGTTGCCCGAATCGTCCCCTCGGCTGATCCCTGTCAGGTATCTGTGGATTTCATGTGTATCAAAAGGTTTGGGAACCACATTTAAACGAGGAATTAAAGTGTGTATTAGATCTGTCGAATGAATTTGACAGAAATGCAGTTACTTTGTCTTCACTGTTGAAGAAATAACGGTAAGTTTTTATAGATTTCCTTTGAAAGCTTCAATAGGTTACTGTAAGGTGAAAGCCCCCGCCCATAGGGGCTTGAAGAAATATATGGGCTGCATGATGCTTCCACGCAGAGCTGAATCCGGCCCGCACACTAGTACTGGTAAACCGCTTAAGAGGTTCCAAGCCTGTCCAGAAACCGCGGTGCGAGGCGGACCGTCCATGCTAATAAACCCTATTGGTTTCATTGGGCGACAGGGCTTGAGATGTCATTTCATCTCAATGTCGTGTAAAAGTCCCACAAAATTGGAAGCAACGTCTCCAAAATGACCTTTACAGTATTGACGGGGACGTTAAACCTCAAATCAAACAAATACTGTAAGGTGTGCCCTTATGCTTATTTTTTTCAAAAATAGCTTTGGTGTGCATGTGCGGTAATTAGGGCAAATACGGTAGGTCATTTTGGAGAAGTTGTTGGACTTTTACCAGATATAAAGATGAAATGACATCAAGATCAAATAACATCTAAAGCCCTACAGCCCAAAGAAACCGCTAGTGTTTAATGAGTGGTCCGACTCGCACCACTTCTCCTGGGCAGGTTTATATCCTTTGGAATTAGGATTCCACTGGAATTTTGAAAATATCCCGAGGTCACTGATGAGGCCCAATTGGCCGAAACTAGCTAGTCTAGCCCAGAAAATTTGTACAAAATGTTTTGATTTTCCAGCCCTTTCAAGATTATTTGATTCATAGTGAACCGATTGTTGATCAGAGGCAGGCGAAAACCGGAGTACCCCCCCCCCCCTCCCCACACACCATAGGCCCTTGTATACATACCTGAAAATACTTTTCAGTTCAGTGGTGTATTCCTTGCTTCCAAAGAACCATTTCATAGAATATATTTAGATTTGTTTGTTTGAGGTTTAACGTCCCCATAAACATTATTTAGGTCATTTTGGAGACGTTGCTGCCATTTTTTTTTTACTTTTACCCGACATTGAGATGAAATGACATCTTAAGCCAAGTCACCAAATGAAACCAACAGGGTTTACAAGCATAGACGTTCCGACCCGCACTGCTTTGCCTGGACAGGCTTAGATCTGAACGGTTAACCAGTACTCGTGTACAGTCAGTTTCAGCTCTGCGCGGAAGCATCATGCAGCCCTTCTATTTCTTCAAGCCCCGATGGGTGGGGGCCGAAATATATTTAGACCCAAGCTGTTTTATTAACCCATTGTATACTAGTGGACTCTTTTCCATTGCTGTATATTGGACAGGCCTATTTTTTCATTTGTATTCTTTTTTGAAGGAAAATTATTTCAGCACAGTCAGGCCCTGATCAGACGCCACAGAACAATCAGACACAGCATTCTACAGCGTCTGATCTGGGCCTACACTGTTTGCCAGTGTACCCCTTTAGGGGTTTCCCAAATACAATGGGTAATAACCCATGCTGACCCATCTATTTCTCCAGCCCAGATAGGTATTATTTAACCCTTTTTGTACCAAATGGAACCTTCCAACTTATATGCAGCAGGAGTCCATTTCAAAATTTAGGGGTGTCAAGTTGTGTTTCCTTCAAAATTTATTTGGAAAACGACAACTTTCAGCAAACAGTGGAGGCCCTGATCAGACGCCGCGTTCTTCTAATCTGGGCCTGCACTGTTTGCCAAGGTTTCCAGTACTAAATGGTTAAATAAGAGCATGGATGTTTTTCTGTTTGGATTTTTACGGCCCCTATGGGCGGGGGCCGTCCTAAGTATTGGGACAGACAGGCCTAAGCAAACAGTGCAGACCCAGCTCAGACGGAACAAGCAGTCTGATCAGGGTCATTCCATCTCCACTTTTTGGACTCCTTGCTGGATCGCCAAATTTAAAATTTTAGGAGAATAGCAGCAAGTCTTCAAGGTGCCCATATTTTTTACATTAAGACTTTCTTGGGCTGGGTTATATAGAAGCTGTTTTACCAGTACAGTGCAGGTTTTTTCTTTTTGCCAGAAGTTGACACCTGCCCTCCTTGCATCAGTGGAAAAGAATGTTGTCAAGAAGATTTCATTTGCCATTTCTATTTAAGTTCAGTAAAATTCCGCTATTAAGATCATAAAATTAGACGAAATGTGCTTATAAAAGTGTATTTACAAAGTTTCAGGTACATTTTCTTTGTGTTTTCTACATCCAGTTTGCTCTAGTAAAAGACCACCTTTGGGACTGTTCAAAAGTGGTCTTTGAAGACCACTTTTGAACAGTCCCAGAGGTGGTCTTAATATAGGAATTTTACTGTAGGTTGCCCGTCGGTAGGTATTAAAGCAGTAACCTGACCACCAGTTAGACGCATATCCAACTGAGCTATAGAGCACTAAATGGGCCCCGTCAAGCCATTTTGGTAATTATCGCCTATGCGAGCAGCGAAGGTTCAGGCGAGCCTGCGCATCTGCGCAGTCTCGCCAGAACCTTCGCTGCGCGCTCATACAAGCAATGAATCAAGAGGAACCTTCAGACAGAAAGCCATATCCCTGGCCCCTCTGAATGGCTGGGCATGCGCAGTTAAAATTTGTCATGACGGAATGCTTGAAGACGCAAATTCGCTTGGCGGGGCTCAAATAATGAAATTCAGTCAATTCACATGATAAAATGTCAAGCCTTATTTTCACTGAAAATGAAAAAGATCAGAATGCCGCATTGCATTCTGGGAATGTAGCTCTTCCTGTGGCCTGCCTGACGCATTCTCGGAACACAAAATATAACTTCAATACTTCTTATTTATACAAGTTTATTTTCAAAACATGGAAATGGATTAATGACATCATGATTATTTAATAATTTGTTGCCAACTTTGTTCTCGAGCTTTTCATGCCAGTTACATGATATTTTGGCCTTGTGAAGAGAATGTTTGGTGGTAATTAACAAACAGCAAAGTGTCAGAACTTCAAATTATCGGCTGAACGTACATCAATGAAACCTACAACCAGCCTGCAGATTTTTTGAAAGCAATCCGTATCATAGCAACATAATTATAAGGTAAGTATTTTGTGCTAAATGAAGGATAGTTTTCCTTATTTCTCCATATAAACCTACGTTGTGGGTACTCAAACCTGCCTCTGAGGGGGTTCTCATTAATACCCACAACCCAGGTTTTTATGGGGAACTAAGATAAACAATTCTTCAATTATCACAAAAATACTTACCTTATCTGTTGCTAGGAGTATTTTGTGATAATTGAAGATAGTTTTTGTCAATTCTCCATAAAAACCTATGTTGTAGGCATTCATTAGAACCGCCTCAGCGAGGCGGTTCTAATGAGTACCCACAATATAGGTTTATATGGAGAAATAAGGAAAACTATCCTTCAATTATCGCAAAATACTTACCTTATTTGTTGCTATGCAAATGCACAAAATGGGACACCTATGACTGGCAATTCTTGCACTAGGTGCACTTTGGCTACAAACCAAATACCTATGTAGTCCTAGATGTTGCCGCAAGAGGTGAAAAGGTTAGCATGAATATTCCATCAATCACCACTTTCAAGTACGACTAGAACTCATTTTTTTCACATGCTAATGCTTGTTAAGATCATTAACCCCTGGTCCTGCTGAATATTCTAATTTGCCACACCCACTACTGATTATTAACCAATCAGATTTCTTGATGCAAATCATTGCAACAAATTCATAAACTGAATGACAAAGAATGAAGATCCTGATCAGATGGCTTCTTCAGAAGCCATCTGATCTGGATCTGCATTGTTTGGAAGATCAGACATATCCGAGCTCAGCAGAACAAAGGTTAATGCAGGATTTACCTTTAAAGCAATGAACAAATAAGAAGACTGATTTCATATTTCTAAATTATTATGCAGAGAAAATGAAGCTTGGATACTTGGACAATGATGATTCACTTGTATGTCAAGTCTTATTTACTGTACAAAACAAGGCTTAACATTTGATGTTAATCATCTGTTAAGCAGATGATTAACAGGAAATGTAAAGCCCTTTTTTGGATTCACATGAAATCTCAAGCTTTATTTAATACAACAAATATTTGAAAATGATGTATGCAAATGCCATACAGTAAACTTCGATGGCTCCAACCCCGATGGCTCGTTTACCATGGGTGAGTCGAACCCGTTCTCGAGTCCGTAGTGAGTTCCTCCAAATACGATACAGGTGTAATTTAGGAAGATTTTCTTCATTTATCTTACAAATGTATGCTGTGTGTACTCATTAGAATCGCCTCGATGAGGCAATTCTAATGAGTACACACAACGTACATTTATAATATAGAACACCAAAAAGATATCCACAATTATCTCCATTATGCCTCCTGGTATGGCACCAATAGTATCCCTCTGTGGCACGACCTACCGCTGTCTCAAACAAATTTTCATGGTCCCAAAGAGGTTCGAGCCATCGAAGTTCGACTGTATTTGGTAGTTTAAGGCTTAATGCCTGACCAGACCAGACCGTAAATGTACCTCATGTCTGTTAATCACTCGACAAAATCCTCTGACAAGGCCTTTAATGGGTTAAAATGACAACAATAATACTAAAATGAAATGATCGAATGAACATGGAAGCCATACTTTGTACATGTGACAAATGTTATCACTGCTTGTTTCATAAACCCATTTTTAATCTGAATGAACCCTTCTACTCTGTATCTTGGAAGAGTTCATTTTCAGTTTTAGGGGTTGAACTATTTACAGAAATTTATTAAGAAAATGGCCAATTTCATTTTGGAAATCTGTGAAACAGTGAATGGCTTGACAGATACTGCATCTGATACGGGCATGAACGGCCTCACAGGTTCCTTTTTTTCCCAGTTCATTTATCTTTTTTTTTTTGTTTATTTTTTTTCTGTTTTGGGGGGGGAGGGGGCGCTGGGGATGAAATGAGCTGTTTCAACTAAAAAAGTGCCTTAAGACACAAGCATAATTAATTTGTACGACAGACACAAGCAACTCTGAAGAAGCTTTTTGAAGACAGCCGAGGCTCTAATCAGACTGCAAGATTGCCACGCTGAGCCTATGTTGGTTTGCCCAAAAGTGCCTAGTCGCGAGAAACCCTGGGTCTAGCTAGGTACGGCTCAAACCAGTCTGTTCAGCTTATACAGACTAGAATGAGACTCGGAATTTTAGATGTAGAAATTAACGGAATTTTACCATGCAAGCAGTGAATACAAAGGGTTTGATCAGACTGCGCGGACCCATAGGCTGATCTGCAGCTTTGGTAATTTCACTCAAGACAGGGCTTATTAAGGGGAATGGGAACACCCGGCAGATTTTTCTGCCGCTTTTCGAAAGGAGACAACTTTCAGGACTTCCTGTTCGCTTTACTATAAGCCCTGTCCCACATAAAAAGGGGTCTACTCTTAAAGGAAAGAATTTGCTCCTCAGGAGCAAATTCTTTCCTTTAAGAGTTGACCCCTATTGAAATGGGAGACAAAAATACTTTTGCAGGAGTTGCCTCCCCTGAAGGTGTTCAACATTCCCGTTAAAATAAAGACACTGTTAGTTTTGTGTATTACAATGGGAAGATAAATGAAAATGATTGAAACTAGAGGATTTTTCAGATTTTTTACACCAGATATTTAAAGGACACACATAGAAACCGCACAGACACTGTCAGACAAAATCTTTACGATTTCTACAGGTGCCCAGCCAATTAAGGTGAATGAGATAAACCACTTATACAAGGAATGCATTTTTTGTGACTTGCTATTTGTTTCATGTATACTGCAACCCCACAATGAAAGTGGGCTACTCTTGAAAGAAAGTATTTGCTCCTAAGGAGCAAATTCTTTCCTTTAAGAGTAGACCCCTTTTGATGTGGGAGATAAAATTATGTACAAAATAGTCGCTTCCCTGAGGGGCTGATTAACTCCCCTTGAATTTATTGTGGAAATCTGTAAATCATGCTAAAATCCTCAATATTTCATTACCATGGCAACATAACGATGTAATTGTGAAGCAGTGACAAATGCTGTACACGATAAATGTCTCTTAAAATTATGATAAAACACCAAATGTTGATGAGGCTGATGGTCTGAAGGGAGGTCTGGTATGAAATTAGCCGCCAAAATATACATCACGACGATCTTCTAGTATTTCCCGGCTGTGTATTTCTTGACGCTGAAAGAAACGAGAAGAAATGTGCATGATGCAAAAACAAAAATTTTGCCAAAACTTTGTCGCACTGGGGGGCCAAATCCCAATCAACATTCGTCTGCTGACATTTTTGAAGTCATTTACTACAGAGCGGACCTGGATCAGACGGGTACTTTGTCCACACCGTTTGCTGGTTTAAAAAGGAATCATATTTGAAGTTTGCTAAGCGATACAGCAGACGACATAAGCAGAAAACATTTTTAGGTTTTCCTTGGCATTTTAACCCTTCAAATTACTACATAAATTCCTGGAGCAGACGACAATCCGATTTTTAACCCTTGACCTGCTGAATATTTATATATGCCACACCCACAACTGATTATCAACCAATCAGATTACTTGATGCAAATCATTGCAACAAATTCATAAACTGAATGGCAAACAATGAAGATCCTGATCAGATGGCTTCTGAAGAAGCCATCTGATCTGGATCTGCATTGAAAGATCAGACATATCCTGGCTCAGCAGGACAAGGGTTAATTATTTTTTGCAGTAAATAAGGCTTGACAGCATGTGTGAATCGTCTACTCTTACTTTGTCAGGCCTTATTTTCACTGAAAAGAAGAAAAGTACACTTTGAAAATGACGTCTGCTGATTAGCAGTCATAGGGAAACAAAATTATATGTCAAAACCTAACTACAACACAAATCAGACTGCAGCCTGGTACAATCTGCAGTGACTCAGATCAGCCTGTGCATTCACCCGGTAAGGAAAGGGAGGTTTTGTTTCCCTCCTTGCCTGGACACCTTAGAAGATTAATGCAATCAGCGAAAATTCTGATCAGACTGCACAAATGCACTGGTTGATTTGGAGTCTTTGGCTGTCAAAAAAGTCTTGTAGGTTTTGTCATGCGCTGGCTATATAATATATGAGCCGGGGCACGACATTTCTTACAATTTACATGTAGTGAAGGATGAGATCAGCCTGCGTATCCGCATCGCCTGACCAAGGAATTCTCTTGCTGCATGAAGGAGCATTGGTCCCTTAGCTATACTTAGAGCGCACAACAAAGACTGATCAGACTGCGTGGATGCGCAGGCTGATCAGTCTTCATTGGGCGCAAATGTAAATTGTAGGAAATGTGCCCCGGCTCATATATTTGTCTGACAGAAACAACAGACGTTACATAAATAGTGTTATTAAAACTGTATCATGATCAATTTTAAGATCAAGTTCCTAATCTCTGCTTTATTCCAGACTAGCACATTAAACCTTGAAAATTGTTTTGAAAACGCAATTCCATGATGAGCCAGATTTCTCTGTTTTCCAAACCACCAGCTAGGCCATTTGCAGAGAAGCTTTCAGTCTAGGAACATGTAAGAAGGGTCAAAGTGACACACACAACTGGCTAACCCATAACCTCTTTATGACACTATTAATGGGGTCCAAAGCAAAAACCGTTAATTAAACAACCATGATTTTGAGGTTTGATTTTAGGTTTAACGTCCCCATCAACACTGTAAAGGTCATTTTGGAGACGTTGCTTCCAATTTTGTGGGACTTTTACCCGACATTAGCAGTTATTTTTACCTATTAGCAACCGTTTAATTGCGCTTTTTTTTAACCTGATCCTGCTGAACACGACAACCCCCAACCTCTGCAAACAGTGTAGATCCAGAACAGATGGCTGAAGCTATCTGATAAGGCTCTACACTATTTGTGATTCAGTTTGTAGATTGAATGAATTATTAATCATGTAATTTGATTGGTTGATTGCTGTGGCAAAATTAATTTATTCAGCAGGATAAGGATTATCACCAGAAAACCGGACTGATGATCCGGTAAGACATGAACTAGCCTGCTCAACTACGCAGACCAGGAACAGTCTTGAAATCTTTTACATTTGTTTTTGTTTGATTTGAGGGTTAACGTCCCCGTCAACACTGTAAAGGTCATTTTGGAGACGTTGCTTCCAATTTTGTGGGACTTTTACCCGACATTGAGATGAAATGACATCTCAAGCCCTGTCGCCCAATGAAACCAATAGGGTTTATAAGCATGGACGGTCCGACACATACCGCTTTGCCTGGGCAGGCTTAGATCCTCTAAGCTGTTTACCAGTACTCGTGTGTGGGTCGGATTCAGCTCTGCGTGGAAGCATCATGCAGCCCATCTATTTCTTCAAGCCCGCCCATAGAAGCTAGGTATTGTATTTGTTTGTTTGATTTGAGGTTTTTAACATCCCCCTGAACACTATCTAGGTCATTTTGGAGATGTTGCTTCCAATTTTGTGGTACTTTAACCGGACACCAAGATGAAATGACATCTCAATCCAAGCCACAGACACAAAGGTGCTGATCAGACTGTGCAGGTTCATCTACACCTTCCTTGTTTACAGATGACAGAAATACCACATCTGATCAGGGTCCACACTGTTGCTTAACCCATTTACTGGAAACCCCAAAACGGGTACTCTGGCGAACAGTGCAGGCCCAGATCAGATGCCGCAGAATGCGGCGTCTGATCAGGGCTTACACTGTTTGCAAAAGGTCCAGCCATTTTCCAAATATATTTTGAAGAAAACACAGCCTGATACCCCTTAATTTTGAAATGGACTCCTGGTTTATATAAGGAGGAAGATTCCGTTGGGTACAAAATGTGTTAAAGCACAGAGACTTAAGGGAATAAGTGACTGTGAAGGTTCGGGACATTTTTCCAGCCTATACTCACAATACACCAGCAATATCAGTGCTTTGATTTGTAAATAATACTGTAAACCGCATGCTCCAGGAATTTGTTATTCTCAAGGGTAAACATCCACAAGAAAAATGAAAACCTGAAGGGGTGGGGTACAACTTCAGGGGTCTCCTAAAATATTCTTCTCACCCAATGTTCATAGAAAACACACTACTGAGCACCTTCTTCCCTTTAAGGGGAATGGATGCATCTTCAGGGGAGGAAACTCCTTCAAAAGTATTTTTGTCTCCCATGTCAACAGGGGTCAACTCTTAAAGGAAAGAATTTGCTCCTGTGGAGCAAACACTTTCCTTTAAAAGCAGACCCCTTTTTCTGTGGATCAGAGTTTAAAGAAAAGCGAACAGGACGTCCCGAAAGTTATCTCCCTTTGAAAAATGGCAGACAAATCTGCCAGGTGTATCCATTCCCCTTAAGGGTAAACACCTTTGCCCAGTTGTTCAAAGCACCATTAACTTAAAAGGCATTTATTCTGCAACAGTAAAACACACCGTGTGTTCATAATTGTTTTATTGCCCCTGTAGTATATTATCTTTAGCAGATCAAAGGCGGCCCCTAATAGGGTGATTAGAAGCTTTTGTTGAATCCCCTGACTGAGGTACATAAGGGGAAATCAATAATGTACACTACAGTCAACAGTTAGTAAATTATTGATTTTCCCCAAGGAGGACCCTTACCTGTTGTGGACAGAGGACTTCTCTTCAGTCAGCACTTAGGGCTACATTATATTATGCAATGAAATGATAGACCTCAATAATCAAGAATAAATGCCTTTAACAAGCTCGTTACTGGTCAAAATGTATACTGTTCTCGCGAGTACAATTCCTATTGTACTTTTATTTTTGCTGTAAAAATGTGAGTAGCTTTTGCATTTGCAAAAGCTACTCACATTTTTTCAGCAAAAATATTGGTCTATGCCATATTTAATGATCCAAGTTGTAACCATACAATAACTAATGACACCGTTAATTTTAAACAACTGGCTCCTGTTTCAGAGGGATTCAGTTAATAAGAAAGCTAACAGGAATTGATGTTCCATTGTAGAAAGTGGCGTAAAATATGTCCAACATGTCTGTGCTTTCTAATTATCCGAGGAACTGGCAGAGACAGTCATATTTCCTATCACCCCACGACTAAATTGGACTACCCTTTGAAAAACTCCATTCCAGCTAACCAACATCAAAGCCGACACTAAAGAAAAGGGCCCTTGGCATCAGAAAGGAAAAGGCCCTTGAATTTGTTTTCTACATTGTGCATGCACAGTCAATATTGTGCAGCGGCATGATTTCTTGCACACAGCTACCTATAAGTCTCCCCTCCACATATGCGCGGTCTCGCCTGCACCTTTGCCGCTCATCTATGCACTAAGTACCCTGCTCTCAAGAGCTAACTACATTTATCTAGCCTAGCAAGTATGGTGGTTATGTAGCAAGGTTATAATATAAAATGTTAGTAAAGCTGAAAGGTACACTTTTGGCAGGGAAGACTGTGTTTTATTGTTTCTTCAACCAACACAACAACAAAATCACAAGTCTTCCAAACCACAAGTGAATTGTTAGCAAAGCTCCATCCCCATGCTGTGAGTATTAAGCAAGATAAACTAAGCTGTTAATAGCATAAATAGCATACTAAAATATTCCTACACTAAAATATTCCTAAGTGCAGTTTCCATCACCAAATTGCAGAGGGAGATAGATAAGCTATGTTAAAGGACCGATAATATTTGTTGTCAGCAGTTACTGTAGTTTCTAACATCATGCTAACTCATTGTATGCAAATGGACTCTTCCTATGCCCTGTGTTGGACAAGTCCATTTGTTACAATAGGGGTGTCAGGCCTATTTTTCCGTTTTTATTCTATTTTTGACAGAAAATTCTGTTCTTCGCAAATAGTGCAGGCCCTGATCAAACGTCTCTGATCTGGGCTGCACTGTTTGCCAAGGTACCCCTTTAGGGTTTCCCGCATACAATTTTTTTTTTTTTTTTTTGGTTTGGGTTTTACGGCCCTTTCAAGATTATTTCACTCATATCAAGCCGATCGTTAATCAGAGGTGGGCGAAAACCGGAGTACCCGGAGAAAAACCACCTGACCGTCCGTTGCAGAACTTGGCGTCTCACACGTGGCCCGAGCGAGGCTCGAACCTACGGCGGTGAAAGACCTAATGACTAAGAGTCAGCGCTCTTATCCACTAGGCCACGGAGGCCCGTCCCCGCATACAATGGGATAAATAGCATTCGAAAATATTCCTACAATATAATATTCCTAAGTGCAGTTTCAATCACCATATTCCAGAGAGAGATGGATAAGCTATGTTAAAGGACTGGATATTTGTTGTCAGCAGTTAGTGAAGTTTCTAACATCATGCTAAACCATTGTATGCTAGTTGACTCTTCCATTGCTCTGTATTGGACAAGTCCATTTGTTTCATTAGGGGTGTCATGCCTATTTTTCCGTTTTTGTTCTATTTTCGACGGAAATTTTTTCTAGCAAATGGTGCAGGCCCTGATCAGACGCCCCTTTTTGCGGCGTCTGATGTGGGCCTGCACTGTTTACCAAGGTACCCCTTCAGGGTTTCCCGCATACAATGGGATAAATAGCATACTAAAATATTCCTAAACTTAAATATTCCATCACCATATTCCAGAGGGAGCTACTTAAGCTATGTTTTGTTTGATTTGAGGTTTAACGTCCCCGTCAACACTGTAAAGGTCATTTTGGAGACGTCGCTTACAATTTTGTGGGACTTTTACCAGACATTGAGATGAAATGACATCTCAAGCCTTGTCGCCCAATGAACCCAAAAGGGTTTATAAACAAGGACGGGCAGACTCGCACCGCTTTGCCTGGGCAGGCTTAGATCCTATAAGCGGTTTACCAGTACTCATGTGCGGGCCTGTTTCATCTCTGCTTTGTTTGTTTGTTTGATTTGAGGTTTAACGTCCCCGTCAACATTGTAAAGGTCATTTTGGAAGCACCATGCAGCCCATATATTTCTTCAAGCCCCGATGGACGGGGGCCGAGATAAGGTATGTTAACCCTTTATGTACCACATGGAATCTTCCTCCTTATATATAGCAGGAGTCCATTTCAAATTTTTGGGGTATTAGGCTGTGTTTTCTTCAAAATTGATTAGGAAAATGGCTAAACATTTAGCAAAACAGTGGATCTGGGCCTGCACTGTTTGCCAGGGTACCCATTTTGAGGTTTCTGGTACTAAATGGGTTAAAGGGTATTTGTTGTCAGTAGTTAATGTTGTTTCTATCATCATGCTGCGGAGGAAGCAAATTAAGCTTTGTTAAAGGACTGGATGTTAATTGTCGGAAGACTGCTGATGTAGTTTCCATCACCATGCTGCAGAGCAAGTAAGATAAGTTTGTTTGAATTATGGTTTAATGTCCCCATCAACACCGTGTAGGACATTTTGGAGACGTTGCTTCCAATTTTTTGGGCCTTTTACCCGACATTGAGATGAAAAGACATCTCAAGCCCTGCTGACCAATCAAACCAGAAGTCTTACATGTATTGGATGATTTGACTCACACCACTTTGCCTGGGCAGGCTTAGTCCTTCTAAGCGGTTTACCAGTACGCGTGTGTGGTCAGATTCAGCACTGTGTGGAAGCACCATGCAGCCCAGTCTATATCATCAAGCCCCGATGGGGAGGGGCCAAATGCTAGTGAGAAGATGCTTTGTTAATTATCAGAAGTTATAGTACATAGATGTAGTTGCTCTGATCATGCAGTAGAGGAAGCAAGATAAGCTAAGTTAACTGTCAAAAGATTGAGTATGGAGTAGTCTCCATCGCAAGATAAGCTTTGTCAAAGGACTGAATGACTTTGTCAGTAGACTGATCGTGTTGTATCCATCAACATTTTTTTTTTTTGGCTTTGGTTTTACGGCCCTTTCAAGATTATTTCACTCATATCGAGCCGATGGTTAATCAGAGGTGGGCGAAAACCAGAGTACCCGGAGAAAAACCACCTGACCTTTCGTTGCAGAACTTGGCGTCTCACATGTGACCCGAGCGAGGCTCAAACCACAGCGGTGAGAGACCTAATGGTATCCATCAACATGCTATACAAGACAATAGGATATTTTGCAAGAAGATATGTTTTGTAGTAGCTGTAAAGAACTTAACCCATTGCATACTGGTGGACTCTTCCATTGCTATATGTTGAACAAGTCCACTTATCATATAGGGGTGTCACACCTATTTTTTTCGTTTTATTCTATTTCTGATGGAAATTTCTATTAGCAAATGTGTTCAAAACAACCCTTACATTTGCAAAAAGTGTAGATCCAGATCAGATGGCTTCTGAAGAAGCCATCAGATCAGGATCTGCACTGTTTGTCATTCAATTTGTGAATTTGAACTAAAATATTATGTTATGTAATTTGATTGGCTGAGAGTCAGAAATGGGTGTGTCTTATTTAAATATTCAGCAGGATAAGGGTTAATGGACTGGCTGTCTGATATCAGAAAAATGATAGCAGGAGATTATTACCACGCTTTACAGCTATAATCTACCGTAAAAATCCAAAATATTGCGACACCTTGAGGACTTGCTGTAATTCTCCTAAAAATTTAACAAATCTGTTTCACGATCCAGCAAGGAGCCCAAAAGGTGCAGACAGAATGGCAAACAGTGTAGACCCTGATCAGACTGCTCCAACAGGAGCAGTCTGATCTGGGTCTGCACTGTTTGCTCAGGCCTATCTTTACCAATACTTAGGATCATTATGAAATGTCCAGCTTCTGGTTCTATTTTATCCAAAGCCGTGTTGTACAGAACCGCACCATATTTCTAAAACTTCCAATGATTAACCCATTGTATACTAGTGGACTCTTCCATTGCTGTATGTTGGACAAGTCCATTTGTCATATAATGGGTGTCAAGCCTATTTTTTGGTTTTGATTCTATTTTTGACGGAAATTCTGTTAGCAAATTAATCTCTATTACACTGTTTATAATGGTGCCCCAGCCCATCTGGGCTTGGCAAGATAGATTGGGCTGCATGGTGCTTCCAGGCAGAGCTTAAACCAACTGCACGTGAGTATTGGTAAACCGCTTTGGTCTAAGCATGCCCAGGAAAACTTGTGCAAGTCAGACCATCCCTTCCTTTGGGCGGTAGGGCTTGAGATGTCATTTCATCATAATATCTGGTACAGGTCACAAAATCAGAGCAGACTCCCAAATGACCTAAATAGTGTCGGCGGGGAACAGATTATAGAGATCCAAAGCTGTCATTTTTCTATCTATGTCATTTTCTACATTATTTATACCTTTTACTGTTTTGATATTGCACAGTTGTTTAAGGGGAATGGGAACACCTGCAGAGGAGGCAACTCCTGCAAAAGTATTTGTCTCCCATGTCAAAAGGTGTCAACTCTTAAAGAATTTGCTCCAGAGGAGCAAATTCTTTCCTTGAAGAGTAGACCCCTTTTTCAGTGGTTGAGGGCTAATAGAAAAGCGAACAAGAAGTCCCGAAAGTTGTCTCCCTTTGAAAAATGGCGAAAAAATCTGCCAGGTATTCCCATTCCCCTTCAGAAAGGTTTCTTCTTTGGGTCCCAACAACTGTGTTATAGAGGTTGTGGTGTATTGTTATTAACAGAAAATTCACTAATTTTGCCACCAATGCTCTGTTAAGCCAAAGAAACCTTAAAAAATCTGGGACTTCCGTGTGCCTAACACAGAGTAAACAAAGTTAAGAGCTGAAAAAACTCCCTGACAGAGAGAATCTTGGGCAAAGAGGGGCAGGGGTAAGGGCCAGGGTACTTACCCACCACCCCTCTGAGAATCCTGTCTCTCACTCGCTATTTCTTTAGCACTAAAATAACGAAAAGAAAGAAAATAACAGGGCTCCAGACTTTATGGAGCCAAACAAATGCACACATAGTATCAACTACAAAACTCGGCTTAAAAGTGATTCAAGTACAAGGGGTGTTTCTTAGCATTCTACGCAAGAGAATTGTATAACTCTTGCATCAGATGTGGGACGATTTCAGAGACGAGCTCTACTGGCCAGCCATCTTTGGCATAAAACATCATAAGAACAATACATAAAATTTTATTTTTGCTGAAAAAATGTGAGTAGCTTTTGCATGTGCAAAAGCTGCTCACATTTTTTTCCGCAAAAATACTAATATATTTGCCATCTTTAATGATCAAACTTTTAACGATATGTTAACTAATGAACTAACGACATCGTTAGTTTTGGACAACTGGCCCCTGATAACTAACAACATCGTTTAGTTTTGAACGAGCACCTGATTTACAGGTTCGGTCGTCTTGAGGAAATGAGCAACATAACTGGACCTCAGGTCGTCTTGTGTGCCATGTGTTTGTCTGCATTTTTTTTTCGTCTTTCTTTTCTGCCTTTTTTATCTTCTTCTTTCTTTTTTCTCTTTTTTTATTGATGTTTCAGAGTTTTACTTGCAAACCTTTTATGCATTTACAAGCAATTTTGATATAATACAAAATAAAAAAAAATCTGACCTCTACTGAACTAACCATGTTTAATGAATCAGAACTTTTTCATTTTAGTTTTTCGTTTTAATTAAACTATTTTATTTTTAATTATTTTTTTTTAGTTTGTGATGAATGCTTCAGGCTTATTTGAATCGCTCTCTTTTTTGATACAGATCTCACTATGAACATTATTCAAGTGCATTTAGCCCACACCCATTTCTGACTACCAACGAATCAAATTACTGGATAAGATAATTCATTAATAGTCATTTCACAAATGTCAGTGTAGATCCTTCTCAGATGGCTTCTCTGGATCTATAGGGGATATTATTTTCAACAGAATATGTTTTGTGTTTTTTAGCCCATTAAATACTATTTATGTCATACTGAGTCAGTGAAGTGGTAGTGCACAGACAATCGAAGGAAAACAGACCACACACAGTGCAAAAAGCAGTACAATAGGACTTAACCCTTATCCTGCTGAATATTCATTTTAGCCACACCCATCTCTGACTTTGAACCAATCATATTACTTGATGTTATTTATTCCAAAAAATTCATAAACTGAATGTCCAACAGTGTAGATCCTGATCAGATGGCTTCTTCAGAAGCCATCTGATCTGGATCTACACTGTTTGCAAAGATAGGGGTTGTCGTGAAGAGCAAGGTAAGAGTTAAAATAACTTGTAACATGTATCCCACCATCGCTCAGATCAGCATACACATTTGTGCAGTCTGATCATTGCTTTTGGTGTTAGCAAGGGACTTCTAGGGGTCCTAGGGTCACCACAACCAAACATAACTGCCCCTTAACACAAACAGATAAGGACGAACAAGGATAACCCATAAAATGCCAATCACAGCGATTGTCGTCTGTTTTGCCGTCTGCCGGTTACCTTAACCTTTAGCCTGCTGTTGGCGAAAACCCCTATTTTTGCAAACAGTGTAGATCCAGATCAGATGGCTTCTGAAGAAGCCATCTGATCAGGATCTACACTATTTGACATTCAGTTTATGGATATAGAGAAATGAATAACATCAAGAATTCTGATTGGTTAAAAATCAGAAATGGGTGTGGCTAAATTAAATATTCAGCAGGTTAAAGGTTAAAAGTCATTTTTCGCAAACAGTGTGGACCCCAGATCAGACTGCTCCTTTTGGAGCAGTCTGATCTGGTCCCACACTGTTTGCCTGTATGCAAAAAATATTTTTAAAAAGTTTGCAAGAAGATTCAGCAGACTACATCAGCAGACGGCATTTTCAGATGTTGTTTTTCTCCGCAGCTTAAGGGTATAGGGATAACTTTCCTTCTTTCATACAGTAAAAATCCAAAAATTCGGACACCTTGAGGACTTGCTGTAATTCTCCTAAAATTTTACTGGGTTCGTTTCGCAGTCTAGCTGTGAGTCCAAAAAGTGAAGATGGAATCGCAAACAGTGTAGACCCTGATCAGACTGCTCCTTCTGGAGCAGTCTGATCTGGGTCTACACTGTTTGCTCAGGCCTATCTCTCCCAATACTTAGGATCATTACAGCATTCTTCACAGAGGCAATTTTAACAAGTAACCACAACATATGCTTTTACAGAGAAATAAGAAAAGCAATCCCAAAACTGTCATTTTACTTCTTCATTCACAGCTATGCCCCCATCATACTAAACTGATGCAAAAATGGTTGTCAGAAAATACTGAAGACACATTGTCTCACAAAATGCAGCCCATTAATCACATGTTAATAGTACTGGGCGAAAGCTATCAAATGTAATGATCTTTCCTACGCATCTCATCCGCCCACCTGAAGTAACCATGGATACTGTACTAACTGTATCCAATATACATTTCACTCAGATGACAGAAATCTGCCATTTTAAACATTCATAGCCCTAAATAAGAGGGGGTATCCACATACTATATTTCTTATTTCTGCATGAAAACATACGTTGTGGGTACTCATTAGAAGCGCCTCATTGAGGCGCTTCCAATGAGTACCCACAAAACGCTTCTAATGAGTACCCACAACATGTTTTCACGCAGAAATAAGAAAAATATCAGGACTTTCGGACGAAAAAAGAACCTTATCTGGAGCTATGTACATAAAAAACAAGTAAACAATGAATGCCAAGCAAATATAAAATACTAGCCTGATGTTTCAAAGGTTAAGTTTACAAGAATGCTCGGTCAAAACACCGTCACACCTATGATGCAAACTCAATGGGGTTAAAAAGGAGTCAAGGTTACCAAGCCAAGATGCAAGCTGAGTCAGTGCGTCAAGGAGAATTACTGTGCAAGGTTTTCAAGAGACATCGAGGGTACAGGTAAGATCCGAAAAAGCCACTGGAGTGCAAACTATAGGTCAAGGTCACCAGATCAGGATGTGTTCAGGAGAACCTTCATGCCAAAACTGATGCTAGTGTCAAGTATAGGTAATGAGAGTTTGTTTGATCAGTGTATATCCTGATCAGATGGCTTCTGTTTGCAAAGGTAGGGGTTGTTGTGTAAGGGTTAAAGACAGCACAATTGAACGGCTGCTATTTGGTAAACTGACTGCTTAATGAACCAGCTACTGATCTATCTATCTCTCTATCTATATCTATACTGCATCACCCCCTCACGGGGATTGGAGCAATCACAGCTAAAACACCGAGCTCCTCAATAAAACAAACCACTCACATTCCTCTTCCTTAACAAAAAAGAATCTGGATCCCTATAGGCCATGCAAAGCAAAAAGGAGAGTGAGCATATAAGCCCAGCGAAGACTAGGACCAGACTTCACATCCCCAAGTCTGATCAGTCTTCACATTGCACTACCGTAATGATCCAAGTATTGGGACAGATAGGTCGAAGCAAACAGTGCAGACCCAGATCAGACTGCTCCTTCAGGATAAGGGTCTACAAACAGAGCAGACCCAGATCAGACTGCTCCTGAAGGAGCAGTCTGATCAGGGTCTACACTGTTTGCCATTCTGCCTGCACCTTTTGGACTCCTTGCTGGGTCATGAAACAAATTTGTAAAAATTTTAGGAGTATTATTATAGCAAGTCTTCAAGGTGGCCCAATTTTTACGGTATATAGTGATGCCCTTTGACCCCTAAGACTTCTTCGTACAGACTGAAAGGGCTGTATAATAACTGGATATGTCTGAATATGACTCTTACCATATGTTGTACTTACCTCTAGGTATTTGCACAGACAGGCCGGAGCAAACAGTGTAGACCCAGATGAGACGCCGCAGAACGCGGCGTCTCATCAGGGTCTGCACTGTTTGCCACTCATCTAGCTATTTAAGAAATTTCTTTGGCTGGTAAATTCTACTAAGAAAATAATCGATTACGAAAAATCAGTATCGATAATCATATTTCTGGAATCTATCGATCAATTAATCGATTATCCGATTAATCGTGGCAGCCTTAATAATAACTGGATATGGACCCTAATAGAATCATCCCTGAAGGCACATTTTTGTTCCTTGTGAATTTTTGTTGAATGTATCTACAGCCAGAGACACATCCAATCCGTTTACCAACTTTTGTTATTTCTTTACCCCAAACCCACTGGGCACTACTTTTCTCAGGAAAGGTAGGGTCTACTCCGATTTTCAAGGGAACCAACCCTCGTTTTGTTGTCTTTGTCTAAAAGGTAAAAATGGCACCATCAGCTTGTGGCTAGCCTTTCAATTAAATCCCTCCAAAAAATTTTATGTACTATAGAGCAACTTCCTTTCCTTAGCCGAGTGCAAGGGAACCATTTGTTTCCGCATGAAACTTAAATTTGATAACACCATATGCACTTTCCACACTTCTTCGAATGGCCAGGGTATCAAAATTCTAAAAGCAACTCAACCCGTCTTCCCTGGCATTTTAAAATTTATGAGCAGGATAAATGACATTCTGTGCTGATCTGATCAAGAAAATTGCCGGATTTGTTTGTATTTCGAGACAATAGATAACTACATCTTTTCAATTCCAAATTAGGTAAAGTTGTGTGTACTCCTTTGAAAATACAACCCCCGCTCCCCCACCAAATTATCCCTAAATATTTGTTGCCAAGATCGATTGCATACCCTTTTTGTACCAAATGGAATCTTCCTCCTTATATATGGCGGGAGTATATTTTGAAATGTAGGGCTGACAGGTTTTGTTATCCTGAAAAATTTATCAGGAAAATAGCTGAAATTTTTGCAAAAAGTGTAGGCCATGATCAGATGCCGCATACTGCGGCATCTGATCTGGGCCTGCACTGTTTGCCAGGGTACCCATTTTGGGGTTTCTGGTACAAAATGGGCTAATTTCGGCACAAAAAAAAAGAATCTCTCTGAGGAAGCCCCCCTGTAAGTACCTACCTCATTTGTAGAAGATACTGTGCATTTTGGATCTGTTCTTCGTTACCGGTGATGGTGATGATTCGGTCTTTTGATCCGGGCAAAGCCTCATCAATGACGATCTGGGCACCTGACTGCCGTCTAATCTCCATGATTCTTGAGCCGCCCTTGCCAATAATGGCACCTGCCAGCTGTGAAAGGGAGAAGAGGTGATAATAAAACATCCTGCGGTGTCAAATGCAAATAACAGTTGAAAGAAAAAGATTAATGATCAGATCACTGTTTGTTTGTTTGATTTGAGGTTTAACATCCCTGTCAACACTGTAAAGGTCATTTTGGAGACATTGCTTCCAATTTTGTGGGACTTTTACCCAACACTGAGATGAAATGACATCTCAAGCCCTGCCGCCCAATGAAACTAATAGGGTTCATAAGCATGGACGGTCCGCACTTGCACCGCTTTGCCTGGGCAGGCTTAGATCCTCTAAGTGGTTTACCAGTACTTGTGTGCGGGTCGGTTTCAGCTCTGCGTGGAAGCATCATGCAGCCCATATATTTCTTCAAGCCCCGATGGGCGAGGGCCACATCAGATCACTGTACATTTAAAATGGGATCAGTTGTACTCCAGGCCTCAAGGTTATAACAGTTTTTTTCCCATACTCAACTCACTCGAGTCTGAAACTTCTCCTGCTCATAAATTTTAAAATGCCAACTAATGTTGGCATTTTAAAATTTATGAGCAGGATATACATCCTTTGCTGATCTGAGCCGAAAAACAGAGATCTGTCATTAAAAATTTGATACTCATTTGAGCTGAGCACGAAAAAAGAAACCCATCAATAACCTTGGAGACTAATTGACTTCTAACCACTATTGGAATTTTAAAATTTATGAGGAAATAAAATCTTTAAAAATCTGAGCAGGACACAAGGTCTTATTTGCATTCTGATTATGAGCAATACCAATGATATCACAATACAGTTGTAAATGAAGAAAGTTTTATAACAAGAGTGTGGGGCTGGGGGGGGGGGGGGGGGTTGTTCCTAATCTGCAGCTCAGCTTAGGAAAAGTAAAACATATTGATGAAATTTTAGTAAATTTAGTAGGATTACAGTATTTAAAAGTAATCCAATATTTACAGCAAGTACAGTATTTTGTTTGATTTGAGGTTTAACATCCCCGTCAACACTGTTTTGTTTGTTTGCATTAGGGTTTAACGGCCACGTCAACACTATTTTAGGTCATTTTTGAGCCGGTCAGTTTACTTATCCACAATTTTCCTGGACAGGCTTATATGTAAGGGGTTAACCAGTACAGTGCACATTATTTCGCCATAAACTGACAACGGCCCTTCTTGAATCAGCGGAAGAAAGAGAATGACCGCAGAAAAGATTTCATGATCAATCTCCACGAAAGAATGTTGCCCGGCAGGTATTGAACTCTCGTCGTCCTGATCACCAGTCAGATGTGAATCCGACTGAGCTACCGAGACCGGCTCCGTCAACACTGTAAACGTCATTTTGGAGATGTTAGCAAGTACAGTATGCGGAAAAAAAAGAAACAGAACAAAAACATCTACAATTCAACACCCATTTCTGAGTGATAATGAAACACTTCTCCACAGTACGTGTTTCATTAGCACAAGACACTCCCCACAACACAAGCTGTCATCATTATTACCAGAAAACTGATAGCCGGTGAAAAACAGCACCTTGGTGCGAGAATACACTGAATCACGGATATGTACCGACAGATTTTTTTTTTTTTTTTTTTTTTTAGTGCTATAATTTCAAAATACTAGTTGCTTAGTTGGGTGGAAAGATACACTCTTGAATAAACTGACACAGGGTCACAGCTTGAGATAAGGTAACTTTGGGATCAGAAGTATAGGTTGTGGGTACTTGTTAGAATCGCCTCAATGAGGCGATTCTAACAAGTACTCACAACATATGTTTTTAAATAGAAAAAAGAACAATTATCCCTAATTTATTCTTGTTACGCCTCCTTATCTGCTGGTATGACGGTAGAATAAAACATGGGGCCAGCTCCCAAGAAAAAGGGTCTACATGGCTTCAAAACTTCACCCTTCCACTTACAGAGACCAGAGCCTCAAGCTGGCGAAGATTTTTTTTTCTTGACCCTTTCAAGATTATTTCACTCATTTCAGGCTGAATATTTTCATAGGTTGGTGAAAACTGGAGTGCCTGGAGAAAAACCTTCTGGGCTTCTGCTGCAGAACTTGGCATCTCACATGCGATGAGAGGGAGGCTCAAATCCACAGAGGTGATCAACCAAATGGTTGAGACAGAAGTCTTACCCATTAGGCCACTGAGACCCGTTCCGATGATGAGTAATAATTTTGTCTAGTCCCGATGAAATTTACCAAAATCACATTATCCCTGGTCATGCAGGACAAGTGAAATTAATAATGATCTTTCAAGCCCTGAAATTTCTTAAATTTATGAAGCCCATATGCACAGGCAACTAATATAGCAAGATGCCGGATTTTTTTTTTGTGCAATACAACGTGAGAATCTCTTCTACATGTCTTTGACAAGGAAAGGCTTGCGCAAAAAGGCTCAAAAAGGACGACTCAAACAGAGTCTGACTCGCAATCTTCTTTTATCACTCTTCGGTGGATTGACAAGAGGACATAAAAGGCACATGACAATGTATCCAGCCTTGTTTTCTGTATAAAACAATGATAAATATATTTGAAACTGACATCTGCAAATTTTGTCACTGGCAGTTTAAAGCTTAATGCAAAGTATCCCTTGTCTCACCTGTTTGAGCAATGTCAAGGCAGAGATTCACATGAAATGGTGAACCTTACTTTCTCCGAAAAATAAGTTGGAACATAAAACTGCTGTCTGCACTATAAATTTTTGCAGTGCTCAGGTCCAAGTTGTTCAATGCTAACAAAGCCGTTAGTTAACATATTGTTAAAAGTTATATACTAATATGGCAAATATTAGTTATATATGGCAAATATACTAACATTTTTGCTGAAATATATGGCAAATATACTAACATTTTTGCTGAAAAAATGTAAGCAGGCTGCTCACATTTTGTAAGCAAAAATACCATTGTATTTTGCATACCAAAACATTAAATACAGTAAAATTCCTATATTAAGACCACCTTTGGGACTGTTCAAAAGTGGTCCTAAAGACCACTTTTGAACAGTCCCAAAGGTGGTCTCTGACCAGAGGCGCTGCATGCAGAAAACAGAAAGAATAATTGAAACTTTCTAAATAAGCTTTTTAAAGCAAAATTAGTCTCAAATTTTGGTGGTCTTAATAGCGAAATTTATGTATATAGCAGGAGTTCATTTCAAAATTTAGGGGTGTCAGGTTGTGTTTTTATCAAAATTTATTTGAAAAATGGCAGAATGTTTAGGAAACAGTGGAGGCCCTGACCAGACGCCGCGTTCTGCGGCATCTGATCTGGGCCTGCACTGTTTGCCAGGGTACCCGTTTTGGGGTTTCTGGTACTAAATGGGTTAACAAGCTCGTCAAGCTAACAATGCTTTGAACAACTGGGCCCAAAAGTGTCCAATCATGGACGTTTACTTACATCTTTGGGTATGGTGACTTGTGTGCTTGAGGACTGATCTCCCCCGAACATCATTCCCTGTCCGCCCATGCCTCCCTGTAAAACATTCAAAGTCTTTTATTATGTGAGCTGATCCAAGAGATAAAGGAACATTGCATCATTCTCCAATTAATGTTCTCGGAATAAGCCTGCGCAGCCAGTAGGGCTAGACATTAACCCGTACGACGCCAAGAGCATGCCGTGTTTCTGTCGTCAGCTGCTGGGTTACAAACGTATTTTTACCGTCAGGCGTCCAGTGTGGTCCCTGATCAGACGGCTGCTCCTACAGAAGCAATCACATCTGGGTCCACACTGTCTGTAATCCAACTGCTCCTACAGGAGCAATCTGATCTGGGTCCACACTGTTTGCAAATGACTTTTAAAAGTTACCAGCAGTTGACAATAATGGTTGTCATTGGCATCTTATGGGTTAACCCTTGTCCGCTGAGCCCCGGATATGCCTTATTTTCTAAACAATGAAGATCCAGATCAGATGGCTTCTGACGAAGCCATCTGATCAGGTTCTACATGGTTTGCCACTCAGATTGTGAATTTGTTGCAATAATTTGCATCAAGTAATCTGACTGGTTGATAATCAGTAGTGGGTGTGGCATATAGAAATATTCAGCAGGTCAAGGGTTAACAAGCAGCTACCTCACGGTTTCTATTCTTCGGAGCCCTATAGTACGGTGTTAAACCATCAGACTCGAGATCGCCAGGTACCGGGTTCGATCCCCACTAATGGCAAGTGTCGTTTCCTTGAGCAAGAGACTATCCACATTGCTTAGTTATTGTTACTACCCAGGAAAAACTAGAGCCACATGGAAGATTAGTACTTGTTTAATAAATGTGTTCTCTTCTTTAAATAATGTCATTTATTATATTATTGTGATTTATTATTATTTCATGTCTGCCAGCTGACCTGGCACTTAAGTGCAGGCTCGCATAAGTCTTTCATGGCCGCATATGCGTTGGGTACCATTTTCTCATGTGCCAAACCAGTGCACGACAAACCAAGGAGATCAAGGCAACTAGTGAACTCAGATCAGCACATCTCTGCACTTTGATAACAGTACCATGTTCATCTTACGTATTCGGACAGATAGACATGGCAAACAGTGTAGACCCTGATGTGACACTGCGTTTTGCGGCGTCTCATCAGGGTCTACACGGTTTAGCAGCCATCCAGATATTTCTGGACACAACACTGGGTAGTACATTATTGATCTTAAAAATGACATTTACGTAATTTTATTGTGTTCAGTATACTACAATGAATCTGACACTCACCATGTCATCATCAAAACCACCCATGCCACCTCCAAATCCACCTATAAATAAACATGAATTATATGAGCTAACATACAAGAATCAAAGTACTGGTGCAGGCTGGAAAACTAGAAAAAGTGTCCATAGGACACAGATGCCCCCGCCAAATGCCATTCATAAATCAGGCTCTACCTGTTACAAAAACTTTAACCTGAGGTTACAGGATCACGTACGTACGTACGTATGTACGTACGTACGTACACACACGTACAGACGGACGTACACATGTACGCACATGCGGAAAACCGAAAAACTATATGCCCCCGGCATTATATGATGCGGGGGCATAAAAACAGTCACGACTGAAACTCAACTTAACCCTTATCTTGCTGTTCACGACAACCCCTATCTTTGCAAACAGTGTAGATCCAGATCAGATGGAAGCCATCTGATCAGGATCTACACTTTTTGGCATTCAGTTTATGACTTTAAATAATAAATTAGGCAATAAATTACATCAAGTAATTTGATTGGTTGATAGACAGAAATGGGTGTGGCTTGAATGAATATTCAGCAAGATAAGGGTTAAGACTTGTTTAATCCTTTTCAATTCCGGCATTCTAAACACTGTACATTCTGCAGGGTCTGATCTGGGTACAAACTGCTTGCCTAACCAAACATGTGCAGTCCATGTTTTAATAATTGTCTTGACACAATATTCTGTCACAACACAAATAACGTGCTGTAAATAATCGTTACTGTTACCTGGACTTCAAACAAATCAGTGATAGTTTGTTTTTGTTTGTTTGTTTTGGAGTTTAACGGCCCATTCAACACTATTTAGGTCATTTTTGAGCCAGTCAGTTTACCTATCCACACTTTTCCTGGGCAGGCTTACACGTAAGCGTTTAACCAGTAGTGCACATTCTTTCGCCAGAAACTGACAACTGCCCTTCTTGAATCAGCGGAAAAGAATCACAGTAAAAAAGATTTCATGATCAATCTCCACGAAAGAATGTTGCAGACCCCGGCAGGTATCGAACCCATGTCCTGATCACCAGTCAGACATGCATCCCACTGAGCTACCCAGGCCGGCTGAGGTACTGTACCATCTAAGCAGCATCACAAAGGTGCAGTCTGATCTGCACCTTTGCTGTTCACTTATACCAGAAAACAATTTTCTCATGATTTCGTTCACACCATGCCTCTTAACCATTCACCGGACTATATTTCTAGTGTGGACACGTGTACAACACAAAATTTTGTAGGATTTTGAAACCTGGCAAAAACAGAATGCATATATTTTCTGCCACTGTTTGCTGGTCTCTTTAAGGGTTAAGCAGTTAAAATCCTGATCAACGAGCAATGCCTACCTTGGTCAAAACCACCGCCACCTCTCTGGCCCATACCACCACCGCTGAAAAACAAAGAACAAAACTGTGAACATCCGCTTTAATATCATAAAATGCAGCAAAACTGCAACGACACCCTTTGTTCCAGATATTTGTTTGATTTCAGGTATAACGTCCCCGTCACACTATAGGTCATTTTGGATACATTGCTTCCAATTTAGTGAGACTTTTACCCGACACAGAGATTAAATGACATGTCAAGCCCTGTTGCCCGATGAAACCGAAAGGGTTTATAAGTATGGACGGCCCAACTCGCTCCGCTTTGCCAGGCAGGATTAGCGCCTCTAAGCGGTTTACCAGTACTCGTGTGTGGTCGGTTTCAGCTCTGTGTGGAAGCATCATGCAGCCCATCTATTTCTTTAAGCCCCAATGGGCGGGGGCATCTTTGTTCAAGACGGGTAGTTTGAGCCCCTAAGGGTTAAACATAGTGCAGGTCAGAGGCATAAGGGATAAATAAAGGATTTCTCTCCATCTCTAAAATGATGGTATGTTTCTGTACTCATCAACACACAATGTAAAAGCAACTCATTTTTAATGGCTAATCAGAGCTGAAAAGATAATCGATTATCAGTCCTGTCATTGCGATCGATAATTGATTAATAATCGCTACGGTTTTTGCCATAATTTTACCTGTCTGGCTTTCTGTCTGAGCATGACTCTTACCATGTATGTTGCACTTTACCACATGTATATTTGAACATACAGGCCTGAGCAAACAGTGTAGACCCAGATGAAACGATGCATTATCTCATCAGGGTCTGCACTGTTTGCCACTCATCCAGCTATTTTAGGCTTAACTTTTGAGTAGTAAATTGTACCTATCAAGTAATCGATTAAAAGCAAATCAGAAATGATAATCATTTTTGTGGAAATTTATCGATCGATTAATCAAATATACGATTTATCGTGTCATTTTTGTCAGGATAAAAAATGAGGATTTTTTACTCTACTGAATACAATGGCAAACAGTGAAGGCTAAACAAAGCCTTCGCTTTTTGCAAAAAAAAAATATATATATATATTTATAAAACTTTGACCATTTTCTAATTAAAATTCTGTGAGTAACTAGACCTGCCACCCTTGAGTTTTGAAATGGACCCTACTACATCAGGCCTCATACTGACCAGGCTTTTCAATGCCTGAAAGGCCCGATTTTGCAGAAAAGTTTTGCCTTTGCAAACAGTGTAGATCCAGATCAGATGGCTTCTTTTCTGAAGAAGCCATCTGATCAGGAGCTACACTGTAAACCTTTGTAAACAGTGTTGATCCAGATCAGATGGCTTCTGAAGAAGCCATCTGATCAGGATCTACACTGTTTGTAATGCAATTTGTGAAAATATCAAGTAATTTGGTTGATTATTGTTGGAAAATGGGTGTGGGTTCATAAATGTATTCAGCAGGATAAGGGTTTAATAGTTTTTTAAACAGACTATAGGCACAAAAATCAAAATCTAAAAGCCTGAAATCCTGCAAATGCCTGAAAAATTTGAGGCCTACTACATATAGTGAGGAAGGTTATATTTAGTTTAGCCCAATTTGTACCAAATGGAATCTTCCACCTTATATATAGCAGTCTATTTCAAAATTTAGTAGTGTCAGGTTGTGCTTCTTTTCTTCAGAGTTTATTTGGAAAATTGATGAACTTTTTCGCAAACAGTGTAGGCCCTGATTAGACAACGCCTTCTGTGGTGCTTGCACATTTTGCCAATTACCGTTTTTGGGTTTCTGGTACAAAATAAGTTAAATAGGTTAAAGAAGTTTCTATGAAAATTTATTTCCTGTGAAGCCCAGGACTGGAAGACTTACCCCATTCCACTTCGGCCACCCATTCCGCCTCCGCCCATTCCGCCGCCACCCATTCCACCTCCTCCCATGCCGCCTCCACCCATACCGCTGCCCATTCCTCCGCCCATTCCACCACTGCGTCCGCCCATGCCGCCGCTCATTCCACCACGGCCGCCCATGCCTCCGCCCATTCCACCACCCATGCCTGTAAATAAGAAAGCATTTTAACCATTACTTATGATATACATGTATTTGTTCAATTCACAAACTGCATGATAATGAAGATTCAGATCAGATGGCTTCATAAGCCATCTGATCTGAATCTACATTGTTTGCAAAGTAGGGGTTGTTGTGCTAAGCAGGATAATTTGTTTGTTTGATTTGAGGTTTAACGTCCCCGTCAACACTGTAAAGGTCATTTTGGAGACGTTGCTTCCAATTTTGTGGGACTTTTACCCGACGTTGAGATGAAATGACATCTCAAGCCCTGTTGCCCAATGAAACCAATATGGTTTATAAGCATGGACGGGCCAACTCGCACTGCTTTGCCTGGGCAGGGCAGACTTAGATCCTCTAAGTGGTTTACCAGTACTTGTGTGCGATGGGTTTCATTTCTGCGTGGAAGCATCATGCAAACCATCTATTTCTTCAAGCCCAGATGGGCGGGGGCTGCCAAAGACCCTTGTCCGAGTGGGTGGATGGTGAGGCTGACCCAAAGTCTTGGAATAATACATAGAACTTGTTATAACATAACTGGCTTCATTTAAAGCACTGTGGAATTAACTGGAACAAGCAACTATTTTATATTTCTTAATTGCTACTGTTACTTTATGCTTAACCCTTTTAGTACCAAATGGAATCTTCCTCCATAAATATAACAGGAGTTTAGTTCAAAATTTAGGGGTGCCAGGTTGCGTTTTCATCAAAATTTATTTGGAAAATCACTGAACTTTTAGCAAACAGTGGAGGCCCTGATCAGACGCCGCATTCTGCGGCATCTGATCTGGGCCTGCACTGTTTGCCAGGGTACCCGTTTTGGGGTTTCTGGTACTGAATGGGTTAATACAATTTTGCAGAAACAGGTTATCACGACATTTTCATCATTGGGAAAATTTCTCACTTTATGAAATTAAATTGGTTTATAAGGAGTACACTGACTGTCAGACCAATTAATAAGTGATTTTCCAGCATTTGATCATGAATGCAATGATGTATGTTTCTGCTATCTTACTGGACAACAGTCACTGAAGAAGGAACAGTTAACCTTTAACCTGCTGAATATTTAATTTAGCCACACCCATCTCTGACTTTGAACCAATCAGATTACTTGATGTAATTTATTCCTATAAATTCAGAAACTGAATGTCAAACAGTGTAGATCCTGATCAGATGGCTTCTTCAGAAGCCATCTGATCTGGATCTACATTGTTTGCAAAGATAGGGGTTGTCGTGAACAGCAAGATAAGGGTTAAGGTGAGTAACAAGGATAAATAAGAAGTGAGTGAGTTTTTACGCCCCCGCCCATAGGGGCTTGAAGAAATATATGGGCTGCACGATGCTTCCACGCAGAGCTGAATCCTGACCGCACACTAGTACTGGTAAACTGCTTGGAGCCTGTACAGGAACCGCCGTGTGAGGCGGACCGTCCATGCTAATAAACCCTATTGGTTTCATTGGGCGACAGGGCTTGAGATGTCATCTCATCTCAATGTAGGGTAAAAGTCCCACAAAATTGGAAGCAACGTCTCCAAAATGACCTTTACAGTGTTGACGGGGACATTAAACCTCAAATCAAACAAACAAAACGTCCCACCAACAGCTAAGGTCATATGGAGACGGGACCTCGGTTTAAAGACTCATCCGAAAGTCTGGAGAAGCCCGGGATCGATCCTGTGATCCCTGGTTTACAAGGCGAGTAGCGTAACCACTACACCGCGGGGGCTTCTAAGGATAAATCAGGAATAATTTTTCTTATTTCTATTTAACAGATAAGCTGTGGGTACTTGTTAGAATCGCCTTATCGTTAGAATCACCTCCATGAGCCTATTCTAAGAAGTACCCACAACACATACTTCTGACAAAAAATAAGGAAAAATACCCCTTAAGGGGAATGGGAACAACTCCAGGGGAGGCAACTCCTGCAAAAGTATTTTTTGTCTCCCATGTCAATAGGGGTCAACTCGTAAAGGAAAGAATTTGCTCCTGGGGAGCAAATTCTTTCCTTTAAGAGTAGATCCCTTTTTCAGAAGGACAGTAAAGCGAACAGGACAACCCCAAAGTTGTCTCCCTTTGAAAAATTGGAGGTGTTCCCGTTCCCCTTAAATATCTTTGTTACACTTTAGCTGAAGCTACGAGTCTTTGGTCTGGCAATAAGAAGATTTGACAAATCGATACTCACCTCCGCCCATTCCACCAGATCGTCCGCCCATTCCACCTGATCGTCCGCCCATTCCTCCACCCATGCCACTGTCCATGTCGTCCATACCGCCCATGTCTCCCATGCCGCCACCCATACCCATGCCCATTCCACCACTTCTGCCCATGCCACCGCCCATGCCACCACCCATGCCGCCGCCTCTGCCACCGCTGTGGAGAAAGATGACAAGATTCAGTACTGCAAAACTATAACATTACAACATTAAGAAGCTAAAAGTGAGGCAAAAACACTGTGAAATTCAGTTTGTCGGTGACAAATCTGTGTTTTATGTAAAAAATTCTTGTGAATTTCGTTGATTAAATCTAATTTAAAGCTATTACACTTGTGATCATTTCCTACAAAATGTATGAATTTGCCATTGGCTCCCTTTATGAATTTCATATGAAACGGCTACTCATGTCAGAACCCATACTTATCAAGTCTCATACTGACTTTAAGCTTTTCCATGACTGAAAGGCCCGATTTTACAGCCTTAACCCTCACCGTGCTAAATATGACAACCAATACCTTTGCAAACAGTGTAGATCAAGATCAGATGGCTTCTGTAGAAACCATCTGATCAGGATCTACACTATTTGTAATGAAGTTTGTGAATTCAACAAATACATTATATCAAGTAATTTGTTTGGTGAATAGTCAGAAATGGGTGTAGCTAAATAATTTTATTCAGCAGGATAAGCGTTTAACAGTCATTTTAAACAGAAAATAGAAGGAAAAAATCAAAATCTAAAAAGCCTGATGTTGTTAATGGTATGTATATTTGTATATATGGGCCCCGTCAAGCGATTTTGGTACTTATCGCCTATGCGAGCAGTAAAGGTTCAGGCGAGCCTGCGCAGTCTCGCCAGAACCTTCGCTGCTCGCTCATACAAGCAGTGAATCAAGAGGAACCTTCAGACAGAAAGCCATATCCCTGGCTCCTCTGAAAGGCTGGGCATGCGCAGTTAAAATTTGTCATGACGGAATGCTCGAAGACACAAATTCGCTTGGCGGGGCTCATATGGAGGTGGTTCTGACAAGTACCCACAAATATATGTTTTCAACCAGAAATAAGGACAATTACCCTTTAACCCATTCAGTACCAGAAACCCCATAAGGGGTACCTTGGCAAACAGTGCAGGCCCAGATCAGACGCGTCTGATCAGGCCTCCACTGTTTGCTGAAAGTTCAGCTATTTTCCAAACAATTTTTGAAGAAAACACAACCTGACACCCCTAAATTTTGAAATAAAGTTTGAAGAAAACAACCGGACATCCCTAAATTTTGAAATGGACTCCTATATATAAGGAGGAAGATTCCATTTTGGTACCAAACGGGTTAAGTGTCAAACACAACTGTAGATGATATTTTCAAATGTTCTTTTTCTTACTGAGAAAATCGAGCTTGACATTTCATGTAAATCCACTATCAAGAAAATGTTTACATGTCAAACCTGATTTCTCTGAAATATAAAGATGCCATCAGTTATATATGGCTAGCCACTTTAACCCGTGACCTGCTGAGTATTTACATATGCCACACCCACCACTGATTATCAACCAATCAGATTTCTTGATGCAAATCATTTCAACAAATTCATTAACAGAATGATAAACAATGAAGATCCTGATCAGATGGCTTCTTCAGAAGCCATCTGATCTGGATCTACATTTTTTTATAGATTAGACACATCCGGGCTCAGCAGGACAAGGATTAAGATCAAATACATGTATTTACATGAAAACAAGACTATTAAATCTTTCCTTATGTCAGAACTTACCGTCCACCCATACGTCCTCCGCCGTATCCTCCATCCATACCTCCACCACGGCCGCCGAAGCCACCCATCCTTCCTTTGCCACCACGACCACCACTCTCGGACATTAGGTAACCTCCATAATCATTGGCGTAGAACTCATTGAAGTTACGAGGATCATATGGAACAGATGGTCCTTTTGGTGGGGCCTTAAAAATAGACAAAATGTTTCGTTAAAATTGGTACAGTACTGTGCAGAATTATCATTTGCATAGCAACAGATAAGGTATTATGCGATAAGTGAAGGATAGTTTTCTTTATTTCTCCATATAAACCTATGTTATGGATATTCATTAGAACCGCCTCAGAGAGGCTGTTCTAAAGAATACCCACAACATAGTTTTTGTCAATTTTTATGGAGAATTGACCAAAACTATCCTTCAATTATCAGAAAATATGAACCTAATCTGTTGCTATGCATTTTAGCCCCATCCCAACCTGTCCTTCGAGTTTGTGACTCAGCCTATTCAACAACATAGACTACGGTATCTACCCCAAGTATTTAGACACCTCAACTCTTTACCAGTAACCATACTTGCTCTAAAATTCGAACTAGTACAAATTACTGTCAAATCTTGTGCGCAAAAAAGCTAGATGAGTGGCAAACAGTGTAGACGCTGACAAGACGCCGCATTCGGCAGCATCTAATCTGTGTCAACACTCTTTGCTCAGGCCTGTCTGTCCAAATACATATGGTAAATACAATAGCAAGAGTCCTGAAATATTAATAAGACCTAGATCATTCTAGACATTCACAATCCTAGTAGCATACACACATGGATGAACATGCTGATTTGCACATTCTGTTGTTTGAAAATGGCATAAAACAAGTTCTCTCACAATGGGGCAAATTTTTGGACGTCACCTTTCATTTTCAAGTGCTGTAATTTATAAAATAATACAGATGACCCGCGTTATAACGACAGTATTTGTCCCCAAGCACTTTACCCCCGAACAAATAAAAGTTTGTTTAATTTACGTTCGTGTGAATACTGTATAGGTCATTTTGGAGATGTTGCTTCCAATTTTGTGAGACTTTTACCCGACATCGGGATGGAATGATATCTCAAGCCCTGCCACCCAATGAAATCAACAGGGTATATAAGTATGGACAGTCCGACTCGCGCCGCTTTGCCTGGGCAGGCTGATAACCTCTAAGCGGTTTACCAGTACACTTATGCGGGTCGGTTTCAGCTCTGCATGGAAGCATCATGCAGCCCATCAATTTCTTCAAGCTCCAATGGGCGGGTGCCTTAACCCATTTAGTAGCAGAAACCCCAAAACGGGTACCCTGGCAAACAGTGCAGGCCCAGATCAGACGCCCTGGAATGCGGCGTCTGATATGGCCTCCACTGTTTGCTAAAAGTTCAGGCATTTTCCAAATATATTTTGAAGAAAACACAACCTGTCACCCCTAAATTTTGAACCTCTGCTATATATAAGGAGGAAGATTCTATATAGTACAAAAAGGGTTGAAGGGTAAATGTACAGGATAAATGTAGTAGATAAAATGTCTAAAATCCCATCTTACCGATTCTAGGAGTTCAAAGATAGTTTCGATGCAGTTGATCACTGGTTCTGGTTTTCCAGCGATAGCTACTATCCTTTCTGTTGAGTCTGGGCAGCATTCTGAATACACCTTGATGTTGGTTCCTGTTTTCTACAAAATAATAACAACAATAATACAGAAAAATTCCGCTATTAAGACCACCAAAAATTAAGACTGATTCTGCTTTATAAAGCTTATTTAGTATGTTGCAGTTATTCTTTCTTTTTTATTTTCTGCATAGTGTCCTCTGGTCAGAGACCACCCTTGGGACTGTTCAAAAGTGGTCTTTAAGACCACTTTTGAACAGTCCCAAAGGTGGTCTTAACAAATTTTACTGTATGTTTATAGACTTGACGTATTGTTCGCTTGGGTTTCTTCCAAAGATGGCAGCTTCTTATTGAAATTATAATCATTCCGCCGTGGCCAGAGGTTGTTTGTTTGTTTGTTTGATTTGAGGTTTAACGTCCCCATCAACACTGTAAAGGTCATTTTGGAGACGTTGCTTCCAATTTTGTGGTTATATTGAGCCAGTCAGAAGTAAGCAGAAAGAAAAAACAAGAGCACCGCAAGCGGCGCCATGCTCGTCTGTTTTTCCAGCTCTTGTGATGATGGGTGAGTGTGAGTATGAAGTTTCATGAAGGCAGGCCAAATACTTCTGGAAATATGGTCAAGGTTAAGTTTTTTGGTAAATTTTTTGAAAAATAGGTCAAAGTTCAAAGGTCAAGGTCACAGGTCAAAAAGCGTGGTATGACTGAAAAGGTCTTGTCCCAAGGAACATTCATGTGAAGTTGGAAGGCTCTGTTGTGAATAGTATTGAAATAAGAGACAAAAACAATTTAAAAAAACGGAGAGAAAAGGGGAGATAATTCAATCAAATTGCAAGATGGAGTTATAAAACTTGTAGGGAATGTAGCTCTTGTGATGGTGAGTATGTGCATTAAGTTTCATGAAGGTAGGCCAAATAGTTTTGGAAATATGGTAATGGTTAAGGTTTTCGGTTAAATTTTCGAAAAATAGGTCAAAGTTCAAAGGTCACGGTATCACTGAAAAGGTCTTGTCCCAAGGAACATTCATGTGAAGTTTGAAGGCTCTGTTGTGAATAGTATTAAAATGAGAGCAAAAAATGTGTTTCAGAAAAAAATTGGAAAAGGGGAGATAATTCAGCCAAAATCAACAATGTTGTTATGGTCCTTGGTCAAAATGTAGCTCTTGTGATGATGAGTGTGTGTATGAAGTTTCATGAGGCTAGGTCTAATACTTTTTAAGTTATAGCCAAGGTTAAGTTTTTTTTGGAACGACGCCAGACGACAACGCAGACGCCGGAATGATGACAATAGCTCGAAAGTTTTTTTTCAAAAAACAGACGAGCTAATAAGCACAATAATGCATACCCATGTAAACCCGTTTTCCCTATATAAAATGGGGTTTAGAGGGATAGCCATTTCACGGACTTGTTAACATATTCTCATTTCTGCACAAAAACGTTGTGGATACCGATTAGAAGCGCCTTTGTGAGGCACTTCCAATGAGTACCCTAGAAGCACGTTGAGGAGCTTCTAATGAGTACCCACAATGTATGTTTTTGTACAGATATAAAATAATATAAGCATACCCTCCACCATATCTGGGACTATGTATCCTTTTTTGTTAACAGTACAGATCAAGATCAGCTCAAAGTCAGCTCAACAGGGTTTATACTGTTTTGTTTTTGTTTGTTCAGAGTTCAATGGCCTAGTCAGCACTATTTAGGCCATACTGAGCCGGTAAAATGACCTAATCACACTTTTCCTGGGCAGGCTTAAACACAAGTGGTTAACCAGTACAGTGCATATTCTTTCACCGGAAACTGACAACTGCTCCCCTTGGATCAGCGGCAGAGAATGACCATAGAAAAGATTTCATAAGCAATATCCACGAGAGAGCGTCAAGGCAAAGTAGGTATCAAAGTCGTGACCACCTGATTACGAGGCAAGACACGCATCAAATTGAGCTACCGAGGCCAGCTCAAAATCCATGGTAATAACTGTAACTAGAGCTGCCGCCTAACGGGCGCCAATTATACCCCCGCATGCGTTACAAGTATTTGACCTTGAGGAAGGTCAACGTAAAGGTCAAGGTCAGGTTTGTGTATATCAATCTTAAGTACTAGTGGCAAGGTGTGTGGTGTGTGAATATTAAAGAAATCGGTCAAAGAATAAGGAAGTTATGAGCAATGTTAAAGTTTTTTGTAACGGACCGACGACAGACAACAAGCTGACTCCTATATACCTCCTTCAAACTTCGTTTGCGGGGGTATATCAATCTTAAGTACTAGTGGCAAGGTGTGTGGTGTGTGAATATTAAAGAAATCGGTCAAAGAATAAGGAAGTTATGAGCAATGTTAAAGTTTTTTGTAACGGACCGACGACAGACGACAAGCTGACTCCTATATACCTCCTTCAAACTTCGTTTGTGGGGGTATATCAATCTTAAGTACTAGTGGCAAGGTGTGTGGTGTGTGAATATTAAAGAAATCGGTCAAAGAATAAGGAAGTTATGAGCAATGTTAAAGTTTTTTGTAACGGACCAACGACAGACAACAAGCTGACTCCTATATACCTCCTTCAAACTTCGTTTGCGGGGGTATATCAATCTTAAGTACTAGTGGCAAGGTGTGTGGTGTGTGAATATTAAAGAAATCGGTCAAAGAATAAGGAAGTTATGAGCAATGTTAAAGTTTTTTGTAACGGACCGACGACAGACGACAAGCTGACTCCTATATACCTCCTTCAAACTTCGTTTGCGGGGGTATATCAATCTTAAGTACTAGTGGCAAGGTGTGTGGTGTGTGAATATTAAAGAAATCGGTCAAAGAATAAGGAAGTTATGAGCAATGTTAAAGTTTTTTGTAACGGACCGACGACAGACAACAAGCTGACTCCTATATACCTCCTTCAAACTTCGTTTGCGGGGGTATAATGATTCAACAGAAGTGGCTGAAAATTTCAAAGTATAGCATATTGAAATATTCAGCATGTTTAAAAGTACAATCAAACATCAACCAGGTTATGTGAATGTTTAGATTTATGATTTTATATACTAACCTCTCGGAGTTCCTTGATTTTAAAGCCAGCTCTCCCGATGATGCACCCTGCCTGACTCTGATGTACCAGGACTCGGAGTTCACACTCAATATCTTCCTTATTCATATTTTTATTCTACAAAACAATGAAACACAATCATCTTATTTAACTCATTAGACCCCAATCACAATTGCCGTCTGCTTTGTCTGCCAGTTACTTCAAAACTCATTTTTGCAAACAATGTGGACCCAGATCAGACTGCTCCTTTAGGAGCAGTCTGATCTGGGTCCACACTGTTTGCCTGTATGCCAAAATATTTTTAAAAAGTTTGCAAGAAGATTCAGCAGACGACATTTTCAGATGTAGTTTTTCACGGCATTTTAAGGGTCAGCCCATTCTATGCTAGTGGACTCTTTGGACAAGTTCATTTGTCATAAAAAGAAGTGGCAGGACTATTTTTTCGTTTTTATTCTATTTTTGATTGAAAATTCTGTTAGGAAACAGTGCAGGATTTTGGGGTTTCCCCCATTCAAAGGGTTTTTAACTGCCACAAAATTATAAATCAGACAGAATTCAAACCTATTTTTCTTATTTTTGAACAGATTTTTTGTTTGTCTGTATTGGAGTTTAACAGTCCAGTCAACACTATTTAGGCCAATTTTGAGCCTGTCAGTTTACCTATCCACAATTTTCCTGTGCAGGCTTATACGTAAGCGGTTAACCAGTACAGTGCACATTCTGCGTGGAAGCATCATGCAGCCCATCTTTTGCCAGAAACTGACAACTGTTCTTGAATCAGCGGAAGGGAGAGAATGACCGTCAAAAAGATTTTATGATCAATCTCTACGAAAGAATGTTCCCAACCCCGGCAGGAAATGAACCCTGTTTGCCAAGGTACTCCTTTTGGGGTTCTGGCATGCAATGGGTTTTAAACTGCCGCCAGTAGACTAGATAAGGTGCGTATTTGCTGATAATTGAGGGATAATTTTCCTTATTGTTCAACAAAAACATATGTTGTGGGTATTCATTTGAACCGCCTCAATGAGGCGGTTCAAATGAGTACCCACAACATATGTTTTTGTTGAGAGATAAAGAAAATTATCCCTCAATTATCACCAAATACGCACCTTATCTAGTCTACTGAGTCTGCCACAAAAAAGACGGCAATAGTTGTCAGATCAGATGATTCTGAAGCCATCAAATCATGATCTACACTGTCTTTCTCGGCCTCCGTCCATCGGGGCTTGAAGAAATATATGGGCTGCATGATGCTTCCACGCAGAGCTCAATCCGATCCGCACAAGAGTACTGGTAAACCGCTTAGAGGATCTAAGCCTGCCCAGGCAAAGCGGTGCGAGCTGGACCGTCCATGCTTATAAACCCTATTGGTTTCATTGGGTGACAGGGCTTGAGATGTCATTTTATCTCAATGTCGGGTAAAAGTCCCACAAAATTGGAAGCTACATCTCCAAAATGGCATTTACAGTGTTGACGGGGACGTTAAACCTCAAATCAAACAAACAAACACTGTCTTTCTGTTTGTTAATTAAATGAATAGTGAATACATTATAATAAGTTATTTGATTACATTATAATAAGTTATTTGATTGGTTGACAGCCAGAGATGTACGTGTCTAAATTATTTTATTCAGCAGGATAAGGGTAAATCACTAATTCTGAAGATACGTACCTCTTCAAGGATTGGGATGATGTCCAAAAGACATTCCAGAGCGGTTGATCTGTCAGCTCCTATACTCAGAATCCTAGAGATAGAAAATACAACTTGGGCTTTATAGATAGTCACGAAGATCAAACTATGATTACAAAAACAGTTTTGATCCATTTTGTACCAGAAACCCCCAAACAAGTACCCTAGCAAACAGTGGAGGCCAAGATCAGACGCCGCATAATGCGGCGTCTGATCAGGGCCTCCACTGTTTGCTAAAATTTCAGTCGTTTTCAAAATAAATTTTGATGAAAACACAACCTGACACCCCTAAATTTTGAAATGGACTCCTGCTAATTATAAGGAGGAAGATTCCATTTGGTACAAAAAGGGTTAAGAAAAACATACACCACAACCTCTTTATACACTGTTGTTTGGGTCCAAAGCAATGGCATATCCAAAGAAAATTTTAGTAGATTATATAGAAAATTATTATTTTTGGGTCTTTTTTCAATATAATCAATATATTTTTGGGATTTATCTGATAACAAACAGTGCTATAGAGAGGTTTATTTGTCTTGGAAAATAAAACCAAAAAAATAAAAATGTTTTTCAAGTGTGTGTGAGTTTTACGTCCCACCAACAGCTAAGGTCATACGGAGATGGGACCTCGATTAACAGACTAGTCCGAAAGTCTGGAGAAGCCCGGGATCAAACCCACAACCCCTGGTTTGTGAGGCAAGCCTCATAACCACTACACCACAGAGGCTTCTACTGTTTTGCAAGCAAATCTTCTGATCTTCAAATGTTTTAAAGGATGGAGGTGTGGACTACCGGGTATCATGGCTAAAATTTATATAGTGTATATAAGATCTTCAGGTGCCATTTCAGTTCTAATGGAAAAGAAAAGTCGCAAAATTCTTACTTAACCCTTATCTTGCTGTTCACGACAACCCCTATCTTTGCAAACAGTGCAGATCCAGATAAGATGGCTTCTGAAGAAGCCATCTGATCAGGATCTTCACTGTTTGGCATTCAGTTTATGAATTTGTAGCAATAAATTACATCAAGTAATTTGATTGGTTGAGAGACAGAAATGGGCATGGCTTAAATGAATATTCAGCAAGATAAGGGTTAAAGTGAATACATGATTCTTTTGCTTTGCTGTTTCACTTTGAATCAATACACAATTAAATAGCGAAATAAAGTGGGATTTATCAGTGAGAATTTATCAACATATGCATACATAATTTTACGACAACCCCATATACAACAAAAGTGGCATTCTCTCTTAATACCGACATCCTTTTAAGTGACAGAATCAAAATTTTCTTCACGATTCAATCATGGCCAAAAAGGCGGGTTTCCCAGGATCTAGGCATGGTAAATTTGGAATTTTGGATTTGGATATTGTGGTGCGTTGGAATCTGGAACCCATTTTCATAGAATTCAAGGGCCAGGGGAGGCCACAGACTCCATGCACCCCCAATATGGACTATAATTATACATATGGAAATAAGCTTATTGAAAGCCGATTCTTTTCTGAAGCAGAGACAAAGCCTTTTTCGCCGGTACCTTAATCATTCAATACAGAGCTGCCACCTAAGGGGTTGGATACACATTCAGGGACTATTTTTGTCTCCCATGTCAATAGGGGTCAACTGTTAAAGGAAAGTATTTGCTCCTGAGGAGCAAAGTCCTTCCTTTGAGAGTAGACCTTTTTTTTCTGTGGGACAGATTGATAGAAAAGCAAACACAAAGTCCCAAAGCTGTCCCCCTTTGAAATCTGCCAAGTGTGTCCATTCCCCTTAATGGAAAGATTTTACTCCCATATAGAAAATCATTTTTTTCTTAATCTTGAATTTATTTTTGTTTGTTTGAAGTTTTAACCCTTGTCCTGCTGAGCCCGGATATGCCTGATCTTTGAAACAATGTAGATCCAGATCAGATGGCTTCTGAAGAAGCCATCCGATCAGGATCTTCATTGTTTGCCATCCAGTTTATGCATTTGTTACAATAATTTGCATCAAGTAGGCTGATAATCAGTAGTGGGTGTGATGTATTTAAATATTCAGCAGAACAAGGGTTAATATTAATTAGATCATTTCATGCCTGTCGGTTTACCTAAACACACTTTTTTTCTGGGCAGGCTTATACCAGCAGTAAACCAGTGAAGTGCACGGTCTTTTCCCAGAAACTGACAACTGCCCTTCTTGAATCAGAAGAAGGGAATGACCGTAGGAGATTTCATGATCTCCACAAATGTTGCCGATCCAGCCGGTGCTAAACACGCAACCTATCACCAGTTGGACACAAAGCCAACTGAGCTAAGGCCGCTATTTCCCATGGTAAAGATGAATTCTGTTCAGAGCTCAACCAACAAGGTGCAACAAGGTTAAATTGATGGGATAATTCTGCATATTGGTTCACAACAATTAGTCCAATTTTAACCTCATTTCACCTTATTTGTTTCTCTGTTGACTTTGCAGTAGTTTTATCAGGGGACAACATTTACAGTAGAATTCCGCTATTAAGACCAGAGAAGATTAAAGGCATTTATTCTTGATTATTGAGGACTATCATTTCATTACATAATATTATGTATCCCTCAAGAACCCTAAAGAATAGTCCTCTGTCTTCAACAGGTAAGGGGACTCCTTGGGGAAAAATCAATAGTTTACTAACTGTTGAATTGAGTGTACCTTATTGATTTTCCCCTTAAGTGCCTCAGTCAGTGGATTTAACAAGAGCTACTAATCACCCGATAAAATGCCGCCTTTGATCTGCTATAGACAGTATGTCACAGGGCAATAAAACAATTATGAACACACGGTGTATCCTACTGTCTAAGAATAAATGCCTTTAAGACTAATTCTGCTTTCAAAAGCACATTTAATGATTCCAGCTAGCTTCAGAATGAGACCACCATTGGGAATGTTTAAAAGTGGTCTTAAAGACCACTTTTGAACAGTCCCAAAGATGGTGTTTGGAATTTTACTGTAATACATTGCTGCTTGTAAATATCCCCTTCCCGACCCACCCCACAACAAATCATACAATTTCATAATGTGTGTGTGAATTCGGGTTTAACGTCGCTTTCAACAATTTTTCAGTCATATCACGACGGTGTCTGGTTGCGACAGGGAGCTCAATGCTCACGTTTATAGTGCTGCCTCACTGAAGTATCATGTCCCAGACACATTACATGATACCACACCCAGTCACATTATCCTGACACTGGATCAACCAGTCCTAGCTCTACCCCGTAAATCTGAGTGCCAAGCGAGGAGCAGCTAGTACCATTTTTTACGACTTTGGTATGTCGCGGCCCGGGATCGAACCCGAGACCTCCCGTTCCCCGGAGCGGACACTCTACCAACTGAGCTATCGGGGCTGGTAACAATTTCATAAACAAGTATCTATTATATAAGACTAGGGAAATACTCAAACAGAAAATAAAGATGTTTATACTAGGGTGATTTCATACCGTTCTGGGCCATCACTATCGGGAACTGTGACACTCGCTTTGAACTGCATCAGGACCATTTTGGCGTTTCCGTGGGTAATTTAAGGTCGTTTCCAGAGGACAAGGTCGTTTCCATGGGGAAGTCAAGGTCAAGGCCATTGGTGATATTTAATGACAGACCGGGAGATGGCCAGGAGTAAGGGATGGAAAATATGGAGAAAAAACAATTTAGCATAATGTCATGGATATATACACAGCTAAAAGAAAAGATAAATGGACATTTATATACAGTAATACATGTACATGGGCATTTCAACAAAGTGGTTGCTATGAATACACAACTTCATGTATTCCGGCCAAACCTGAAGACAAGGAAAATGGTATTATTAGCACACATGAACCCCACCATCGGAAAACCTGTCCAAATTTGATTTTTTCTTATTTCTGCATGAACACATGTTGTGGGTGAGTGAGTTTTAGTTTTACGTCCCACCAACAGCTAAGGTCATACAGAGACGGGACCTCGGTTTAAAGACTCGTCCGAAAGTCTGGAGAAGCCCAGGATCGATCCTGCAACCCCGTTTTCAAGGCGAGTAGCATAACCACTGCGCCATGGGGGATTCTACATGAGTACCCACAACATATGTTTTCGTACAGAAATAAGAGAAAACTACTTTTTCGGATGATAAAAGGGCCTAAGCTGCAGCTATGTATCAAGCTTTAAGAGTCTTGCAATTTTAGATATAGAAAATAGATGTATTTTACCACCCAAGCAGGGGGCACACTAAGGTGCTGATCTGATTGCACGGTTGTGCGGGCTGCTCTGTACCTTTGTTTTTCGCTAAAGGCAAAACACAAATTTCCCCACGATGTGGCTCATATTACAAGTTCGATCATTTCAACAACAAATCAGCTGGAGACGTCACTGTGCAACGAAGTCTAACAGAGTCCCTTCGAATTTAGCTGTGATGATAAAAGGTCGTTTTTGTAGCTGGTCGATTTTCAGACTTAACTTTTTGCAGTTTTGCATGTTGGGTACATTTTGTCCCCATTTATTCTATTTACCGGTATATATTTGTTCAATTCACAAACTGCTTGGCAAACAGTGTAGATCCAGATCAGAAGCCATCTGATCAGGATCTACACTGTTTGAAAAGGTAGGGTTCATCCTGGACAGCAGGATAAGGATTAATACTTTATTTTTGTTGTTGTTGTTGAATAGAAAACATGGCGAAAATAGGACGAAATCAAGGGCTATTATGGTTATCCGAGTGAGTGAGTGAGTTTTAGTTTTACGTCCCACCAACAGCTAAGGACATACGGAGACGGGACCTTGGTTTAAAGACTCATCCGAAAGTCTTATGGTTATCCGAAGAATAAACATAGATGTAGATCAAGAGGATTATGGACAGTGGAGACTGTTGTTCTGTGTGAGAAGTCTGATCAGAGACCTCGCTGGCCATGTAAATAACAGATAAAATTCAACCTGTCCTGTGCAAGTGCCAGGTTTAACCTTTAGCATGCTGAATTAATTTTTTTATCGATACTCCGTCCCACTGAATTGTTTTTATCAAATACTACCATTTTCAGCAACTTTTAACACGCAAAAACCCGTATTTTTCTTGATTTCTCCACCATTCAAAGCATATGGAAAACTAAAGTAGCCTACTGTCACTCAGCTGACTGAGTCGAAAAATCGTTTAAAACACCCTTTCAGAGCGTATTTTGGGCTCGATTAGATCAAGTTCGTCAAAAAGTAGCGATTTCCTGAAAAAAATTGCATCCTTACCCAGAAAACCCGAAGAAAATCCATCCAAAAACATCGAAACGGCAAGTTTTTTTTTTTCATCGATGCCCGGATGTTATTTGATACCGAACTGCCAAACCACACCGAAAAACGAGAGTTCCTCCTTTTCTATGAGTCGCACCAAGCACACCAGTCAATTTCGGCGCACGATTGCGCCTACAGCGTGGCGCCATTACATTTTCACGGGCGCACGAATGCGCCTACAGCATGCTAAAGGTTAAACAAAGACTCTTTTGCCACACAAATAGCCTGAGATTCACAGAGAGGTTTTGTGGGTAGCATGGGCTTCTTTTGGACTATATCTCTATTCTGCTTTTCAGGCTAAGAAGTACACATTTTTCAATCTCCACTTTCAACACTTGATCATAGCAACAGAATATAGGTACATGTATTTTGTGATAATCGGAGGATAGTTTTTGTCAATTCTCCATAAAAACCTATGTTGTGGGAATTCATTAGAACCGCCTCACCGAGGCGGTTCTAATGAGTACCCACGACACTGGCTTTTATGGGGCAATAAGGAAAACTATCCTTCAATTATCATAAAATATTTACCTTATCTATTGTTATGTTTATTTCCAGAAAATGTATGCAAATCAGAGCCAAAGACACAGATAAAGGTACAATCTGGCATTTGTCAGATCTGACTTTTCACTGAACTCTGTGCCCACCAGCTCTATGCCCATCAAACAGTACACCAGAAGGCGTTTATCAAGCAAAATAGACACAGCATTAATAAACATACAAAAACCTATTCTGTATGACAAATTATAACATGATTGGCCTCGGAAAACTCAACAATAACATGAGAAAATAATGATGCTGATTATTAGTTCTCGACAAGCTATAATCACCTACTTAGGGGAAAATAATGGCAGGATTATTATTTTGTATTAGCTTTTCATCATAATAATACCAGACGTACATTCTATAATTAACCTATCTTCAGGCAAAAACGTAGGTGCATATTTGGATATAATCACCTCTGTTGGAATGACCATGTTATTAATAATGTGGTGGACTGCTTCAGGTAGAACCGGATGCCTTTTCCACACTTTTACAATGGTGAGCATTAGCCCCTGTTTTGTAATGATAATCAAGTGATATTTTCCTTATTTCTCCATCAGAACGTATGTTCTGAGTACTTGTTGTCGGATTTCTTCATAAAAATATGCTGCGGGTGCTGTCAGAATTACCTTCTTATTTCTTCATAAAAACATGTTGTGGGTACTTGTTAGAATCACCTCATTGAGGCAATTCTAACAAGTACTCACAACACATATGCCCCGCCCATCAGGAGAATTTGGTGCTTTTGGCAAAGCTCAAATCGAACAACTTGAGATCTGGTCAACAGCTTAGGTCTTAGCCTGCTCAGAAAAGTTGTGAGAGTTGGACCACTCATTACACAGTGGGTTCTTTGGGCGGTAGGGGTTGATGTCGTTTCATCTCAATGTCAGGTAAATGTCTTACAAAATCGGAAGCAACGTCTCCAAAATTACATAGTGTTGATTGGGGTATTAAACCTCAACACAACCAAACTCACATGTTCTCAACTATTTATTTGATTTGAGGTTTAACATCCCTATCAACACTGTATACTGTAGGTCATTTTGGAGACGTTGCTTCCAATTTTGTGGGACTTTTACTTGACTGAGATGAAATGACATCTCAAGCCCTGTTGTCCAATGAAGCCAATAGGGTTTATAAGCATGGACCGTCTGACTCGCTCTGCTTTGCCTGGGCAGGCTTAGATCCTCTAAGCTGTTTACCAGTTCTCATGTGTGGCCAGTTTCTTCTCTGCGTGGAAGCATCATGCAGCCAATCTATTTCTTTCGATGGGCGGGGGGGGGGGGGGGGGGGGGCGGCAAGAAATAAGGAAAAATTTCAGTTAATTATCCTTGCTACCCCTCCATATCTGTAGCTATGGGGAGACAACTATTATCACTTCAAGTTTCTTTTCCTGTCAATTTAGCCCCAGAAATGTGGTCTACTCTTAAAAAAGGCTGATTTTTCACTTTCAAAGGCAAAGACACTCCCTTAGCCGGGACTGACATTTCATCTGCATTGTCTGGCAGATGAATAACATGAAACGTCAAGCCCACCAAATTTAACTGAGAAAACAAATGAAAATATCGCAACTAATTCCTATGAAAACATTTTAACAATAACATTGCAAAATATGTCATCTGCGACAGGGCATCTAGTGCATTAGGAGTGAACCACCTATTTGACCAATGAAAACAAGTGTATGCTACCATCGCCACAGCATGCAAACTTACATTGTACTCCTCGATCAAGCAATTTGAAGCAACCTCCACAGCTTCAGGTAAAGCAGAATGCGAACACCCGTTAGATTTTTCAGCCATTTTTCGAAGGGAGACAACTTTCAGGACTTCCTGTCCACTTTTCTATAAGCCCTGTCCTACTGAGAAAGGGGACTACTCTTAAAGGAAAAAATTTGCTCCTCAGGAGCAAATTCTTTCCTTTAAAGAGTTGACCCCTATTGACATGGGAGACAAAAAAACTACTTTTGCAGGAGTTGCCTCCCCTGAAGGTGTTCACATTCCCTCTTATGGAGGAGTAATGGAAATAATTTTAGCCCAGTTGTGAAACAACCCGGGTCCAGTTGTCACTAAGTTTGTTTGAATTGAGATGGGTTTACCAGTAATCATGTGCGGTCAGCTTCAGCTCTCCATTAAAACAACATGCAGCCCAATTTTTTTCTCCTAGCCCCGGTGGGCTGGGGGCCTATATCATTAGTTAAAACATTGTTAAAACATCATTTAATATGGCAAATATGCTTATATTTTTGCAGAAAAAAATGCGAGCAGCTTTCGCAAATGTTTTTTTCAGCAAAAATACCATGTATTAGGTACTTTGCCTGCTAGAACAGTTAACGTTTTGACCACCAGCAAGTTTGTCAAGCTAACGATGCTTTGAGCCACTGGCCCCAAAATGGCTACTTTAACAACAATTTTATTTCAAGTATAAACAAACTTGTATGCAACTTGTTGGAATAACTCTCAACCTCAAGGACGTATACTTAACCCATTTACCCATTTCAGACAATGGACACCACAAAATGGGTCAATAGCAAACAGTGCAGACCCAGATCAGACTGTTCAGATGTCTGATCAGGGCCTTGACTATGTGCAAGAAGTTCCACCATTTTTAAATGAATTTCTAAAAACATCAAGCTGGTTAACCTATTAAAAATTTCCAAATGGACTCCTGCTACGGAAGATTCCATTCAGTACAAAGAAAAAAAAAATCCTAAAATAACCATTACTCCCCTTTATCTGAAGCTTTGAACCACACAAGTAGGCAGGTTGATGGTACAGTTACCAAAACAAATCTTCAGTCCAATAATTATGTCTTTAACCTTTAACCTGCTGAATATTCAATTAAGCCACACTCATTTCTGACTTTGAACCAATCAGATTACTTGATGCAGCTTATTTCTACATATTCATAAACTGAATGTCAAACTGTGTAGATCCTGATCAGATGGCTTCTTCAGAAGCCATCTGATCTGGATCTACACTGTTTGCAAAGATAGGGCTTGTCGCCTACAGCAGGGTAAAGGTTAAACATTTATTTTAGCTCAACTGCAGCAGCATAATTTTTTATTTTTTTTTTTATATATATATTTTTTCTTTCCGGAGAAATTGAGATTTGATAATTCAGCCGAAGCATAAATAACAACAAACAATAACTGAATTATAACAATGAAAAGAGAGAAAAATAGTACATGGTCTGCTGCAGTTAAGGTCAATACCATATAAATCCTAAAAATTCGGACAGCCTGAGGACCTGCTATATTTCTCCTAAAATTTTAACAAGCTTCTGTCATGAGCCAGCAAGGGGACCAAAAGCTGCAGACAGAATGGCAGTGTAGATCCATTTTTGGGTCTGCACTGTTTGCCTTGGCCTATGTCCAAATACTTAGGATAATAACAGTAAGGAGATTTTTTTTTTAACCCTTGTCCTGCTGAATATTCAAATATGCCACACCCACTACTGATTATCAACCAATCAGATTACTTGATGCAAATTATTGCTACACATTCACAAACTGAATGACAAACAATGAAGATCCTGATCAGATGGCTTCTTCAGAAGCCATCTATGATCTGATCTGGATCTACATTGTTTGAAAGATAAGACATATCCGAGCTCAGCAGGACAAGGGTTAAGTTTTACTTCATAATTCAAAAATTTGAAATGAGCTTAATTTGAATTATTTTCTAGCGCAGCTGGGACGATTTTACAAAAAATATGAAAAGTGTGATATACTCACGTCAGCTCGGAGGCGTTTTATGTTAGATCCTCCCTTACCAATGATGGCACCGGCATTCTGAAAGAAAGAAAAATATCAATGACTTGAACACCAATACTGTTTTACCCAGGCATGAGACTGGAGCACTGCTTAAAAAATCTGATACCCGAGTGAAAAAGTCTGAAACCCTTATCACCCCTTCCAAAAATGTCATTTATGCAACTTTTGACTAGGCAAAACGCATTTTAACCCTTGTCCTGCTGAGCCCGGATATGTCTTATCTTCCAAACAATGAAGATTCAGATCAGATGGCTTCTGAAGAAGCCTTCTGATCAGGATCTACATCGTTTGCCATTCAGTTCACGAATTTGTTGCAATAATTTGCATCAAATAATCTGATTGGTTGATAATCAGAAGTGGGTGCGGCATATATATTGAGCAGGACAAGGGTTAAAACAAAGAAATCTGAAATCTGTCAAAAATCTGAAAAGTCTCATGCTTCTTTACCATGAAAGATCCAAAGTTCTTCAGTCTCTGAGGCTTCCTTCCAACAGGTCTAGATAATTTAGTGACATGTTTTTTTTTAGTAGAATTGCTTCATCGAGTACTCTGCTCGTAAGTTTTAAAATTGTTTGATCTGAGTGTAATGTGGATGTGGAAGCCAGGATTAAAACAACAAGTCACCTGTACTTTTGCAGGGATATTTCTGACGGGCCTTTTTGACACATTCTTCATGAAAACTGGGTCCAGAACAGCTACTCCCTATCTTTATACATTATAAAATGGCCCATGATTTTCAAAGGGAGAGGACTTATGAAAAAGTTATGGGCCTTTTTGCATAGGGTCCTGTCCAGAATTATCCTTGTTTTTGTTCAGGAAAGCTAAAAATCTGACAAAATATGCAGGCTTCTGAAAGACAAGACAGATGATTGGTGTTGCTGTGTTGGATTTTTATAGGTCAACCCTTGGGAGTCATTTTGTCATGTCTCAGAGTGCGAGAAGGGAGACAGTACAGGAGATACAGAAAAATAACCTCCCTTCATCACAATCTTGGGCGACAGCAGCTGGCATTGCCCATCTGTAAACCAGTATCAGGCGGATGCCTCAATGCTTAAACCTACGTAACACTTTATCTTACCCAACTACCTATGACAGATAAATAATGAAGTCACACACCTTGCTTTGTAGGAGAACTCTTAGTTCCATTCTGTCACTATTGTTATCACGACGTCTCTTCTGTCTGTAACCACCATCATCCTCACCGTCAAAGTCACGCTTCATTCCTGTGGAATATACAATTTAGGAGAATAGATACATAGAGTATTTTCTGCCATTTTTTTCCTTTTACAAGAAAGACAACTAAGTATTTCTGTTTCACTTTCCTATAAGTTGAGCCCCTCTGAAATAGGGGTCTAATCTTAAAGGAAAGAATTTGCTCCTTTGGAGCAAATTCTTTCCTTTAAGAGAAGTCCCCTATTGACAGACTTGGTTGTCAAAGGCTCAAAAACAGACAGACAAGTCAAAAGTGATGTTTCCAGTGGCATAAAAACAGTTTTTGAAAGATTGCACCAGTTTTCCAAAGCTGACTATCTGTTAGTATCTGTTGGTCATCATGGGGCTTTTCACACTATTTCCAGTCAAGAGATAAATTTATGACATATCGTATTATCCATAATCATCACACTTCCAAAAGATTTCACAGACTGTCACACTGAAGTTTGACAGCCCAGTAAACAATATCAAGGTCATGTCTAGCTGCTCATTTAAACCAAGCCACATTTTTTTCAGGGCAGGCTTATTTATGCGTAACTGGTTAACCAGTACAGTGCACTTTCTTTTGCCAGAAACGGACAATTTTGTCCCTCTTGAACCGGCAGCAGAAAGAGAACAATCATAGAACATGTTTCACGATAAATCTCCCTTGTCTGTCTCAACCGTCATGATTTTTTTCTTCACTTTTGATTTTGGTTTTGGTCATTCCATGACTATTTAACTACAAGTACGAGCTTGAAGAAATATATGGGCTGCATTATGCTTCCACGCAGAGCTAAATCTGGCCCGCACACTAGTACTGGTAAACCGCTTAAGAGGATCTACGCCTGTCCAGGAACCGCGGTGCGAGGTGGACCGTCCATGCTAATAAACCAACCCGCACACGAGTACTGGTAAACAGCTTAGAGGATCTAAGCCTGCCCAGGCAAAGCGGTACGAGTCAGCCCGTCCATGCTTATAAACCCTATTGGTTTCATTGGGCGACAGGGCTTGAGATGTCATTTCATCTCAATGTCAGGTAAAAGTCCCACAAAATTGGAAGCAACGTCTCCAAAATGACCTCTACAGTGTTGACGGGGACGTTAAACCTAAAATCAAACAAACAAACAAACAAAACTACATGTACTGTTGTTATATTTAGCCAGTTCTTAATCTGAGGTGCGTGGAAACATGGAGCACCTGAAGAAAGCATCTCACCCGATTGTAAACAGAGCAAGGCTTGAACCTACAGCAGTCAGAGACCAAATGTTTAGGAGTCAGCGCTCATAACCATAAAGTCACGGAAGTTAGGGACAGGGGAAAAAGAGGAAAATAAATGGTGTAGAAAATGAATAAATAACATTCTCCCCCACAAAACCTACACACAACCACCTTTCCCAACTATAAGCCAATATCAGTTGGACACCCCAGTAATGCAAGATATAGAACACCTTTGCCTCACCCAACCCACCCTTCTTAGCCAAATGATCAGGCAGGACCTACACTGTCATGCAGTGAACTTAATAATTACAGTCAAACTTCAATGGCTCAAACACCTTTGGGACCACGAGAATCTGTTCGAGACGGGGGTAGTTCGAGCCACTGAGCTAACTGTCAGGAGGCATAACGAGATACTTTTAGACATTTTTCCGGTGTTCTATAATGAAAATGTATGCTGTGTGTACTCATTAGAATCGCCTCATCGAGGCAATACTAATGAGTACACACAGCATACATTTGCAAGATAAAAGACTAAAATCTCCTTAATTATCCCCCACTATTTCTTATGTAGAGGATTTTGCTAGGGACTCGAGAACTGGTTCGACTCAGCCATGGTAAACATACTTGGGTGTTCGAGCCATCGAAGTCCTACTGTACATTAAGTAATTTGACTGGTTGACAGTCATGGGTGTGGCTAAATTAATTTATTCAGCAGTACAAGGGTTAAAGGATTTCCTGAGGCTTGTTCTGTATGGTATTATGAATGCTCCACCAGGCTATTAAATTTCTGTCTGTTACAAGCTGCAACTTCTTTCCACTTAACCCACTGTATGCGGAAAACTCCTATAGGGGTACCTTGGCCAACAGTGCAGACCCAGATCAGACGCCGCAGAATCTGGCATCTGATCAGGGCCTACACTGTTTGCGAACAGGATTGCCTGTCAAAACGAAAAAAAAAATAGGCCTGACACCCATTATATGTAAAATGGACTTGTCCAACATATAGCAATGGAAGAGTCCACTAGCATACAATGGGTTAAGATGCAGCAATCGATTTTTCTTAATCATTTGACATTATATAATGCCTGTTTTATATGCTTCCGCGTGATATATATCACATCTACAATCTTCCTGATGCAACTTTCACGAGTATAATGCCCTTTTTTTTCCTTTTTTCCTTTACTGCAAAAGCTAAACTCTGGGATTTCAATTTCAATACAGATTCGCCTCAGAAATCATTTTAGAGAATTAAACCGAGGTCGCGCCTCCATATGAACATTCTTTGCTGCGTCTGATTTGGGCCTGCACTGTTTGACAAGGTGCCCCTTCATGTGTTTCCCGAATGCAATGGGTTAACCCAGTCAGTACCAGAAACCCCTAATGGGGTACCTTATGAAACAGTGCCGGCCCAGATCAGACGCCGAATTCTGCGGCGTCTAGAGTCTGATCAGGGCCTACAGTTTTCAAAAACGTTAAGCCATTTCCCGAATAATTTTTGATGAAAACACAACCTGACACCCCTAAATTTTGAAAGGAACCCCTGCGATATGAGGAAGATTCCATTTGGTACAAAAAGGGTTAACCATTATCATGCTGTTCACGACAACCCCTACTTTGCAAACAGTGTAGATCCAGATCAGATGGCTTCTGAAGAAGCCATCTGACAGGATCTACACTGACATTCCATTTAAGAATTTATAGGAATAAATTACATCGAGTAATCTGATTGGTTCAAAGTCAGAAATGGGTGTGGCTAAATTGAATATATATTCAGCAAGAGAAGGGTTAAGAGGCTAGCTATGATGTCTGATACGGATCTGTCATCTTATCAGGGTCACTGACAGGCATTGTGCTGACCATGCTTTTCCATGCCTGAAAGCCCCGATTTTGCAACTTCAACCTTTATTCTGCTGAACAAGACACAACTATTGCCTTCGCAAACAGTGTAGATCCAGATCAGATGGCTTCTGCACTGTTTGTAATGCAGTTTGTGAAAATATCAAGTATTTTGGTTGATTTATAGTCAGAAATGGGTGTGGGTTAATAAATGTATTCAGCAGGATAACGGTTAAATAGTTTTTTAAACAAACTAAAGGCACAAGAAGCAAAATCTAAAAGCCAGAAATCAAGAAAAAAATCAAGCTCTAAAAGCCTGAAATCCTGCAAATGCCTGAAAAATATGAGGCCTGCACTGAGCCAGAAAGTATAGCCTGGAGCACTAGGTCCTATTGATATTCAATACTGTCTATAATGAAATTGTCAATAATTGATCAACGCTGTCCGATAATTTCACATAATCGTTCTCTGTGACAAGATTTTATAAATACAGGACAGCTGCCACAACATTAAATTTTCACCTTTATATGCCATGTAATTGATTGGTTTTTGTGTTTTTTTCACAAAGGTATTTCCAGACCCATTTTTTCATGTAGACAGGGCAGTTTGTTTTGTTTTTGTTTGTTTGATTTGAGGTTTAACGTCCCCGTCAACACTGTAAAGGTCATTTTGGAGACGTTGCTTCCAATTTTGTGGGACTTTTATTGACCGTGAGATGAAATGACTTCAAGCCCTGTCCCCCAAGGAAACCAATAGGGTTTATAAGCATGGACGGGCCGACTCGCACCACTTTGCCTGGGCAGGCATAGATCCTCTAAGCTGTTTACCAGTACTCTTGTGTGGGTTGGTTTCAGCTCTGCGTGGAAGCAAAATGCAGCCCATATATTTCTTCAAGCCCCGATGGGCAAGCCGACAGGGTAGTTTGTCTGTTTGGAGCTGAATGGCCCAGTCAACACTATTTATGTCATATTCATGCCAGTTTACCTGGTCAGGCTAAGCAGTTAACCAGAACAGTTCACATTCTTTTGAAAGAATCTGACAACTACCCTTCTTTGCAGGCCTCTTACTGACCAAGCTTTTCCATGCCTGAAAGACCCGATTTTGCAGCCTTAACCCTATTCCTGCTGAACGCAACAACCAATACCTTTGCAAACAGTGTGAAGCCAGATAAGATGGCTTCTTAAGAAGCCATCTGATCAGGATCTACACTGTTGTAATGCAGTTTGTGAATTGAACAAATACATTATATCAAGCAATTTGATTGGTGAATAGTCTGAAATGGTTGTAGCTAAATAAATTCATTCAGAGGATAAGCCTTAAACATTTATTTTAAACCGAATATAGGAGGCAAAATCAAGCTCAAAAAGCCTGAAATTCTGCATATGCCTGAAAAATATGAGGCCTGTTCTTTGGGACCATGAAAATTTGTTCCATTGTTCGAGACAGGGACAGTTTGAGAAACTAAGGGTTATTCAGACCTCCAGGTGTGAGGGTAAAAATTGGGAATTACCATATTTTCCCTAAATATCTGGGCACCTCAACTCCTTATATACCATAAAACCCTAAAAATTCTGACATCTCAAGGATTTGCTATGATTATCCTAAAATTTTACAAAACTTGTTTCAGCATCCAGCGAGGATTCCAAAAGTTGCAGACAGAATGGCAGACAGTGTAGATCCTGATCAGACTGCTCCTTCAGGAGCAGTCTGATCTGGGTCTGCACTGTTTGCTTAGGACTATCTGTCCCAATACTTAGGATCATTACAGTACTTTTTTTTAAAATTTGAACAAAGAAGATACTACTACACAATGGATGAGTGGCAAACAGTGCAGACCCTGATCAGATGACAAATATCGCAGTGTCTCATCTTGGTTCACACCGTTTGCTTAGGCTTGTCTGTCCAAATACATAAGGTTAATACGATAAGTTTTTGTTTGATTGAGGTTCTATAGAACACAAAGCTATGTGTGTGACAACTGACCTTATTATCAGAGGAAGGGAGAAAATGGCCTTAAAAAAAAAAAAAAAAAAAAAACCACAAAGAAAAAAGGTTTGCGACGCTGCAGGAACCTGCTCCCTCCTGATCCCCAGTCAGACACACATCCGACCCAGTTACCAACCCAGCTCCTCTTGAAGTGACTGGTTCTTTGAACTCTGAATATTGGTTCTTTGTGGAGACTGTCAAATGAGCAGACCTTTTTAAAGTCATCAATACTTTGGCCTTTGTTGTCCACCTCAGCGCAAATAAGCTGCTCTCAAACCACTTTGTTCACACAAAGACGTGACAATTAAACACCATCAGGCCAATGTGAGAACAGGTGATTCCCTATTTCCTGCTGTGTGGGGGGAGACAAAGGTCAAAGATCAATATGGTAATTATTTTCTGGACAATGATATAATAAACATATGGTACTCGTATGCTCCCATAAACATTGGCTTATTATAGATGCCAATCACAAAAATTGTTGTCTGCTTTGATGTCTGCTGGTAACTTTCAAGTCATTGTTGCAGACAGTGTTGACCACGATCAGACTGCTCCTCTAAGAGCAGTTTACATGTCACTGTTTGCAAATAGTGTGGACCCAGATCAGCAAACAGTGTGGACCATGATCAGACTGCTCCTCTAGGAGCAGTTTATATGTTACTGTTGCAAACAGTGTGGACCCAGATCAGACTGCTCCTTTAGGAGTCTGATTAGGAGCCACATTATTTGCATGTATGCAAAAATGTTTAGAAAACTTGGTTAGAATATGAAGCAGATGACATAAACAGACATTTTTCATGTGCAGTTTTTCGTGGCATCTTGACTCTTAACCCTTGTCCTGCCAATCCCGGATATGCCTTATCTTTGAAACAATGTAGATCCAGATCAGATGGCTTCTGACAAAGCCATCTGATCAGGATCTACATTGTTTGCCTTTCAGATTGTGAATTTGTTTCAATAATTTGCATCAAGTAATCTGATTGGTTGATAATCGGTAGTGGGTGTGGCATACCGTATTCGCCCTAATTACCGCACATGCTCCTATAAGCGCACACCAAAGCTATTTTTGAAAAGGAAATGCATAAGAGCACACTTAACAGTAACCTCCCCATGGAAGCTCACAGTAAATCTATAAAAACTTACCGTTATTTCTTCAACAGTGATGGCAATGCTTTTGTTTTCACATCAAGTGTGCGCTAATTAGGTAGATTTTTTACTGTGATTTTTTGACACGATTTTGAAAAAACTAAGCGCACGGTGCGGTAATTAGGGCGAATACGGTATATAAATATTCAGCAGGCAAGGGTTAAGTGGCATCTTGACTCTTAAGGGTTAACCTATTTTATATGTGGACACGCCAAAGCAGGGTCACTGGCTATCAGTGTAGGCCCAGATCTGATCAGGGCTTTCGCTGTTTTCACAACGTTCAACCATTTTCTTTAAATTCTTAAAATGTCTGCCCCAAATTTAGAAAAGAACTTCTGTTGTATGTAATGGGCAAGATTCCATTCGGTAACAAAATAAGTTTATACCAGTATCCAACACTCCCATGTACATATAAACCTTAATATATTAGTGAAATTCGGCTATTAAGACCACCTTAAATTAAGACATTCTGCTATAATAAGCTTATTTAGAAGGCTGCACTTATTCTAACTTCGAGTTTTCTGCATATAATGTCCTCTCGTCAGGCTGTTCAAAAGTGGTCTTAAAGACCACTTCTGAACAGTCCCTAAGGTGGTCTTAAAGGAATTTTACTGTACATGCATAACTAAGAAATACCCTAATTTCTCCATGAATTACAAGTCTGGCCTAGGAAGATTTCAAGGAAATAGCAATGGTTATATTTTGACGCAGGAAAGTTTAATTCACGTCGATGTCACGTCAACGACGTCTGGGAAGATGTAAACAACATTCAGAATGTATGATGTTAGACTCGGACAGTGCGTTGAAATAAAGATTATATGGACATAACCACTAAATGAGGCTTATGTTTGGTTACTGTACTCTCACATTTTTAATTGTTTTATCACTATAATGATTTTATTTTCATTCAGTACAATAGAAAGCGCAGTCAAGATGGCCGTCTATACAGTTTTTGTTTCAGTCAGCTTTTGTGTCACTGTGCCCACTGCCTTTTAAATGGACTGTATGTTAGCCCTTATCCTGAAGAAGACACCTGATCGGGATCTACACTGTTTGAAATTCAGTATATGAATTTGTAGGAATAAATTACATCAAGAAATCTGATTGAGTCATAAATGGGTGTGGCTAAATTGAATATTCAGCAGGACTGTTTTTAAGAGTGAACTGAACTAGAATTAGCCCTTATCCTGCTGTTCACGACAACCCCTATCTTTGCAAACAGTGTAGATCCAGATCAGATGGCTTCTGAAGAAGCCATCTGATCAGGATCTACACTGTTTGAAATTCAGTAAATGAATTTGTCGGAATAAATTACATCAAAAAATCTGATTGAGTCATAAATGGGTGTGGCTAAATTCAATATTCAGCAGGACTGAATTAAGTACCAGAATACCCTGGCAAACAGTGCAGGCAGAATGCGGCGTCTGATCAGGGCCTCCACTGTTTCCTGAAAGTTCAGTCACTGTCCAAATAAATTTGGATGGAAACACAACCCGACACCCCTAAATTTTTAAATGGACTCCTGCTATATATAAAGTGGAAGATTCCATTTGGTACAAAAATGGTTAAGAGTGAACTGTACTAAGAATTAGATGCAAGCTGATGGACTGTCAAAATAATGTAATATACAGTTTATTCACAAAGCCCATTTGAAATATGGGGATTTATAAATCTGGGGAAATAGAACATTTGATAAACTCGTGTGTAAGTGCACTCTTTATCGGATATTCCACCTCCCTTGGTTTATAAATTCCATATTTAAATTGGGCTGAGTAATAAACTATATATAACGCTGCTCATTATAACATGGTTTTGGGTATAGCATGGTTTAAAGATCTCTATGCAAACAGATTTCATAGAGATAAATTGCTCAATAATTTTTTATCTGAAACTAAAAAGGGGCACTCACAAACACTGCATGGCATATGCCACAGAATACAGCCTCTGCTCAGGATCTTTATTGTGTTTGCAAAATGTTCAGCCATTTTATAAATATTTCTTTTTTGATACTAGAACATTGAAAATACATAATTAGATATAACTGATCCAACTCAGTTAAATGATTCTAAGAAGTATCCAATCTATCTCATTCAGCCAAAACTGTTGAAATGTCACTGTCATCAGAAGTCTTGGTTAGGGAATGGGTCTTGCATGCTAGTCTTGAGCTTAATTCCCCAACTTTGCCTTAAACGAGTGTGCTAATACAAGGCCTGGGCAAAAGAGGCAGGGACCCCAATTTAGCACCCTGCCCACAGAATTCCCCAGCTTTGCCAAGCGAGTGTGCTCATACAAGGCCTCAGCTCACCATGTTTCTAACAAGAGATAAGGTAAAAAAAAAATCCCCAAAAGTTAAATTATCGTCTTATATCATCCATTTATGGTCATTTTTCTATATAACCTATACATTTTTGGAAAACCTATAGATTATATAGAAAAAAGACCATTTATGGTCATACGTTTTTTGGAATCCATCATTAACCCTTATCTTGCTGTTCACGACAACCCCTCTTTGCAAACAGTGTAGATCCAGATCAGATGGCTTCTGAAGAAGCCATCTGATCAGGATCTACACTGTTTGGCATTCAGTTTATGAATTTGTAGCAATAAATTACATCAAATAATTTGATTGGTTGATAGACAGAAATGGGTGTGGCTTAAATGAATATTCAGCAAGATAAGGGTTAAACCATGTTATATCCAAAACAGTGATATAATGCATACTGTTAAAAAAAATGTCATTGTATACTACCAAACATTACAATGTCCAGGCCTCTTACTGACGAAGCTTTTCCATGCCTGAAAGACCCGATTTTACAGCCTTGAACCTTTATCCTGCTGATCATGGCTAACCCTACCTTTGCAAACAGTGTAGATCCAGATCAGATGGCTTCTGAAGAAGCCATCTGATCAGGATCTACACTGTTTGTAACAGTTTGTGAACTGAATAAATACATTATATGGAAAAATCCAAATCTAAAAGCATGAAAATAGGAAAAAATCAAGCTCTAAAAGCCTGCAAATGCCTGAAAAATATGAGGCCTGTATAAAAAGGTCATTGTATACTACTAAACATTACAATGTCACTTACCTCCTCAGGAATACTTTGCCATCATGCATATGACGATCAGTTTATTCAGAGGTCTGCAATGTTCACCCACTATTTTTTCTCTCTAAATCTTCAAGTCCATCAAAAAGCAATCAATTTATATTTCAATGTGAAACTGATAGCCTGTGATAAGCCAAGTCTCATCAGACAGTCAATGCTCTATTTTCCCATAATCGTTAAATGTAGAAATCATATTCAGGAACCTCCTGTCTTCTTATGATTAAGACTAATGTGTACCTACAGCTGCATAAATCTTTCTGAAATATTCATGCAGGTATTTATATCCTATATTGCCTGAATCCATGTTGATTTCATGACAGGTGCATACTCCCTTTGTTGACAGATGGTCACCAAGCAACCAGATATCGGCCAATCAGAGGTTGACAACAAGTTCACGGAAGCTGCTGATGTGAGCTTATTGGAATATTTTTTTTCTGATCCTGTCAGCACAGGCTCGATATTCAGAAATATTTGCCTATGCTAGTTATTCCTCAAGAGCAAACATTTCAGTAGCCAAGAATAATAGCAGTGGAACAATGGTTAAAAGCCTCAAGCATGACAATTTTGATCAGAATAATGGAAATACCGTAAATACTCTATGTATTCAAGACCCCATCACATATACCAAATGTATTAGTATTGCTGTTTACCCGTTTCAGATAGGGGAAACCCAAAAACAGGTACACAGGCAAACAATGAAAGGCCAGGTCAGACACTGTGGAACAGATGCCACAAAGCGCGGCATCTGATCAGGACCTTTACTGACTCGAAAAAGCTCACCAATTTTCTAAAAGCATATCTGAAACTACCTCGACCTGACACCCCTTTGTTTTTTGTTTTTAAATGGACTCTGTATCAATGGAATAGATAAGAAGGGTACATGTATTTCGTGACAACTGAAGGACCTATGTTGTTGGTCTTCATTAGAACTGCCTCGCTGAGTGAGTTCTAATGAATACCCACAACATAGGCTTTTATTGAGAACTGACAAAAGCTATCCTTCAGCTATCATAAATATCAATCTTATCTGATATTATATATTTATATATATTATACACATGTACATGTAATAAGGAAGATTAATTTCAGTTGAAAATGGGTTAACTTGTAAGATGTCAATCATGAAAACTGTCGTCTGCTTTCTCATCTGCCAGTTACTTTAAAACTCATTTTGCAAACAGTGTGGACTCAGATCAGACTGCTCCTCTAGGAGCAGTCTGATCTGGATCCACACTGTTTGCCTGTATGCAAAAATATTTTTAAAAATTTTCCAAGAAGATTCAGCAGACAACATAAGCAGACAAAATTTTCAGATTTATTTTTTTTGGGCATTTTATGGGTTAAAGGACCAAGCATAACTTCACAGCAGATGACAACATTCGATTCGGTATTTCAGGGATAAAAACTAACATGCGCCCACTTGCCCAAGGTGCCTAAATTAATTGCCTGGGCATCTATGTTTTCAAAACTTAATGTAAAATTTGGATTTATTGCAGTCTGGGCGCCTAAAGCAAAACATCCCTGTATTTCAAACTACAGGATACAACTGACATATTTTCAAACATTGTTTTTACTTGCAAGGGAATTAACTTTCTTTGCTCATATAAAGGTATTTTATTGCGTCTCATTAACCCAATGAGTACCAGAAGCCCCACAACAGTAATTGGCAAACAGTGCAGGCCCAGATCAGATGCCGCAGAAGGCGTCTGATCAGGGCCTACACTGTTTGCAATAAGTTAAGCCATTTTCCAAACAAATTTTTGAAGAAAACACAAACTGACACCCCCTAAAATTTTAAATGGTCATGTGCTATATATAAGGAGGAAGATTCCATTTGGTACAAAAAGGGTTAATTTAGCCACACCCATTTCTTAATTTCAACCAATCAGATTACTTGATGGAATTAATTCCTGCAAATTCAAAATCAGAATGTCAAAAAGTGTAGCTACTGATCAGATGGCTTCTTCAAAAGCCATCTGATCTGTGTCTACAGTTTGCAAAAGCCCAAGTAAGGCTTATCCAGGTTCAGCAGAGCATAACATGCCAATCACAACAATTGGCGTCTGCTTTGTCGTCTGCAAAGTACTTTAAAATTAGTTTTTGCAAACAGTGTATACCCAGATCAGGAGCAGTCTGATCTGAGATAACACTGTTTGCCTGTATGCAAAAATATTTTTGAAAAGTTTGCAAAAAAGAAACAGCAGACGACATTTTCAGATGAAGTGTTCTGGTTAACCTAATTCGTACAGGGTAATTTTTCTGATTTCTCAGAAAGGCAGTACAGGAGATCTGCCTACCACTGCTTGCCACAAAGTTGTTCAGTTCAGTGTTTGACTTTTACTTCTCACCAACAGCTAAGGTCATACGGAGACGGGACTCATCCGAAAGTCTGGAGATGCCCGGGACGACACAAAGTTGTTGTGTTAAGTTTACGTCCCAGACAACACTAATTTATGTCATTTTGCCTTGTCCTAAGCTGAACCCCTAATGCCGAAAGATATACAGAACACCTTTGCCCCAGTCAATGGTTTGACAGTCCCACTGCTTAGATAAATTACAATAATCAATAGTTTTGTTCATACTAAATAGATAACTTTTTCTACTGACACAGAAAAAAGCACTATAGAAATGCTGAATAATTTATCATATAACAGGTGAATTAGTGAACCCATCTTATACGGGTAAACCCCAAACTGGAAACTTACAGTGCAGGCCCAGATCAGATCCCACATACTGCTGCATCTGATAGGGACCTTCACTGTTTGCAAAAAGTTCAGTCATTTTACCAAATACATGTAAAAGATGACACGTCTAAAATTTGAAATAAAATAGACTCAAGCTTTACAAGGCAGAAGATTCCATTCAGTACAAAATGGGTTCACACATATGAATAGCACAATTGACAATTCCATTTCAAAATTTAGGGGATCAGGCTGTTTTCTTCAAAATCTATTTGGAAAATGGTTGAACCAGCTTGGCTGAACTTTTTGCAAATAGTCTAGGCCCCGAGCAGACGGCCTGCACTGTTTGCCAATTATCCGTTTTAGGGTTTCCAGTACAAAATGGATTAATGTAATGAACTTTGGAAAATCTAATTAATACATTCTAGTTTTGGCTTCATATAAACTGATGCAGCCAGGGTAACCTAAACAAGAACCCTTTTTCCATAAACTGGCTCTATAAATCTCGATTTGACTGAATTCTTGGAACTGTTAATAGCATGAGTACTGCAACTCGTCAGACCTTTAAATCTAAACCCTTTATAAAGCCTGCTGTTCACGACAGCCCCCACCTTAACAAACAATGTAGATCCTGATCAGATGGCTTCTAGAGAAGCCATCTGATCTAGACTAGCCATCTGATCAGGATCTACAGCAAACAGTTTAGATCCAGATCAGATGGCTTCTAGAGAAGCCATCTGATCAGGATCTATACTGTTTGTAAATTGAACGAATACATTATTATCAAGTAATTTGATTGTTTGATAATCAGCAATGGGAGTGGCTTAATTTATGCAGCAGGATAAGGGTTAACCAAAGCTCAATCTGATAATTTCTGGATTTAGGGTAGTTAATACATCCTGGTTCTTCCATATTTTTTTCTTTTCAAGGGAAGCAACTTTTGTCATTTTCTGTTTGCTTTCTTGTTATCTACATGTAAGCAAGTTTGAAAAATGGATCTACATAAGAATTTGCTCCAGTTCTATAGAGACCAGAGAGCAAATTCTTTCGTTTAATAGTAGATTAATAGCAAATTCTTTTTTCTTTGGTAGTAGAACCCTTTTGGAGCAAACCCTTTCTTTTCGTAGTATATCTCTAGCGAGCAAATTCTTTCCGTTAACCCATTGCATGGGGAAAACCCCTAAAGGAGTATCTTGGCAAACAGTGCAGGCCCAGATCAGACGCCGCAGAACGCGACGTCTTATCAGGCCCTGCAGTGTTTACTAACAGAATGTTTTGTCAAAAATAGAATAAAAACGAATTAAATAGGTCCGACACCCCTCATATGACAAACGGACTTTGCCCAACATATAGTAATCGAACATCCACTAGTGTATACGATGGGTTAAGAGCAGGTAATTCTTTCCCTATCGACAAGGGAGAAAAAAATATTTCTGACACAGTTGCCTCCCCTAGGGGTTTAATCTGTTCCCCTTAAACCGTTATTGTATGAGCAATGCTTTATTAAAACCGATGAAATCAATGTTGTTAACATTACCTGCAGGATTGAAGAAATCAATATAAACTCCTAAACTTAATCCTCAAGTATTACCAAGCACAATCCAGCAAATATTTTTTTCTTTAATTTTTTCTGAGTGAGATCCAAAAAATAATGGTCTGGTTTGGTGGGGTAACCCGACCCAATCTAGGTTATCTTAGTGTAGGCTTGTAAATGGTCATGACTATGGACTCCGATGAGTTTGTAATTCCTCAATCCCCAATCAGAAGCATTCTGCAGCATCCCTCTGGCATCCATTTCTGGGGACCCTAGGCATATATGGTTTTACCCATTCAATGTTGATACGCACCTATTGGCCCTAAGCCCATTGCAGTGTTTGTTTTTGGAGTTTAATGGCCCAGTCAACACTTTTAAGTCATTTTTGAGCTGGTCAGTTTACTTTAAGCGGTTAACCAGTACAGTGCATTCTTCTGCCAGAAACTGACAACTGCCCTTCTTGAACCAGTGGGAGAGAATGATCTTAGAAAATATTTCATGATCAATCTCCACATAAGCATGTTGCCGACTCCGGCAGGTATCGAAACTGCGTCCTCCGGATCAACAGTCAGACTCGCATCTGACAAGAGCTACAGAAGCTGGCTTGGGCTGATGTCAGTTTTTGGCGAAAGAATATGCACTGTAATGGTTATCGGCTCATGTAAAAGCCTGCCCAGGAAAAGTGTTGTTAGGCAGAGCAGCTCAATATGATCTAGTTGGTGCTGACCGAGCTGTTAACCCTTATCTTGCTGTTCACGACAACCTCTATCTTTGCAAACAGTGTAGATCCAGATCAGATGGCTTCTAAAGAAGCCATCTGATCAGGATCTACACTGTTTGGCATTCAACTTATGAATTTGTAGCAATATATTATATCAAGTAATTTGATTGGTTGATAGACAGAAATGGGTGTGGCTTAAATGAATATTCAGCAAGATAAGGGTTAAATTCAAACTAAGAAAGAAAATAATCAGGTCAGCTGCTGTACAACTTGCTTGATGCTGTAAAGATCTAGAACAGTAATTTTCTTACCAGAATCCATGTCTATGTCTTTTGTTAGTCAAAGTAACTGGCAATCTGCAAAAAGATAAAGCAATATATGTACATGTGCACAATCATTGTAATGATCTTTCTGGACAGACAGACCTAAGCAAACAGTACAGACCAA